>JANBXA010000641.1:18010000-18175000 GCA_030556225.1 Cricetiscus sungorus
ACATTTATACAATGGAGTACTACTCAGCAGCAAAAAAAAAAAAAAAAAAAAAAAACCAACAACAAAAAACCCAAAAAACCAAAAAACCAAAACAAACAAACAAACAAACTAACAAACAAACAATGGCTTCTTGAAGTATGCAAGTAAATGAATAGAACTAGATAAAGCCATCCTGAGTGAGGTAGCACAGACCCAGAAAGACAAATATAGTTCATACTTATGCCTAAGTGGATATTAGACCTAAAGCAAAGGATAACCAGCCTACAGACCACAAGCCTAGAGAACCTAGATAACAAAAAGAACCCTAAGAAAGACATACATGAATCTGCCTAGGAAGGGAAGTAAGGTTGGTTGGCTATCATATGTTATGTAGACTGCTTGGGGACAGAAAGAAGTCATCAATAGTCTTACCCACCACTGAACCTGTGAGTAAATAATGACTAGCAGAGCAAGACAGGCAGATGGGTGAGATGGGTGTAATAGTTGCATAGATATTATAGTGATAACACTTTCTGTTTATATTTAAGCCTTGATCCACAAAAGGATCTATTCTTACTCATACCAGGTGCTGTAAATCTGTCAGGGACCAATGGTTAGGGAACCCATAGACCCTGGAGGTTAACACAGCTGCTGTTATTATCAGCAGACTCTAGAGACTTGGATTTGTATATGGATAGATGACTGCAGCTCTCAGACTTCATCACATCATGCAACGGATGAGCTACCTACTGCACTAATGAGGCACCTTCAGACTTCATCAGAGAAGGTTCTGTGCACAGTGGATAGTGCTTACTACAGTAATTCACAACTGCTCAAAGTCCAGAGAATATGGTCTATGGCGTTTGTACACACACAATGAGAGAAATGGGGGAGGAGAGGGAGAGGGTGAATAATAGGGAGAGGCAGAGTAAGTGAGGGAGGGAGGGAGGAAGGGAGGGAGGGAGGGAGGGAGGGAGAGGGAAGGAAAGAATCTCAGGCACCAGAGAGGAAGAAGAGGCTAAAAGGGTATAAGAGCCAGAGTCAGGGAGATCAGATTGAAACCGAGTCAAAAAGCCTGCTATTGGACATGACAGGACAACCACACTCATGAACTGACTCTCAGCAGTTGGAGTCATCTATATAAGGTTGATCCAGTTAATATTCCAGCACAGGGGAGGGTTCACCAGCTATCACCCCTGGCTAACAAGCTACTGACAGTCATGACTTCTGAAGGGGGGCAGTCAGTTTTATTCAAGCATGTGGCCCCTGGTTGGTCGACCATAATCTGGTGACTGGCTCCATATCCATGAGTGTATAGGCAGAACAAACTGACTTCTTGTGTTTTCTATTCTTGTTGTTTTTTTAAGAGGACAGAAAGTTAGAAATTGGTTGAAAGGAAGGAAAGAATCTTGGAGGATTTAGGTAGAGGAGTGGGGATGTACGTGATTAAAATAAATTGATACATGTATGAAATAATCAAGAAATTAATATAATAATACATTAAAATAACAATAGAATTTTAAAATTGCATTTATGTATTTATTTTGTGTGCATGACCCATGCATATGTGGATATAGAGGGGATATATGTATATGTGTGCTATGATTCATGCATGGATGTCAGAAGACGACTTTCAGGATTCAATTTTTTCCATCTTGTCATGGCTGGGGATTGAACTCTGGTCATCTGGCTTAGCAGCAAGTATCTTTATCTATGGAGTCTTCTCATCCCCCCACTTTTTTTTTCAATATACTGATTTGATTTCCTTTGACTATAGATCCAGTTCTGGGGTTGTTAGATCATATGGTACTTTTATTTTTAATTTTTTTGAGGAATCTCCATGTGGGTTTCCATAATTGCTACCAATTTCTACCAGCATTAAGAAAGCATTCATAATTGTTGCATTCTCAGCGACCCTCTGGAGTATGAGCCTTCCAAAACTTTGTCAGTGTGCTAATTGTGAATGGTATCTCATGATTAAGGTAATACTTTGTTTAAAATCATTCTCCACTGTAAAATCATATTATTTTATGTTATGAGTATAAACTTTAGCTTTTATTTTTTCACACTTTAACCTATGATATGACTATTTATTATACTGTACGTGGTGTGAGCTAAAAAAACAAAATTGAAACTTTTTAAAAGAAAGTACAGTATTTGTAGACAGCTGCGAAGTGCTGCACCTTAAAGATGGTGCTGGCTTCCGCCTTCCACCTTCCAGATGGTGAGCGCTCTCTGGCATAAACAAGTCGTTATTTGGTTAAGCCTGTTCAGCCTGTCTGCTTCCACATTAGAGTAGCCTATCTGCAGGGTCCATGTGGCTCACTGGGGTTGGTCGGCACAAGGGTATTTAAGCCTGTGCGGGTGTTTCCCCAGGGGCAGAAGAAGATTGTTCAAGGCTCCTGATTAAAACTGCATGAAAAAGATCTTCCCGGAGTTGCGTCTTTCTTGCTGGTCAAGGTTAGGCACATACAATTGGTGGCCCCTACGGGCCTGAAGAGAGGGGAACCTCCTCTTCAGAACAGAACTTCTTGCAGTCAGGGCAACACTGGTAAGTTCCCAAGGTAAGTTGGGACCAAGTTAAGGCCCTCGGTAAGAGGCAATTAAGTCCCAGGTAAGTTGGGACCAAGTTAAAGACCGCGGAAATAAGCGGCGTGGAAATAAGCGGCATGGAAATAAGTGGCAATAAAGTCTCAGGCATTGAGCGAGAGGTTGTAACGAACCGAAAGTAAAATTTTTAAAATGGGGACTTCTCAGTCTCATCCAATTTTTCTGGCTCTTTAGGAGCTACTTTTGTCAAAAAAATTTAAAATAAAGAAAAGCACACTAGAAAGATTCCTGAGAGAGTGTGATGCCATTGCACCTTGGTTCGAAGTTTCGGGAGACTTTATGATAGCGTGCTGGGAAAAGTTAGGCAGGGATCTTGACTTTGCTTGGGAATAAGGAAAGCTATAGTCTGGAGTCCGACCTGTTTGGAAGTTAGTGCATAGCTGTACTGAAGACCAGAGGTACTGAAAGAGGCGATGGAAAAAGGGAAAGCTGCACTAGAAATGTTACAAGAAGAAAGATCAGAAGAGGTTAAGAGCACAGGAGAGTCAGGTACAGACGAAACAGACTCTGAGGAAGAATTGCAGACCCTCATAGAAAAGGTTCAGAAACAATCCCTTAAAGAACAGAGAGGGAAAGGAAAGGAGAAATGGTGATGTATGGAGGAGGAGGACCCTCCAAGGACAATGCCATCAGCACCTCCTCCTTATCAGAGTGAGGAGGGGCAAGCCCGAGGTACAGGGCGTTCCTTTTGCCCTGAGGTCTGGAGAGCTGTACGAACTGACTTAAGCCTGGCCTATCCAGTTTTCCAGGATTCCCAAGGCAATAGATATGAGGAGCCTTTAAACTTTAAGGTCATCAAGGCTTTGGCTGAGTCTGTGAGAACATATGGAATTGAAGCATTTTAACTGTAGCTCAAGTTGAAGCCCTAAATAGACATTGCCTGACTCCTAGTGATTGGGGTACGCTGGCTAGAGCATGCCTAAGCCCTGGACAGTATCTGGATTGGAACGCTTTTATGATTGAGTATGCCAATGAGCAGGCTGCAGCTAATTTGGCCGCCAGAAACACAGCATGGGACAGGGACATGTTGCTTGGACAGGGACGCTTTGCCAAGCAACAGACAGGATATCCATTATCAGTTTTTGAAGAAGTAAATCAGATTGCCATAAAAGCATGGAAGTCATTACCCAATAAGGGAGAGGTGAGTGGTAACCTCACTAAGATACTGCAAGGCCCCATGGAACTATTTTCAGATTTTGTGGCCTGTTTGGTAAAGGCTGCAGGGAGAGTTTTTGGTGATCCCGATGCTGCTATGCCATTGATTAAACAGCTTATCTATGAACAGTGTACAAAAGAATGTAGGACTGCTATTACCCCTTATAAAAGTAAAGGATTTGAAGCATGGAAGAAGGTTTGCAGGGAGATAGGAGAGCCATTGACCAATGCTGACATTACAGCAGCCATAGTTGCAGCTATCTCTTTTGCAGTTGTGGGTTTAGTCAGGGATGCTGTGGCTATGAGCACATCAGTGCAGACAGCCTCTAAGCTAAATGAGTTGTCCAAGAATGTGGTGCTCAATCCACACTTGGTGCTCAACTAAAAGGAGGTTTAATGATTGTAAACCAAAGAATTGATCTGGTTCAGGAGCAAATAGATACCTTGTGGCAGCTGGCCCAATTGCGATGTGAAATGCAATATCCAGGCTTGTGTGTTACTAGCATTCAGTATGAGAACTTTATATGTGCTGCTAATTTGTCACTACAATTGTCTAGCCATCTTTTAGGAAATATGTCTGCTAACTTTGATGACTTAATGGTACAGCTGTGAATGGCCATCGTTGCAGTAAATTTGACACGTGTGGATGCAGGACTGGCTGCCCAGTTGTCATTGTGGTTCGCTGTCACTATGGATCATCTGAAAGAGTGGGCGGGAATGGGAGCCATGGCTGTCCTCTTGTTATCTCCTTCGTGGGCCTGTGGTGCCTTTGCAAGATGAGGTTTGCTCAGAGGCAGCATTTAGCTATGGTTGTTCAGGCATTTACAGCCATTGAGGCAGGTCAGTCTCCCCAAGCATGGCTCGTAGTCATGAACAAGAATTGATTTTTCACGCTCAGGTTGTATGGCTTAGCACTAAACTCTGAGTTAGCTCTGGAAGTGAGCAACTCCAAGAAAGGCAAGTCTGGGTGCTTGTGGGTTGGTGTCTGAGGCCCCACCTCTAGGAAAAAGATACCGGACGGGTGTGGCTCTGACTTGGCTGTCTACCAGGATTCAGGGTCATTACACTGTCCACTGCTTTATTGGAGACTAGACCACTACCCTTGCCTGTTGCGTTATTAAAACAAAAAGGGGGAACTGTAGAGAGCTGCGAAGTGCTGCGCCTTAAAGATGGCGCTGGCTTCCGCCTTCCACCTTCCCGTTGGTGAAGGCTCTCTGGTGTAAACAAGCCCTTAATTTGTTAAGTCTGTTCAGACTGTCTGCTTCCGCATTAGAGTAGCCTATCTGCAGGGTCCACGTGGCTCACTGGGGTTGGTCGGGACAAGGGTATTTAAGCCTGTGCAGGTGTTTCCCCGGGGGCAGAAGAAGCTTGTTCAATGATCCTGAATAAACTGCATGAAGAAGATCTTCCCGGAGTTATGTCTTCCTTGCTGGTCGAGGCAGTCGAGTTACAAGTATTTAGAAAGGATTTGCTCAGATTCTGTATTTATCAGTGATAAGAGTGTAGATAATTTAGAATTACTATCAAATTAGAAAAAAATTCAACCAAATTTTTTTAATAAGTGAGGTAATGATATACTCACCATTTATATATTGTCACAAATCTGTGCTTTGAAAACATAAGAATTCTGATAAACTCCCCTTTATATGGTTCCTATTAAAAATGAGTAGTGACCTTATTATGAATATTGCATTATCAGGCATACTTCTTATTTTTTCTTATATTTCCCCTTTTATTAACAATATGTTCTTTTCTCATATGATAGATCCTGATTTTTGTAATTTCTCCTCCCTCTTCTCCTCCTATTTTCTCTTGAGTTCCCCTGTCATCTCTGTCCCACTCCCTTTCTGACTCTTATTAGAAAATGGCAGGCTTCTAATAACAACAAAACAAATACAGTAAGATAAAGCAAGGGCAATCACAACAAACTCAGACAACAGAAGAAAAAGAGATGGCACAAGAATAAGAGATCCACTAATTCATACACTTAGGAGTCCTATAACAATATAACCTAAAAGCTATAATATATACTCAGAGTACTCAGTGCAGACCCGTGTAGGCCCTATGCTTGCCGCTTCAGTCTCTGTGAGTTCATTTGAGCATTGCACAGCTCATTCAGAGAAGGAGTTTCCAATCTGAGGGTTGCAATCCCCTTGAGGGGGTCACATATCAGATAAAGTTCCTATCAGATGTTTGTGATAGAGTTTATAGCAGCAGAGAAATTACAGTTATATTTAGGGTCACCATAGCATGAGGAAGTTTATTAAAGTGTTGTAGCCTTCAGAAGGTTGAGAACCACGTGTTAGAGGGACTTGTTCTCCTAATGTCCTCTGTGTCTCTCATTCCTTCTGCCTTCTCTTCCATGGAAGTCCCTGAGCCCTGAGCAGTCAAGTACATTTCTAAAACATGAGTGCCTCCATTTTAACTTGAGCATCAAGAGAAATGCACTCTCTCCTTGATATTGTAGGTATGCAATGATTAGAAAGTTCCCACAGAGAAATTTTTTAAATATTAAGTTTATTTTTTTAAAAAAGAAAAATTCTAGAAGTAGACTCTTTTAATCAAGAATAGAATTAGTAATATTTTAAAGTTTATAATTATACCATTACTTCCTTTCTTCCCTTCAAATACTCCCATATAGACTTCCTTGCTTACTTTCAAATTTATGGCCTTCTTCATTAATTTTTGTTACACATGTATGTGTATACATACATATTCCTAGATATATAATTAAATCTAATATCGAATGTAATCTATTAATCAAATGTATGCATTCAGGGCTGGTAATTTGGTAATTGTGTAACAATTGGTGTCTCTTCCCTGGAGAGGACTATTTCTCCTGTTTCACAGAGCAAATTTTGTCGTCTCTTTTCCCACATTTCTTCCTTCACTGCCCGCACTTTCTGTTGCCAGGGTATCAATATCACCTCTGTTCCCACTTGTTCAGGCACCAGCATTGGGTGACTCAGCACAGTGGACTTAGAAGTGTTCCTGGAAGCCATTCTTACAACTTCAGGCTAGCAGTAACTAAATATAAAAATGACTAGGATCCATATGTGTGCAACCAGGAACTAACAACAACAAAAAAATGTCACCTCAACTCAACTTATCCTCGCTCAAAATTCCTCAAATGCCCACAGCTCTTCAGACTGCCAGCATAGTGGTTAAATGATGGAAGTAAATTTAGCAATATATGAGTCTTAACTGACTATGACAAAATGATCCTAATTAACACATTCTGCAAACACATGTAATGATAGAAACACGGTATGAAGAGGCCTTCATGGGTCCTACAAAAGTCATGGTTAATCTGCCTCAAATTACGTTTTTATAATAAGATAGCCTGGACTCACATTTTGTTGGTCCTCATCAGCTATGTTACAACTCACAGCCTGCATTTCAACATGAAGTTATATTCCCTTACCTTGTTCCATATATATGGTTTCGAACTGAAATTAAACTGGATCTATGAATTAATGGGAGAACTGGCCCCTTTACCGTATTAAGTTTTGCACTTCATGTACTTGTTATACATTGCCATATGCCATAAAAATTAAATTTTTTTTTCTACTGAATGTATAAGAACCCCTATCAGAGGGTATTGGACATTTCTTCTTTTTAAAGATTTATTTATTTATTTTTTGCTATGAGTGCTTTTCTTGCATGTAGGTACCATGTATGTGCCTGGTGTCCATGGTGGCCAAGGAGGGGGTTAGATCTTCTGAAACTGGAGTTACAGAGAGTTGTAAGAAACCTCACAGGGCGTTTGGGAACTGAATATGGGTGCTCGGCAAGAGTAGCAAGTGCTCTTAACCCATCGACTTCTCTCTCCTGCTCCAGGGAATCTATTCTTAATTGCATTACTAGTTCTGAATATTTTCATTAATATACAGTATATTTCAGAACTTGAAGTCCCAATATTTGTTATTCATAGCAGGATTTCTCATTTGGGCTATGAATTAGCTCCCAGATCATGACATGGAGACTTATTAGTTATGAATGCTTGGCTGAACTTAGACTTGTTTCTGGCCTAAGTTTCTCCTTATTTACCTTTTGCCAAAGAGCTGGATTTCTTTATTTCTCTCTCTCTCTCTCTCTCTCTCTCTCTCTCTCTCTCTCTCTCTCTCTCTCTCTCTCTCTCTGTCTCTCTCTCTCTCTGTATATCTTACTTTCCTGCTTTTGACAGTATCTGCCTGGCTGGCAGCTACCTGGTTTCTGGCCCCTGAGCCTCTTTCTCCCTAGTTCTCTCTTCCTTAATATTTAGCCTATATTCCTCCTTTTCCTTATTCTATCTACCCTCCAACCCTTTCTATCTCTCTCTCTGACTAGCTATTGGCCATTCAATTTTCATTAGACCAATCAGGTGCTTTAGGCAGGCAAAGTAAAACAAATCAACATATTTTCATACAATTAAACAAATGAAGCATAAACAAACGTAACATATCTTTACATCACTAACAAAGGCAGAAGAAACAAGTGTAGCACACCTTTACACAGTTAAATTGATATTCCATAGCATAAACAAATGTAACACATCTTTACATAATTAAAGTAACATTGTACAACAGTTGTTAATATATACATATTAAATAATATTCATTTAATACTTTTGGTAAAGTTTGTCAAAACTGAGACTACATCTATCAATACCATCAAAGTTTTTCTTTTAAAATTATGTATTTATTTTAAAATAGCCTTTCTCTTTTGATTCTTATAACATAGATATCCATATGCGCTTATTTGGTTTGTTTTTGCCTTCCTATGGTCGTTTTTACATCATTCTCATTTCTATGATAAAAAGAAATTGATGTTAGGTTTTAGGTTTTATCTTAAAATATGACACTAATATTCCTAATTTAGTACCTTTTATAAATATGCTTATTCCAACTTGAAGAACACTTTTTTTTCTGTAATTTCTAAAGCTATGATTGTGAATTAATGAGTGCCGAATGTTGGCAACTGTTTTCCTGCATCTGTTACCACGATATAATTTACATTCTCTACTGTTTTAATATGGAACAACATACTAATTATTTTTCATCAGTTCTTGGGATCAATGCAATTTAATCATATGTGTTACTTCATTTATATAGTCATAACTCTTTGCTGTTTATTTAAAAGGACTGTCGTCATCTAAGACTGGTTTATAAAATTATGCATGCTTTGTTTTAGGATTAATGAACTGTTATTTTCCAAAATGAGTTTGTAAGTTGGTTCTTAAAAGGAAACCTATTGAGAGTATATATAAAATTAGTTATTTATTCTTCTTGTGATTGGAAAAGAAGTTACGGATAAAAGCATTTTGTTTTGGAGCTTAGTTGAGGGGAGTTTCTTTTTGCTGATTTAAAAATAGTTGTTAGGAATCATTTAGGCAATGTTTTCTTGTGTCACTCTGGCAAGTTATAGCAAACTTTTAATAGAGCCAAGTTTGGGCTCTTTTGGTGTACATGAGAGAAGTGAAAATTAACACTACAACCATGTGTCATTTTTGTATTAGTTGCTTTTCTCACTCTGTAACATAATATCTGACAAGGGGCAATTTAAGGAAGGAATGGTTTATTATGGCTTATAATATGCAAGGGTATATCCCACCATGGCAGCAAAAGTGTGCTAGTGGGAATAGGAGGCAGCTCGTCAAGTTGTATCTGCAGAAAGCAGAGAGGAATGAGTGCTTATGCATTTCCTTTTTCAGACAGCCTGAGACTCCTGCTCATGGGATGTGCCACCAACAATTAAGTTGGGTTTTCCTGCCTCAGTTAACCTAAACTAGATAGCTCCTTTAAAACAATTGAGCCAATTGTGTCCATTTATTTTTATTTTTCAACTGTGCCCTGTAGAAATTTTTAAAACTGTGTGGCTAGGTCCGTTTCAAAATAATTTCTTATGGTTCAATCGAGTATCACTTTAACTCCAAACATCAGTAAATAAACAATGCATCAGGGGAAGACATTTTCTGGTTAGCATGACACACCAATTTAGCTTTAATGAATGGCTATAAATTTGCTGCAGTTCCTCAGAAAGGCTTGTGTCTAAGGTCACCTTTGGGTTTTGCCCCCTGGACACATACTTTCCCTTAACACTGTTGCTAATAGCACTGATTTCACTGGCCATATAGTGTTTTCAGATTCTTTCACAGAGAAAGTCATTTCATTTTATATTAATAATATACCAAGAACATTGTGGTGTCAAAACAGAGGGAACACCACATCAAAGGGAAGTCAAGAAAAATGGGACATCCCACACAAAACACTGAGTTCCCAATGTTATTATGGAACTCGAAGTGCATAAGTCACGGCACACCGATTGGAATCCAGGCAGTTCAAAGTATGGTAACAGAATGAGTCTTTGATCTTGTTTAAGTTGCTTCCATACAGGAGGGATCCTTAAGAGCTCTGATTGCATTTTAATTAAATTTTCTATTCTTTTGAACAAATATGGTCTTAAAGGATACCCACTAAGGATAAAGGTTTTGATGGAGAGGTAAGAATGAAACAGCTTAATGGAATATGTATTCCCATTTCTTTGTTTAGTGTCTGAGACTTAGAACAAGGAATTTAACCAACCTCTGTAGGCTTAGGGTTTTAAAAAGTCTGTGAAATTAAGGAACCCTCTCACAGCTACTCCGCATGTTGGCTTCCAAGTCACAGGTGAGTATTCCTGTATGTAACTATTTAATATACTTGTTATGTTCATATGCCAGTACCAGTGGTTCTCAACTTGTGGATCACATGTCAGACGTCCTGCCTATTAGATATTTACATTACAATTCATAGCAATAGCAAAATTACAGTCGTGAAGTAGCAACTAAATAATTTTATGGTAGAATCATCAGAGCATCAGGAACTACATTAAAGGGTAGGGCATTTGGAAGGTTGAGAACCACTGTTGTATGCATATAACACTTTGAATATTTGGTGATTTTGATTATTATTGGGTTTATATTGAATTCTGGGGGAAGGCAAGCTTGTGACTTAAGTTGGGGGACTCATGTGCATTGGGAAATAGATGGATCAAGGTTTTCAACCTTAGCCAACAACTCTCCTTATTACTGTTTCCCAAAAGCAACAATTTTCATTTCAATCTTTGGAAGTACAAGAGGGAGAGTTTTTGAAATGACAAGGTCCACTTCAAAACACTAGTGGCTTTTACACAAAGAATAAGTCAAAAATCAGAACAATATCCCCAGCTTCCTGTCAGGCATTATCCTTTTCTCCCAGTGATTTACTGTACTTTCTGATACAGACACAATGCTGTCATTGTATGGTCTGGAACTTTTTAGATGTCCTTTTAGACTGGAAAGAAAATTATATTTCAGGTTTCTCAGATAGGAAAAGCTGAATGCAACTAATTTATTTATGATTCTGTTCTTTTCAGTTCAGTAAGTGTATATTTTAGCCTTCTACTGGAAAAATAAAACTATGGTCCTCTTTATCAGGAAGACCTGGAAAGAGAGTAGCTTCTAAATGACACCAAATAATTCACTGTGTCATGTAGGACCAGACACTGATCTCCTCTAACTTTCTGACATAGAAGAAGCAATAGTAACAACATGGTTGTCTTCAGTGAGGCTGGTTAGAAAAGACAAAGTCAATATTATAATAACAGTGATTGATATTTATTTTTTTCTGTCACTTCAAATGTAGTTAAGAGTACTCAATCCTTATAACAATTCTACATAAAATCTGATAAAATTGTTCCTGTTTTCATAGAAGAAATGAAGGCATAGAACCTTTAAATAGCATACCCAAAGATGCTGTCTATAGTCCTATTCAATTCAAGCAGCCTTTACTTATGCCCACAACTCAACCTTGCTGCTCTTTGAGTGATTTGGCAGGTGAACATTCTTATTCACAATACATTTTAGTGGGTCAGTAGAACTGGATAAATTTCAGTGCAAGACTCTCCTAAGGGTTTTGCCTGCTTATATTCTTCTTATCTTTAAGATAGATGTGTGCCTAGTTGGTGGGAAACAACTCTTCGGGGGGATGTGACATAAATGTCTATTCATTCCACATAGAGAATCTATGACAGACCGAAGTGACAACTCTATCACATTCCACCCTGGTAACTCAAAGAGTTTGCTAAGTTACTGCAGGGTATGGATAAGGGTTAAGAGGATCGGGAATGTCAGAGATAATTTCTCAATGAAAGGATCACCACCTGCAAAGTTGAAGACCCAAAAATCCTATCCCAGTAGAGCTCTTCAAGGCAGATAGCAATTGTTTGCAGTTTTCATAACTTTGGGGAGGAGCCTTGTGAACCTTGATAATTTCAGGAACTTTGTATGTCCCATGCGTCTTCCTCCTCGCTCTTCAACTCAGATGAAATTATATTCTCTTGAGCACCACTACCACTATCTATTGACAAGAAGACAAGCTTCTTTATTATTGCCTGTAAAGAGATATTTTTGTTGTTATTGTCTTTATTGTTATTGTTGCTGTAAAGAGAAGATAATATATTTCCATTTTGTAAATGGTCTTCTCCAAACAAAAGTCTTGATTCAAACAGAATCTTCAACATCTCAGTATTCTTCAGCCACATATACTCTCCACCATGCTAGTTCCACCAGAGGGTCCAAATATTCTTGGAAATGTCCATTTTCCACAGTACACTTCTTTCTTGAGGTTGATTTACTCAGCTGCATGCTAAGTGCAAACATTCAAACAGAATCCTACTCAGGCAGATAGGAATTGCAATTGATGCTAACTCCCTAGACTTCCTTTCTGTTCCGTCTCACATTGTGCGGTCAGAACAATTTCTCTTGAGCACCAGCCAGCTTTATTGATTTCCATTTTTTTTTTTTTTTTTTTTTTTACCACAGAAGATGAATGCCCCACTTCCTTTCCAGGCCTTCTTGATCTGGTTACCCTGACATCCAACCTGACCCTACTTCCAGATGGGATTACTATTCTCTGTCATGGTTTTCAGCTTCCTTTTTAAATAGTTTACCTTGCTTGCTCAGCTTCTTTAACTATTCTTTAGTGTTTGCTACATACCAGGGGTTTAGGAAGAGGCTGGTCAAGTATCACTTCTATTAGTTCAATTCCTACCAATATTTCAAACTCATCACTCATTGCATCATTTTCACTGCCACTGCCTGAACTTTTCAGGATACAATAATGTGGTCAGTTCTTGTGTCTTTCTCAGAGTTGAAAAATGCTATTGTCTAATTCCTCAGTTGGATAGCAGTCATTTGTAGGCATTAGATATTTGTATCCATCATCAAATTGAGTAGATTTTAAGTGAACAACTGCAACAACAAAATCAGAGAAGAACTCCAACAAATGTTTTAAGTTACTGAATCTCCAATTCAGCTAAGAAAGATCTTCAGCTTCTACTTAGAAAGTGACGATGATTTACTGCTGCCAACTGTGCAGATGCACGTGAGGACTTGGAGTTTCTTCCACTCTTAAACGGATGGTGTTGATGCTTATGGTCTGAGGACAGCGGGGGTGGGACACAGCAAACCCATCTAAATCCTTTGGATTTCTACCTTAGTATCTTTCCACTGTGGCAAAACATTTTGACATATTGTCACTTCCTATTTTTCTACATTTCTAAGCACAGAATTTACTATTCCTTACGTTAGGAATCAGGAACTGAGGCAGTTTTCTGACCCCTGCCATATTAAAAAGACAATACACTTTCTGAAAACCTTCATTTATGTTAGCCCCAGCCTAGACTTCCACACACAGTAATTTCTTCATTTATTTTATGCTATCCTAGTCATTTCCACCATATTTTCATACCGTAAATACTCTGACTTACTCATTTAATCAAAAGCCCACTTTGTTCATTTTACTTTGTAATTCAGTTTCAACACATCTTATACAGCACAATTGTTATGAATTTTCAATTTATTTTTACATCTATTTTTATAGCTGCCACTTCTGCAGTGTGCAAGATTTTTTTCCCTTAACTTTAAAAACATCGTTTCTGAAAGAAAGCTGTTCTAAAATCTGGCTTTTTCAGCAAACTGAACACCCACACAAGAAAGATGGAATGATAGAAGCTAGAGGTAGAAATAATGCGCAAAGTGACCTTGCCTGTTTTAAAAGCAAATACAAGATGTGTGTGCAATAATATCTAAATAACACAGTTTCTCATTTTAATCATATAAAATATGTTGACTTTCATTTTATACTGTTTATAGATTTTGCTCAAAATACTGAGCTCCGTTAATAGTTCACAATTTCATTAAAGTCAGCTTGTGTTTGGTATGATGGAATTGTAAAACTACTACATATTTTTTCCTTTTAATGCATAATAATAATTTTTTTTTGCTGTTTTCAGCAAGTGTGCTTCGGTTACCTATTGCTTCATATGACCCAACCCAAAGCCTGATTTAAAATAACTCTGATCATTTGGTTTCATCTTGTTTGGCAGAGAAGTTAGGCTCAGTGTGGAAGTACGGCTCTGGGTTTCCATGCAGCTTTCACAGATGGAGGCGACTGCTGAGTCATCTTAAAGCTTTTCTCAAACACATGGCTCTCCAGCGAAACCTCAGCTAAGAATGCCAGATGGAACACCTATCTGTGGCTCTAGATGCCTTGGGCTTCCCCCAAGTGTGGTGACTTTTCTTCAGGCAATTATCTCAAAGTAAAGGTAGAATCAAAATTGTACTGCATGACCTAACCTCAGAAAGGGCATAGCATCATTTTCACCCTACAAACACAAAGGACCATTCATTCAGGTAGAAATGAGATAGTGGTAGAGCTAAGGATAAGAGTAGGGAAGGTAGAAATCTAACTCTCTGGTCTGATAAGTTAGTTGAATGATTTTGTTACTGTCATGGTTTTCCTCAATTAACCTACCACAACTACTTATATCATAATCCACTTTCTATTTTCAAATTGATTAAAGACTAAAAATTTTAGATACCACTTTCCAGCTCTTTTCCAAGGAGATCTAGCAAAATAAAAAAACTCTTTATATGACATATTTTGCCTTAGAGCTTCCTAGTCACTTCTTTTAAGATTGATACCCTCATCGAAAATGAAGAGGAAAAATAGACATTCTCATCTATAATCTTTGAACAATGGATCCAACTGTAACCTGTAGCGAGTCTACATGCTTTCTCCACCAGCTTTCTCAACTCGAATGCCACATGATAAGCTTGTGCTTCAGTGCAGTAAAACTGTCCACACACTCTCATAGACCAGTTAGATGGCTCAACATGTAGGAGCTCTTGCCAGTAAGCCTGATGACTAGAGTCCTATAAACTGTACCCATCTGGTGGAAGAAGAGAACTCCCTTTCATAAGTGGTCCTCTCACCTCCACGTGCACACAATGGTACACATATGCACACACACACACTACACACAAATGTCATGGAATATTTAAAAATAACTAATATATTTAAATTCTGATTCACATTTTCATGTCTGAAACAATATTTTCTTCTGGTCCATAAATATCATCATCAGTGCCAACAGATAATTACCCTCCAGAATATGTCCGTGTTTTTTTTACTCTCCTGAACCCCATAATAGACCATAAAACCAATTTCTATCACATGCTTTCCTTCCACAAATAAGAAAAAAAGAATCACATTTCCACTGAACATTGACTTTATCCAAATGAAACATGTTATTTTTCCTCTCCCTTGTACCCTAGACTAGTCCCTTGTAACTCAGAAGTTTCCACACGAAAACTATAATGTAGTGAGATATTCACTCGGCCTTCACCTGTGGCACTGACCATGCCCATTGAGGGTGGGGACAAGGGCAGACATCACCTAAGGAAACTAGGTCTTGGGAAGGGGCCCCGGAGCACGCTATTGCTTGCTAGACAGGGACAGAGAGCATCCAGAGGCATTCTTAGGACCAGGGACTTGCTGGCATTCATCTGTCTCTGTTGTAAGTTATGTCTCCCTGAAAAAACATCTATTCAGCCTGTTTTTCCTGATCTTTATTAATCCATGATACAATAACATTCTTTTGACAGTGTGTTTTCAATTAGCTAGTTGACAACATTTTTATACCAAATATCATCTATAGTGTCATGATGCAATGAAAAGACTGAGTTCTATCAGAAGCATGAAACACACTTGGGAAAGTCACTGTTAGTGTTCAGGACATTTCCAACCTAATAACAACCTGGTGGATTTATAAAGGAACATAAGACTCCAATCTTCAGAACATCTACTAGAACTTTTTAAGACTATGCCCAGTAGAATTTGACCAAGAGTGGTTAATATTAGTCATGGATGCCACTCAGTAATTGTTTATTATTTTGTACAGTCCCTGAATAAAACACCAGGTGAAATAGGAACAGCTCTTTTTCCAAATCGCTTATGATTCTAGAGATATAAATCACATTTCCCTGCATCTTCAAATAGCTTTGCTCTGTCTTCCAAATCAAATCTTTTCTTCTAGCTCACCATTTCCAAAATGATGTTTTTTGTACACTTACTCTCACATTTCAAATTGACTCTGCCATTTCTGGCTTTGAAATCGGTATGAACTTCTTCCATCTTTTACACAATAAAAAGTTTTTCCTTCATTCATTTCTATATCTTACTCCAATTTTTTTCCCATGTCAAATGGTCTGAGAGTGTCTCTGCTTACATATGTATCTCCATTAACCCATTTACTGACACATATTAAATAAACAAACACTAAGGAAATTTCATGTATGTTCCCTATCATTATTCATCGTCTTTTGGGAGATCCAGTATCAGTCCTGACTATGTCTCCAAACTGACTGTGAGAGCCAGCAATAATGGCTAAGAAGCTCTCCAGACGTAGGTCTTGTGAAACTCCTGAACAATGCCAAAGCCACCACTGGAGCACCAAGAGAATACAATGAGAAAGCAGCTGAGGCAGTCTCTCCTTTAAACCACCATGATGCAAGATCCCCAGAGGAAAAGGCTTTGCTGGCATTTCTTTCAGTCTCTCATGTGTCACCACTCCTGGAAGCACAATGTTTCCAAAGGCAGCTTGTGATTTGGGGACAAAAGTGACCCATACTGAAAATGCCACTGTGCTCATCACAGCCTGTCATCCAGATTAGCATTTGGAAAGTGGTTGGACCCTGTTGGTGTTCCCTAATCCTGTTTACAGAATGATCTCATCCAGCAATATGTGGCCAAGGACAGGAAGAGAAGGGATGCAGCTGCCTGATTCTAGAAATATGCCATGGACAGTGTGGCAAAACCTCAGCATCCAGGCATTGTGCTGCATTCCTTTTTACAAAGGAATTCAGGTGCCCCTGTGCACTACTGCTGTAATGAAGTTAATTCTCTTTGCTGGAAAAGAACAGTTATTGAACAGCTCACCAGGGAGAAGAGTTGCCTCAAAGCTTTGCCTTTTAAGCCAAACTACTACTTCAGATCTAGAAAACAAAACCTGAAAAAAATTATAAAAGTCAGCATTGCTATTCTTGTGTATTTTCCAACTACCCCTGATAACTATTCTTCTTTAATGGCCAATGTGAATTCATAGACGTAATTAGCTTTAAAATTACCCTTCAAAGTGACAGAACTAATGTGAGAATATTCTGTCAAAAAGAAAAGGAACATATGATTTTCCTAAGCATGCTTAAGATAAAAATGGGAAAGAAAATCAGAGGGGAAGGCATATCACAGTACACACTTACTCTAATTAAAACTCAAATCAAAGCATACTGGGAAATGCTAACAGAGCTCCCTGATAGGTTTTTTTAGCTTATCATTTGATGTCTAATGGCAAGGAATAGGAATTTAAAAAGGCAATTAGGAGCCTTGAAAATTCACAGCACTTCAGATGTCTCTTCTCATATTAAACAATACTCTACATTTTCAACAGGTTTGCCTCAGTGGGAGATGTGGGGGAGAACTTTAAATGATCAAAGTTGAATTGCAATTCTAATGTTTCTGATGGCATCAGAACTTCAGAAAACAAACATGGAATTGAGCTGTTGGCAACCTTTGACAAGTCAGCAGTGTTTCTGTGGTTAAGAGGCCTACTGTGTATCCCACCCTGAAGAGGCAAATGTTGCCTGCTAAATAGATGCTTTGTTCCTTGCAGCTGTAGACCTGGGCTTGCTGCAGCAGTGGAGGGCCTGCCTTACTGCTGGCTAACCACACACTCACTCACAGAATCAAGCATACACAGAGTCTTTATGTGTACAAGTGCAATGGGGTGAAGTGCAAATTCACACTTCTCAAGTAGTCATTACAACACTCCTCTTCCTAGCACTGAGAACACTTTGGACAAACTTTACAATTAAGAAGGATATAATATTTACTCTTCAAGTGTCAATGTTGTCAGAATTTATAGTCTTGGATAGGTTTCTGTGCTTCTGTTTTTAATCTTTAAAGAAAAAGGAAAGAAAGACTTAAAACTAATGGACGCCTTAATAGCCTGTGTTAGTGTGACAGACAGATCTCACTTGAGGAAGGTAACAAATAAAAATTCTGGTCACTCATAATTAAAAATAAATATGACACAATTTAAAAAAAGAGTAAACACTGACAAATAATAGTGCATTCCAACCTGAACCTGCAGGATGATTCCAGATCAGCCTTTAAGACCTGAATGTCTTCTTTCATAGTAGCCTCTTCAGAGTTAATGGCTAAGACCTGTAAATGGAAATCAGGCATCAAACTTCTTTTAACATCATCCTTACTTAAGACTCGCATCTTCTTCTCCAGCCCAGACTCCTCCTTGTCCTCCTTGACTATAAATCTCTATTGAGATTCTTGACTGACCACAGTGACACCAGCATGTTTAACACAAAATGGTATCTCTCACAGTTTCCAAAGATGTAAGTGTTTAGAATGTCACTGTAACCTGGGTTTTCTGAAGAGCTGTGGAGAATTAAATTCTCCCCTCACAATCTGGCCAATCTTTACCATCAGCTCCAACTTAGTTCCCTTGCATACGATTTCCGATTTCTCCCAGTTGAATTATTTTCACCGTCTGTCTCCTCCTCAATCAAGCCCCATTGATAGCTACTCCACCCGAGTGAATATGGGAAGAACTAACCGTTCTCAATGCGTTAATTTAAAAAGAGAAGAAATGAAGTTGAAAGGTATTGGTGGTACAAAGAAGATGTAGGCTGGCAGTGAAGGGATATGGTTAAGACACATTGCATACATATGTGAAGTTTTCAAAGAATTAAAAAAAAAAAAAGACTGGGGCTATCAACATTCACTCACTAATGAGAAACAGGCTCTTGGAGCCTTACCAGTACCTAAGAAAGTATTAGTTGTTAATGAATACTGGGGCCTCGTTGTCATCATTGGTGTAGCCACTGGTGAATCCCCCTGCTTCCAAAACAAGAAGGTGAGAAATTTGGAGGAAATGCTGTAGAGAGGTGGGAGTTTGATGAGGATGAGAAGGGGCTGTGGGAGTAAATATGACCAGAATGTATGACATGTATGTATGAAATTGCCAAAGAACATACTTAATAGAAATTGTTAAAGCCAAGCACAATTATTTAAGTTAAAAAAGAAAGGAAAATAGTAGGAGATTTGAAATTACATATCATCCCAGTTTCTATTACAAATCTCAAAGTTTGTTGACTTAATTAAATGGATATGTAGGCACCATGTATGACTTTTCTATTCAGTCTCTGATAACACGTGGTCTAAGAGAAGGTTACAATCTTCACTGGTGGCAGGGATTCTGAAATGGTGGATCTTTGTACATTTTGGAAATCAGACCCCTTTAGGTTAATGTTTAAAAAGCATCATAATATGGAGACATTTATCCTACATGACCTTATAGCATAGAAGACAGAGATTCTTATATAAATCATTCAACTCCAAGGTACTCTGTAACCATAGTTATCTGGAAGGAGAAGAACATGATGGAGTTCTTAAAGAGAATTCTTGAATGAGTTGAATTTTCCTGAGCCTTAAATGATGAATAATGTGTTGAGAGACAGCTCTGAGGGGGAAAGACCAGCAGGCATCCTTGAGAAGTAATCTGGTGGGTCAAAAACATGAAGACAGTGGGATGGATAGTAGATGAATGATTGAAATAATATGATAAGGGAGGAATATTATGAAAGTCAAATGTTATTTATTGAGAAATGAAGTTGCTGATATACCAAGCAATTAAATAGCATGTTTAAAATTTGTCTTCATTTAAGTGATCAAATATTGAAGTTTGAGGGCAGATAATAACACTTTGGTTATAAGAAAATCTTCAAACCTATGAGCCTCAAAATAATAGGTATAGTTGAAGTAGTAAAAGAGAACGAAACATTGTTTAATAGTTTGTGCAGGACTTAAAGCAAGTGACGCTTATAGTCCCATCACATAGTCCATGTGGGCTTGTCATATGTATCCAGTAATTAAGAGATTTATTAGAAAATGTTTGTATATCCTTGCTTAGCTCAAATATCATTGCTTGAGAACAAAGCAAAGATGATGTGCTGTGTGAATTATATAAAGTTAAAAATCCCAGTTAGAAACAAACTGTCTCATTTTAAGAGAGTTTGTTTTCTTCAAATGGTCACAGTGTTGGTATAATAATAGTCATAGGTTTTGCTTGCATGATTCAGGGTGAACATGTTTTTAGACATATTATCTTTTACAATATTACAGCAGTCTAGGACTATTTTCAAAGATGTTCTTGCTTGAAATTTATAAATATGCCACTTGGCTATGAGCTATAAGACAAGTTGAAAAATTACAAATAAACTCATGTTATTATTCAGAAGACTAGCTATGATAAACAGGCTGTGATCAAGTGTTAATCTTACACCAAGCTACTTACTTCACCTAATGGTGTTATCATATGGGTAAGCCAAAACAAAATTGCCATCAGTAAAAATCAAGAAAGCTTGCTTCACAGATTGGTGAGCTGTCTCAGTCAGTGAAATGACTGGTGTACAATCATGAAGACCTCAGTTTGGATCCCCAAAATCCTTCTAGAAACCCAGGTGTAGTAACAGCATGCATTTTCTCCCCAGTGCTTGAATAGTATGGATGTGTACTTGCTTGCCAGGCAGTCTAGCTAATCAATGAGAGATGGCATTCAAATATTAAAGTAGAAAGTAATATACAAAGATACACATGCTGACCTCTGGATTACACATGTGTACTAATATGCATATACATGTGTACACACTACACACACACTACATGTGTACAGACACTTAAATACACATGTAACACACACATGTATACCCATGGTACACAGTGTACATGCACATGTGCATACCACATCCACAAACTAAAAACAAAATATAAAAAGTCTCCTTGTCCAAAATGTTAAAACACATGTAAATGGGCATTCATATAGGTGGGAGTAGCAGATTTATTTACAAAAATGTTTCTACCTTTACTCAATTGCCAAGTCAGTATACTACATCAAAGAACTTAATTCCAGATCATAAAATTCCTCATCATTATAAAGTCAGTGGTTATAACACATAACTGGGTTTTTTTTTTCTAATGGCTAATTTTTTTTTTTTGCCTAATGGCACACTGGGCTTTCGTGTAGCTCAAGCAGTTGAAAATATCCAAAGCAGTTTCTTAATACCCTGCTGTTAGTCCTTAGGAGTCTACTGGCAGTCTTTCAGCTCTCATATATTGAAGACATTGTACATACAGTGACAGCATTGTATTGCTAGTGGCCTTGAATAGCACAGACTTTGTCTATGATGGTACTTAACCTCACAGTAGCAGTCAGGAAACTCCAAGCCTCTGAACAAAATCTGGTCTGTCACATATTCATGAAGGAATGGGGGGGGGGGTAAAATAATTTTTTGACATTCTTTGATGATAGGAAAAATATCAAAGGAAGCATAACATTTTGTGACAATGAAAATAATATGAAGGTCACATGGCAGAGCCATATCAAGCTATTATTGGAATATGACTAGTCCAATTCATACATGTGAATTTGTTGAGCTGTAACAGTAGAGGGGAATAGCTGTAACAAAGACCCAGTGACCCCAGAAACCAACATATTTAGTCTGGAATTTTCTGTTTAATTGCTGAGAACTCGATCACAATTCTGCTTAAAAGCAGAAACGGAGAGTCAATATTTTTACTCCAAAAGATTTTAGAATTTGTACTTGTCTGACTGTTGAGAGCAAAAACCAAGTTTTCTTTTGCAGGATTTTGGGTGGTATGACAGTAATGCCAAAATTCTCACTTTGGTACCCAAAAGTATGCAATTTTTTTGAGTTGTGCTGAAAATGTGAGTAAGCAAAATAATAAATGGAAGGACACAGTGTGGGCCTGAAACTCCTGCGAGGCTTGAGGAAACATACCAAGTTACAGAATACATGCCTGTTTGCATTTCTTCCTGGCAGCCACATCAAACTTAACTATTTATAACAAGTTAGGAAATGTACAGGACAAATGCATGTTAGCCAAAGAACCACCTTAGAGCATATTGAGAACCATTCTTGGTAGGGGTCAGGGTCAGGAAAGGCTATCTGAAATGAACAAGAATAGGAAACAATCCAAGAAAAAGATCAGGAAGCATATTTTAAAACACAGGCAGTCACTATAGCTCCCTGAATTGCAAAAGTTTGGTTTTAAGTCATTCTAGGAACCATCATGTCCCTCTTGTAACCAAAAGAGCATGGCTCCTAAATGTTTACTGTTTCATTCCCAAAGATGGAACTATACCCAAGTTTATATAGTCAGTGAATTACAACTTTATAAAAAGTCATGAGACTATTGGGGGGGTGTTAGTTATTTTTATATTGCTGAGATAAAACAAAACCTAGCCATGGAGACTTATAAAGGTTGCCTTGCCTAGACTTAATAAGGGGAGGTACTTAGTCTTACTGCAACTTGATATGTTATGTTTTGTTGCTATTCATGGGAGACCTGCCCTCTTTTGGAGACACATGGAGGATGAAGAGTGGATTGGGGGTGGCAGAGAGGACCACTGAGAGCAGAGAAAGAAGAGGAAAGTGTGGTCAGGATGTTAAAATTTAAATGTAAGAGTAAAAGGGAAAGGAAGAAGAAAAGAAAGAAAGAAGGAAGAAAAGAAAGAGAAAGAGGAAGGAAGGAAGAAAAAGAAAGAGAGAGATAGCAAGACAGAAAAGGATTTATTGGGCTCACAGTTTCAGAGGGTTAGAGTCTATAAAGGCAGAGCAAAGGAGTGGCAGCAGAACCATACAAAAATCCTATGTCAAACCTCAAGCAGTAGGTAGAGAACACACTGATAATAGTGAGACTTTTGAAACTCCAAAGCCTGTCTCAAATGACACCTCCTCCAAATAGGTGACACTCCTAATCCTTTCCAAATTGTTCTACCAACTGGGGATCAAGTATTCAAAGATATGAGTTCTATGGGGGCCATTTTCATTCAAACCGTTATAGGATTGAAGGGAATCCATGAGGAGTTGGGGGGGGATAGCTAGAGATAAGCATGATGAAGATATGACGTGTACATATGTAGCATGTATGTTTCCGCCAGCCCGCCAGTCCGGTCCTACAGCTGCGCCAGCCCCAAATAACACTCTGAGACTCTGTATTTAATATAATCCTGTTGGCCAGTTACCATTATTGTTTATGGGCTAGCTCTGTCTTAATTATTAACCCATTTCTACTTATCTAAGTATTTCCATGTGGTCATCTTATCGGGGAGCCGCGGCAGGCGTCCTGCTTCTTCCCTGGGCTACATCTCGACTCCTCCTTCCCACTTCCTCTTTCCTTCTCCTAGTCTCCTAGCCCTGCCTATCTAGTTTTCTATTGGCCACAGAGCTTTATTAACCAGTATGAGAAACATATATACAGAATAACATCTCCCATCATACATATACAACATTCACTAAGGGTGAATACAAATATCACTTATTAAACAAGAAATACCTTGTGTCTATTTAGACACACATGACTAGTTTTTACAGTTTCTTTTTTGAGGCATTTCTCTGACAGATCTCAGACATTTTCATCAAATGACCAATTAACAGTGCCAGGCTACTTTATGACCTGCTGGTGGTATAAACAGAAGAGGAGAAAGAAACAGCCCCCAAGGTATCTGGTCTTATTCTCTGTTCTTCAGTGAACCAAAAAAAAAAAAAAAAAAAAAGCAGAGCCAGTATAAATGGCTTTAGGCTTCTGTGGATGTGCTTGCAGTCTTTATTGGTATCACAGTGCAAATCGAATGAGAAAATAAGACCACTGCTCCTGTGGAAACAGTCACAGAGCCCTGAGGGAGACATTTCTTCATTGTCCTCCAGAATGACGTTTTCTCTTCAGATTCCTAACCCTGCAGCTGTGCCAATTTTAGCGTATTTAAAGACACAGCTCTAAGATTTATCTTTTACCTTTTACTCTTCAAAGGACTGGTGCTGTACAAGGTCTTGTACCTCCAGATGTCTAGACAATGACTCTCTAACAGTACCAGAGCATACTGCAAGGAAAGAAGATTGCTTTCCTGGCCCAGCCATAGGCCAGTGAACTGTCAGAGCTTGGACCATCCTCCTGGTTCCAGCTAGGTTGTCTTAATGTAGTCCTTCAGCTTATAGCATGCAGACCACTTCACCAAGATGCACTGAGACTTGTTTTCATATTTCCACCTTTTCATATGGATTTTTTATTTATTGAATTTGAAAATTAAAAATATCCTTTTGATAAATACATTAATTTGTCTTTAGTCGTCCATATGGGTTTATTCTGATAGTTCAAAACTCTGATAGTTGAATCCCTTTGCTTCTGCCCTGAGCTGAGTCAAGCATTGTTCTGGAGTCTCACTCAAGTTTACACAGTAGTGTCTAGCAACTGAGCAACCAGTGTGCTGTAATTTAGCAATTCACTTGGAGCTGTTGGTTAACTTTTCCTAAAGGGCAACCTTTCAAAAGCCCAGTTAGAGCCTTCACTTAAGGATCCTGTTTCACTGTGTGAACCACTACCATTCTTTGGAAATGTCAGAAAATTGACAATCACCACCTAAACTGTAATGAAGCTAAGCAGAGAGGCAATGAATCTGGGGACAAAATAAGTGCTGGAAGTCAGCAATCAATGAAAAGTGCTCAGATCATTATTTTTGTCTAACAATAATGCTCATTTGTAAGTCCAGAATGCAGGGGAAAAATACTGACCTTCATTCTAGTGTATTGTAAACTCTCAAATAACCATTTCCCTAGATCTGCTATTTTAGTGGGCTGTTTGATACTGTGTTGGTGGTTAAAAAGTAAATGACACCCATGGAAAGGCAAAATGCAAGTTATGGAAAGAAAGTTATTAGAAATTATCTTTAAGTTATCTACTAAAATGTGACAGATGTTATGAATGGTTGACTGGTGAGTATTATGTAATATAAAGGGCAGCGTGATAAGAAGCCATTTGAAAACTGTCACACACATCTTGAAAGTAAAAATAATTAGAATTAAGAATATGTCTTAGAGCTACTATTGCTGTGATGAAATAGTCACCAAAGCATTTTGGGCAGAAAAGGGTTAATTCAGCTTAGGCTTCATCATCAGGAGAAGTCAGGTCAGGAACCAGGAGACAGGAGCTGATGCAGAGGCCATGGAGAAATGCTGCTCACCGGTTTTCTCCCTAGGTCTTGCTCAGTCTGCTTCATTATAGGACCCAGGACCACCAGCCCAGGAATGGCACCACCCACAATAACCTAGGTCCTCCCAGATCAATCACTGATTAAGAAAATGCCCTACCTGCCCAATCTTATGGACGCATTGTCTCAACTGAGGCTCACTCCTCTCTCATGACACTTGCTGTGTCTAGTTGACATAAAATTATCCATTGCAGAATGATAGGGTATGTATGACATTGGATAAGTTACTTAAAGTTCCATAATCTTTTTGTCCTCTTTAATCTTTAAAGCAGGCATGTAAAAACTGGCCTTGAAGAGTTTGAGGAATTTACATGGGAGGTTTCAAAATGAGATCAATACGTAAATGAGATGACTGCGGAATGTGGTTTGGGGTAGACATGGGTGGCAACACTGCAGATGGCGATTCAAAGTCCTGAGAATCTGCTTGCTACACACCACAGCCTCTGCTTAGGGCCCTGGGGACATTCTCCTAAGTTTTTGTGATAACCCTGAAAGGCTCACATTGTTACTACTACTCTGCCTACAGAGCACTTTGCTAGCCTCTTGCTTCCTGTTTAGTATGCATGCACCACTCATTCATCTGCCACCATGTAGACATCAAAATAAACATTAAGGCATACATTAATTACCTCTCAGAAGCTGTCTTGGAATCTGGCATCATGACATGCACCTGTAGCTCCAACAGTTTAGGAGTTGAGGTAGGAAGAGACTTGTGCCTGCAAGTTTGAATAAATACAGTATGATGTAGGCTATTGTAAAACATTGCCATTGTAAATACAGAACAAACAAACAAACAAAAAAACCCCAATTTTCTTACCATTTCTAACTCTATTACGGGGTCTTTCCTAACCCGTTGTGCTGAACATCATTTTTATTTTGTTTGCTTTGTGGGTTGTATCACAGATAAACAGAGTAATGTCTAGCTGGACTTGCAGTAGGAGCCTTGTGGAGGAATTTTTTACCTTACATGGCTTTTCTTTGTTTTTTGCTTGTTTGTTTTAAATTGTGGTTTGAAAGAAGGAGACTGGAAAATGGAATGTGGAACCCGAGAACTCAGCCGACCTCTCAGGGACCAGGACCTGATTTAGGCACTGGAAAGTGTCTCTGGGGCTCTGGCCCAGCTATCAGGTTTCCTAATTGCTCCTGTAGCAGCAGTTGGTTGTTTTCCTTAGGTAAAGAACCAGAATCTGCAAGCTGCATCTTCAGTATCTGCTCTCCTTGCCAAATATAGCCTTGGTTTCATTTACCCCAGGGCTATGAGCAGGTAGAAGACAGCACTTCCCAGACTAGGTGGCATTTGCCTCCAATGAGAGGCCACTCGGATGATGCCCAGTGTTGGGTGGGACTGCAGATCATTCTTCTAAACAGACTTAAACAACTAGAAGGAGCAGCATATCACTCTTGTCCTCCCATTCCCCTTTCTGTTCCTGTCAATCTTCCCGTTCTCTCCCCTTCCCATGCCCCTTACTTATTTCTTTCTAGAGTTAGGGCCTATTCTTGAATTTTCTGGCTTGGAGGTTGGCAGCACTGTTGAAAATAGACTGGATGTGTTTTAGAAATATAGATGTCCTGCACTGGGTGTTTTTGTAGAAAGAATGCTGCTCATAACTCTTCAAGAGAAAGTAGCCTGTTAGTGAGGGAAAGGGGTATAAAGCCTTTGAAAACAAGCCATGTGATGATGTGATACAGGATTCGGGATGCTCACCCAAGTCCCTATCAGCTCTGTGGATGTTCTAATGAAGCTAAGTAGGCACATGCTGTGCCTTAGGCCGCATCCTGGTGTTTGACAAACCAGACATGCAGTCTTGGAAGAAGAGATGTGATGAAATGTGTGGGGGAAACATAAAATTTGTGAATAGAAAAAAAAATGAGTCCCCAGACAGGTGTTCTTATTCTCACAAAGACTAATTACAGAGAAATTTCTCAGACACAGTTCTACTCAGACTAAATATTGCCACAACTGTTGTCAATCTGCCACTTAAGAAAGAGGGACCAATGGGCCTGATATTCATAGGCTTTAAGTACTTTTCCATTCATGAAAAAAACATTAAAAAATATTTTATGACTGAGTTGGTACAAAGATGAACATATTAAAATTACATGTCATAAAATTTTATTGTCCCTAAACATTTTTTGATGTTTTTATTTGTATATGTTTATGCATTTGTACAAGTAGGTGCACCAAAGGTCTACTTGTGTGGCTCACCACTTTGTATATTTATTTTATTTCTGAGACGGAGCCTCTCACTAGACTTGAAATCCATCAAATGGGACTAGGCAAGCAGGCCAGTGAGGTCCAGGAACCTTTGCAGCTCTGTTTCTTCAGTGAAGATGTATGTTACCACACAGCTCAGGCACTGGGATTAAATTCAGGTCTTCATCCTTACATGGGAAGCACTTCATTGGTTAAGTCAAACTCCCCAACACCTTTCTTCCAACCGTAAAAGAAAACTATTTCAAGGGCTTCTGAAAATCTGGTGCATGGTAAGCTCTGTGCTTCTTAGGTCTACTGGACAGGTAAATCCAAATATAATCTACCTTTTAAACAATGGATCTCTGTAAGTATGCTTACAAATTAAAACATGTTTTTAAAATTACCCTTCTCTAGTTATATTTTAACATGAAGGATTTACTACCTTAATGAAAAATAGCAAACTTTCCCTCTGTTTCTGTATGGGAACCAAATGGATTCATTCAGGAGTCATTCTTACTTTGATCAAACCCAACCTATAAAGTTTTTGTTGGAACCTAATTGAGGAACAAAGCTCACGACTTTTATATCCCTTTATTGATTTCTAGCCTAGTCCATGCTGATTCTTCTGTGAAAGAAGATTTTCCTGGGAACATTTTCTATGCTAGTAATATCTATTTTTACTAACCAGAATTTATATATTCAGTGCTCCTAAATTTTTTTTTATCTGCATTTGACCTAGTTGGTTGTTTACTATTTTGCATTCTTAATATTCAGATTTTTTTTTTCTTTTCTCCTTCATGTGCTATGCGAGTTGGCCATTTTCACCATGCTTTCAAGTGGGAGCTTTGAGCTTTCTTGATCAGTTGCACCATTATGCTTCTTAAACATTTTTATTTCTGTTTTATCTTTTTAAAGTAATCCTTTCTTTCATCTTGGGTCAGATGCTCTGAGAATGTGACTTAATAGTCCCTTATTTATAAGAAAGGCTTTATATAACGAGGCAAGTTTACCAAGAGAGTGTGGAAGAGGGGATAGAGGGAAAGAACCCTAAATTTCTCATTTTTATAGGTGTTTTATCATCATACCTACATTACAAATAATGACTCAGTATATAGTAGCACACTAGGCATTTACAGCTTCTACATGGTAGTTACACAGGAAGCTACAACATGCAATTCAATCATTTCCTTCCCTTTTCCCTAAATTCTCAAACCAGAACTTGCCCTCCTGAGAGTGGAACTAAAGGTGGTAGCTCTCCTAGCAATTTCACTACTATATAAGATTGTAAAGATTAAATTAGAAACAAATATGTTTCAGGCCATTTCAATACTAGCCACCTACTACTGTCTGGTATTTAGTCTATTTTTTATGTGTATTCAGTGAAAATCTCCTAACTTGAAAAGAGGTTAAAATATTCTGCTATAAACAGCAGTCCCTGTGAACATCTCTGATGGTATAACTCCTGCCAAGAACCTTGGATGATCCTGGAAGATGCACAGGCAGGTATCACACCCCAGGCAAATACTTGACTTTTCTTATAACCTGTAGAATGATTCACACTGCTTATTTAGTTCATGGGGTTCCTTTTTTTTTTTTTTTTTTTTTTTGCACCAGGGATACATCCTAGTTCCACTGTCAGAGGTCCCTTAGACTGCCCAGGACTTCTAACCGAGATCCACGTTCAGGGAGTCTGAGTTGGTCCAATGCTGGTTTCCCAGCTATTAATCTGGGGTCCATGAGCTCCTCCTTGTTCAGGTCAGCTGTCTCTGTGGGTTTCTGCAGCCTGGTCTTCACCCCTTTTCTTATTACTCCTCCCTCTCTGCAACTGGATCCCAGGAGTTCAACTCAGTGTTTAGCTATGGATGTCTGCTTCTGTTTCCAACAGATACTACATGAAGGTTCTATGATGGCATATAAGTTACTTATCAGTTTCCTTATCAAGGAAGACAGTCCCCTTGGAGGGATACTCCCTTAGCCTAGAGACAGGAGGGAGGATCTAGACCCTACTCCAAATGACTTGACAGATTTTGATGATCCCTCCTGGAAGGTAACACCCTTCCTGTTGAGTAGGTGGGGATGGGACAGGAGGGGATTCAGGAGGTATGGGAGAGAGGAAGGGAGAGGGAACTGGTATTGGTATGTAAATGAAGAAAAAATAATACATTAAAAAATTTAAGAAAAAAGACGCAACACATTCCTCAGATGATTTCTAATATGTGTGATTAGAATCTTTAGCAAGATTTCATTTTATCAAAATGAGTGTGGTTACATGATAACTACAATGCTGTTTCTTAATGCTCATAATTTTGTTATCTGTGCATCATAATTATACAAATTATGGCATTTCACAATCTGTATAATGTATGTTGTAACATATTTTAACCTGCCACTACTATCTCGTAACTTTTGAAGAATAGTTTGTTTGGTATTTATCTATTTTATATAGATATTGTGTATGAGAAAAAAATATATAATGCTTACCTTTTTTAGTCTGTGCTACTGCATTTCACTAATGATCTTCAGCTTAATCCATTGTAACACACTTTTCATCTTTGTGACTCATTCATTACTACTCCATTGTGTATACATATTTCATTTTTTTATTCATTCATCAGGTGATGGCCACATAGGTTGGTTCCACAATGTGGCTATTGGGAATCATGCCATGATGAACATGGGCACTAGGTGCCTTTACTGTGTACTGACATTGATTCATTTGGGAATGTAAACAGGAGTGACAGATCAAACAGTACTTCTATATTTCATATAATTTCTGTCAACAAATACCTTGGCAAGAATTATAATTCATGTACTTTAGCTTCAAAGCATGAACAGATATAAGTACAAATACTTAAATGTAGGTCAAATACTTCTCTTGTGATCTAGCCTCCAGGTCTGTGCAGAAATTCAAAATATTTTTGTATCTTTGAACATTTTGTATGCTATAGAAAAGCAGTGAAAAGTAGATTTGACTAGAAGAGGTGCTCCATTTCCTACAGATTTTGGTTTTAAAATAAAGGCTTTTTGTCTGTAGAGAAGTGTCAATTAAAAAAAAAAGTGACAAGAATATTTTTGGCATATCAGAGCCTAAAGGGTGGGGAGACTCACAGTAGTTATAATATCATGAATATTTTCAATGTACTTTATAGATTTCAAGTGTTTTTTTCTGTTGATAATAGTGCAACTATGCACTGAGAATATCTTTTATCTCTAGAAATGGAAAATGTTCCTCTTATTTTCATTATTACTACATGATTATAGTCAAATTGTAGATTTGTGAAGTCAGAAAAGAAGAAAACATTTATACATGTGTAATATCCTAGAAACTATTATCAAACATCTTACTTAGTTTCAAATAATCTACTTATGCCTATTATTGTGTAATGAAGAACTGAAACTCATAAAAGATATCAATACTAGAGAAAGAACTGAAATTTATATTACCTGACTTTATTATAAAAATCTTGTGTTAAAACATTATAGGAGAAAAGGTTATAAGGACCCTTCCTTGTATTTGGGAAAGTTTAATAGATCATTACCAGTTTTATCAACCATTTAAGAATCACTGTGTGATTCTATATCACTGTGTGCATATAGAAAAATATCACGCTCAATCTATTTGTGTATACATTTAATGTTTGTTAGTTTCTTTAAAGAAAAATTGACATGGTAAGGTAAGGATAAATGGAGAATGAAAAAGGTAAGTTAGGAGGCCACATTCTAGGTGGTACCCCAATTGGATGTGATTTAACTGTGTTCTTTGGAGCACCCAATTGACTGGAGAGTTGGTATGAGGATAATGCTCTTACAAATTGTTATTGAGTCTACAAGAATTCAAGAAAGGGTGAAGGAGGATCTCTGGGGGCTGCTCTTTCAAAGGCAGTTCTCCTTGTAATGTGTAAGAAAGTTGCAGAGGAGGAACAAGCCTGGTCCTGAGTCCTCACTCGGCTTCTAGTTCAAGGAGCAGTCAACTCATAGCTCCCATAGATACCCCCTCATTATTATCTGCACCATGGAGTATGAGAGCTACAAGGCAATATTCATGGATCCTATACTGTTTTCACATCCAGTCTCCAAAACAATGTACTAAATAAACCTCTTTTCTTCACAAGCCTGTCAGATATGTTGTTACTGTGACAAAATATGAGTAATACAGATGGACATAGCTCATTTCCTTTCTGCTAATAATTTAACAGTTATGATGTTTCAGCCATTGGAAGAGAAGCATCCTTCTGTGAGCTCAAAATCAATGAATGTAAAACGACCATTCAGGAACACTAACAGAACAATCTGTATTAATTTTGTCTCACCTTTGCTTGTTCCGTGTGCTTCATCTTTCCTCCTCCCCACCCTGCCTCCCACTCCTGTTTGTTCCAGTTCAGTTATTAGCAGCCAAAGAATAACTCTGTGCTCAAGCCCCATGATGAAATACTACAAGAGTCACACTAGAAAGGGAAAAGATATCTAGATTTTCTAGGAACCTGACAGCCTAAGGAATATGTTTTAAGAGATGTAAAAGACAGCATAGAGTTCACACTTATTTTTAAGAATTTATGGTCTCTGGTATGAAAATCTTGATTGTGATTCATTCTAAATTATATGCATAAGTATTGCATAAATGCCCCTCTACAGAAAGTGTCCCTTGCCTGTAGCTGACCGTTCTTAATGGGTTTTGAGAGAAAATTTTTATTTACAAACAAATAATCACTTCACATTGCTTCTCACACAATCCAAAGACACTAGTTTTCATATATGTGCTAACAGTGCTGTGATGAGAAACATGAACATGTTTTAATGCTGTAAATTAGTCAGAAGGGGCTTGTTTGTTATCTTAATAAATAAATATGTAGAAAACAATTACATCAAAAAAAGGGAATATAGAGAGTGAATGCTTGATATCAAAAGTGATTTAAGCTATAAGATTATGGAGATCATGTTAGTATAACACCTTCCCCTATAAAATCACATATAGATATGTAAGCATATGAGGTAAGTGGCTTATATATGTTACATTGTCATGTGGTTAGAGAACTAAATCAATATATAATTTGTTAACATGATATATAATAATATATGTGAGTAGTTGTATAAATATGAATATAGATACATATATACTTTACCACTACCATCAGATGGATAAATAGATAATAACATTTTTCTCTAGAGGAGTGCATTCCAGCTCTTTCACAGACAGTATTTTGAATTATTAAAGAATACACTTCACTTTCTTGTTTGAATATCTTATCTGCAAACAGATAAATTAGATTCCACCATTACTATACAGGATTTCTCTCATTGCAAATGGAAACTGTTCCCTTCTCAGCTGCATGTTTGTTAGCATTACCAATAAACATTAAGTAATAATAGAAAGAGTACCAAAAAGCTTAGCTGATTAAATATGAATTAGAAAATTAGATGAAGCATACATTTAATTGTGAAAAGTATCTCTTTTTGATTATTTTCAGTTCTCACACAAAGTTGCTTTTCAAAATGTTAGTAATTAAGTTTTATTTCTCAAACTATGCAATTCTTTCTGTTCCAAAATATAACTGTCAGCTACTATAAATATGTATATGAGTATACTTCCTTTCTCTTCATTTGAACAAAATTTGCTCAAGTAGAAGAGACTTTTAAAAATATTCACCACTCAGTTTTATAACTGAATTCTTCAAACTTAAATAAAAATCAAAAGAGCCATTTCTTACATGACTAGGGCTAGCATTTACCCCTCTTAGAAAGCTGCTGTGAAAAATAACTAAATGAGATTCTGACAGTATTTTCATATTCAAAACAAAAATATAAATGGCAGTGTTTTCATTGCTGCTAATATTAAAAATATTGATGCCTAAATATTTATACTCTGGAGAAAGATTAAATGAAAGTCTGACTAAATTAGGAGGGAACAAAATATAAAATCTGTACTAATCACCAAAATGGATTTTTAAAATTTATGGATCAATCTTCATTTAATATCCCTTTTAGAGTTTCATCTTCTTCCAGACTGACATTTAGGAAAAAATTTAAATTGAAAAAAAAAAACAAAGTGAAATAAATATACCTAGGAAAATGATCAATTTAATAAAGGTCTTAATTAGATGATTCATGAAATCTCTACTTGCTCCCACCTATGGGTCAGTCAATAAATAACGTACTTGAGAGACCTTATGTAAATAGTTTGTTGGCACCAGGAGAAGGTAAGATTAAAACTAACTCCTGGAGTAAAACTTGGCAGCTGCACTCCTGTAAAGCTGTGAGTTGGTGTGAGTTGATGCAAAAGTGATTCTGTGCAGGACAGTTTGTCCTTCGAGTCTGCTGTGCTCACAAATGTGAAAATATTGATGTTGCCGCAAACACAGGAAAGAACGCCACTTGAAAACAGTAAACATTTTATACTTAGAATTATTGTTTGCTTTTGCCCTACAGTGGAAATTTTTACCATATGGAAACAAAATATTGCCAGGAAAGGACAGGCTAATGAGAATTAGTGTTTGCCTCTTGACTGTTTTGAGAATAAGCATGGCCTCGTTTGACATTTAGAGTTGTTGGCAAGCTCTATCAGCTAATAAACAGTGGGCATCTACAAGGTCAGACTCCCTGTAGGAGACTAGACTTAAATCTTAGTGATAATTACTCTAGAGGAGTTCGTCTACTTAGAACGACATAGTTTCCTTCAGAGAAGCCATTTCTAAAGCATTAGTCATTATTTCTCATTTTGAAACGACAACTGAAATCTATCTTTTCCTTCTAACACTTTCACATTGTTTCACTATTGAGACCAGATGCCATTAGCTGCTGACACCTACAAAGATAAACTAATTTCAGCACTTCATCTTCTAGATTAAGCATGGGGATCTCACCTGTTGCACTTCCAAATCATGTTTGTATTTGAAACATATTGTCTTTTTCCTTGTGGATTTGACTACACATCCTGTATCCCAAGACCATCATGTTTATATATCTTTCTGAGAGTGCAAACAAGTAAGATTCAAACTATTTCTAATTCTTTGAAGCATTGGAGGTATCAAACAACTATGCATGTTCATGGCAATCCAATGTAGAGTTAAATTTTGCTGCATGTTTTTACCTTCAGGAACAACTTACTTTAATCAGATGAATGCACTTCTACAGAGACATTTTCTTTTGAAAATTGACTCATGTTGTATAACTCAGTAATTGTGATGGAGTGATTAAAAGTTTGATTCTTGGAAAAAATGGTCATCAAAGATTAATCTTTAATCTTCCGCATGTCTTCCAAGGAGAATGTTGAAGGTAGACTATCAAATATTGGATCTCCTTCAATTGAAGAGTTTCACATACAGATTTCCTCTAGGGACTTATAAAAACATCTGTATTAGTTAGCATTAGTATTCAAAGTTCACGATGACAAAGGACTGAGTCAAAGAACACTTCTCAAAAAATAAATTAAATGAAAATGAATATGGTGACTCACATAATTGAAAGTTAAGGAGATGGTTTCAAAAGAGGTTTGGTACAGAAGACACTAGGAATCTCTAAGACCTTTTCTCCAAGTTCGTGTTTCATGTGAGTTCCTTGATGAAGGGAAGTTGCCTATATCATTTATACCTTCTTCCAATCCAACATACTTCATTATGTCTGAGCAGCTCTGATGAAGTCAGTCACTGCAATTAGATGAATACAAGGATGCAACATCCTCTTAGGCTTGGTTAGATCTCAGTGATATATTCCTCCTTGTGACATATTCCTCATTCCTCCTTGAGAACTCAGGATGAAACCTCACATAAACTGAAGAAAAGGAAAAAATTAAAATGTATGCTCAAACTGAAGACATTTTCCAGTTTCTAGGGATGGAAACTATTTCATCTTGTTGGGAGTTGTACTATCAGCACATCATACACAACCTCATCTTGGATATTCCTTTACATGTCAAACATGTTTAAATGTCATACAGGTAGGTACACACTTATAGATGTGATAAACCCCACTCTCAAGCAAAACAGACTATTTGTGAGACTGCTGACTACACTGGCACTTCTTAAGCACATTCATTCATATATATAAATATAAAATTTGCAACTTGAATTCACAATTCAATCATATTTTATTCAATATATGCAGTTGCTTGTATCAAAATAGCTTATAATTACATTTGTATAAGTGAAGTCATGACACTCTACCCGTTCTTCAATGGAATCATATGATGCTACTTTTGATGTCTTTTACTGAAGGTAAAATAACTAGTATATCAATTTAAAAATGCAAGATGGGGGAACATAAACATATTACTAGATGTAAGCATTTCTAGTAGCATATAAGTACTAGATTTCCATGTCTTTAAAGATCTATAGAGATCATTAAATCCTAAAATTATCAATACACTGTCAGCATTTCTGCCATCAAAACAAGGCAGCCAGGAATGTATCAACATTAGCATATCTCTATGAAAGACATTAATTTAATTACTCTCTGCTCATATAAATACATATAATTACCCCTTACCTCACATTGATTTTTGATGGGACCTTTATTTGTTCTAAGGACAGTAAACCTCTCTGTGTGTCTAGAAATTTTTTAAGTGCTAGGGTATAATAATGTAAGTTACTGTGATTTTAAGTTGCTTTCAGTACAGTGAGAAACACAGGAATTGACCTTGCTATTATAAAATTACACTTAGTGTACTGAATTAATACTCCAGTACAGACTGAAATTAAGTTTTTTAAAGGTAGATACCAATGTTCCTGTTATATTGTCTCAGAGCCTTGTCTTACTTGATCAGGAAGCTGCCTTTGAGCTTAGTGTAAAAGAATGAATGGGTGGACTATAACATATACTTCAGATCTGATTATCACTCGCAAGGAGCAGGAAGGACACAATTAAGGGGCTACTATAGATCATATAGGGAATCTTAGGCTGTAAGGAATTCAGTCTCTATCCTAAAGTTTGTTCTAGAATTTATCTTAGATAGGCTTCAGCAAAGGTTGGACAAAGATGACATTCTGAGATTTGAATTAAATGTACATAGAGACTTGTGTTAAATGTGAGAACATTTAGGCTAACAAGAAGGCACCTGAGAGTTGATGTTATAGTGGGAGTTCTCTCAGAGAGACACTATTGAAAAAAATGATGTATTTAAGTAGAAGTAAAAAACAGAGAGAAAAAGAGAGATGATATATATTAGAGAGATAGATGATAGATCAATAGATGATAGATAGAGACTATAATTCTTATGGGAAAAAGTGAAAGATTAAATTAAACATCAGTATGAGATTCTGCAAACAAAACAGTTTATGAAACAAGTCTATACAACCAAATCACATAGAATGGAAATAATATTTTTTCAGGTGAATTTTTAATTTTTACTATACATGATGTCTTCTGATATTTTTTCTATAATATTTTTTAAAGTATTGGCTTGTGATGGTTACTTTTTGTTAACTTGAAATAAACTACATTTACCTGGGAAGAGAGACCTGAGTTGAGGATTTGAACCAATAACATTGACTTGTGGGCATGTCTGTGAATTAATGATTTATTTGAGAGTTCCCGGCCCACTGTGGGAGGTATCACCCTTGAGCAATTGGTTTTGAGTTATGTAGCAAAGCAGGATGAACACCTGTATGGATCAAGCCTGTAAGCATACTCTATGATTCCTCCTTCCTCTGCTTCTGCTGGAGTAAGTTCTTGCTCAGACTTCCCTTAGTCATGAATTGTGATCAGGATGTGTAAATAAAACCCTTTCTGTACTGCTTTCTTTCTTTCTCCCTTTCTTTCCATTCTTCCCTTCCTTCCTTCCTTTCTTTCTTTCTTTCTTTCTTTCTTTCTTTCTTTCTTTCTTTCTTTCTTTCTTTCTCTTTTTCTTTCTTTCTATCTTTCTGTCTTTCTTTTTTCTTTCTCTTTCTTCTTTCCCTCCCTCCTTCCTTCCCTCCCCCTCCCTCTATCTTTTTTGTCAGTGATAATTATCATGAAATGGAAAAACTGTACATATCACCATCTGTGCTGCCCTCTGGAGACCATGTTGAGGCCTGTGGTCCATGCTGCCACAGGAGGCCATGATGATGTACATGATTTATGCTGTTGCATGCAGTCATGTTGGTGTCTTTGGCCTGTGTTACAGTCTCAGGTCATGTTAATGTTCATTGTCTGTGCTCCATACAAGTGCAGTGTTAATATCCATGGTCTGTACTGCCACCGGAAGCCACACGGAAGTACACAATCTGTCTTCCACTGAGAGTAAAGGGCAAGAAATCTTCTTTTGTAGTTGGGTTAATGGCTATAGATTTACAGTTGAGAATGAGAGGCATAAAAGGCTCCTGTGACAACTTTTGTCCCCTACCTTCAGCTCCTCCAAAAACTTGATTAAGAAACAGTGTAGACAGGAAGCCACTGAAGAGAGCTCTTAAAAATTGTGAAAGGAATCCTGAAGTGCAATTCTTCAAAGTTGATCGCAGGGGTCAGGGTAGGAAAGGACTTACTTTTCTTTAAGGGGTTGGTAAGTGGGAGTTTGATCACGCTCCATTGAGTATGTGGGCAACAAAATTGAACTTGATATTTTTTTCTTTTTCTTTTTCTTTTTTTTTTTTTTTGAGGTTGTCCACAAGGGAGGGGATGGACCTGGGAAGACAGGGAAGTGAATGTGATCAGTGTCATTATGGGAAACTCCCAAATAATCAACAAAAATTTTTTGTTTTAAAAAGAAAGAAATGATAAACTCAACTAGGATAATGTTGAAAACTATTGCCTAACTTTGTAATTATTTGGGGTTGCCCTGCTTTGAAACTTTTACCATATTTGTTTTATATATATTTTCAGTCAACTATGTTTAATTAATAATTAAGTAAACTTTGATATAAGTAAGGATTTTGTATAATTTTTGGGACACTGGAAGCCTAAGAATTCCCAAAATATGTGTTCCCTATATTAAACAGCACCACAGTATTTTATTTTATTAATAACAAACTGTTTATTATGTTCTATTCACTGAAATTCCTAAAAGCAGCAGAATGACCAGAAGCAGTATTCACACATGAAATGGTGGTTCCCAGTGCAGTCTTCAGGTCATTTAATCCACTTTGCCTGGTATAAAGAAGCCAGATATGATGCTTTATGCCTATCAGATGTGGTGTTTTTTATTTACTTTCCAACAAAAATACAAAATTCAACTCACAGGGTAATTTTTTCAAAGAACACTTTTTACAATTGTTTCTTTACTCTGTAGGGCATCACATGGATGTGCATGTTTGCATGCCATCTCTCTGTTCACCATGTAGGTCTTGAGGTTCAAACTCAGTCCAATAGGCTTGACAGCAGATACCTTTACCTGCTGAATCATCTCACTGGCCCCCAGATAATTTTCCTAAAGTAAAACTAGTAATAGAAATCAATTCAACACACACACACACACACACACACACACACACACACACACACACACACTCACACACACACACACACACAATTATTCCAGAACATCAATCTTTTTTTTCCTACTTGTAAAAATCTCTATTATTGTGAATGAATTACAAGTATCTGTCCAATAGACATTATGTCTAGGAAAGAAATTATCAACATTTTTAACAAGATAAGTGAGCACAATCTGTCAACTTGTGTTCTTTCATGAAAAATAACATTATAGTTTATGTGTCAACATTACAGTGACCCATAAATGAAAGACTGTCTATTGTTTTTCCAAGTGAAAGATGATTTTAAATATCAAAAGCATTCAGAAACATGAAGAGATTTGTCAATGTTCTGTTCTAAAAACATGAATTCATTCTATAAAAGTGTGTTATAGAAACTACTCCAAAAATGGACATATTTATCATGATATCAAGTCTTTGCAACTAAGATTGCCAATACCTTAAATCATGATTTTTAAAAAGTACACTTATGTAAATAAGCATTTTGAACTTAAATTATTCATTTTTCAAAATAAGATTTAGCCATGTTGAGATATTTGTCAAAATTATATTTCTATCTCTATCCTCCTGCTAAGTTTAGTGACACAGCTGCCATAGAGCCTAAATTTGAACACATAACTTTTATAAGTGGGACACAGAATGCCACTCCATAAGTAGAACAGGGGTCCTCTTGACATGTTTCAAGGCCATAAATTCCCTTCCCACATATAGTAATTCTACTAAAACTAAAAAGTTGAGAATATTACATAGAGGATGCTATAATTATAATTATATATAACCATATGTATGATTATATATATCCACATAGGTATTTTTAAACATATTTTATGAATTGGAGAATCATATAAATCCGGAAATTTATTTGTGGTGGATTTTTCATACTGTTTGATGGACATGGAGATATTTTTACATAAGACCATTCTGCATGAATGAAAACGACACACAGGGTTAATGAAGTGTTCTCATGAGGAAAGCCGAGAAGTAGTTTTCAATAATACTGCCCAACACTGGATATGGGTGCCTGAAGTAAGATGGCATGGAAGGTGGTAGCTGCAATGGGAATGTCAGGAGCTATTCTAGGGGCCATAGGGAGAATGGCCTCATAAGAGATGTCAGACATCCATGAAGTGTGGTAGAGGCATGCCTGGTGTGGATATATGGGACAAGAAATGATAAAAAGTGAATTATGGGTGGTGGCATCAAGCTTTTCTTTGTCAGACAAAGGAAGAATGGGAAGGGATGGACAGAAAACCATAATGAGTCTTGTGATGATTCAGAGACTAGGCATATGAATCTGTACTATGAAAACTTAGATATGTGCCTATCAAGGAATCTCTACAGAAACACAACCTGTGAGAGGAGCACACAGTAATTTCATTAGTTGCTGAGTTTTTGGAGAGACCTATGGTGTAGTTCCAGTAGAAAGGCTAGAAGTTTGCAACACAAGAAAAGCCTACAGTTTTAAATCTGGAAAATATAAAAACAGAAACAGCTTAAAGATCTAAACTTAAGGATAAGCAGGAAGTGATCCCTCCCCTGTGCTTAAAGGAGGGCCAGTGTTTTTGTTCTTTTGAAGTCTTCAGCTGAATGATTGAAGCCCACCTAATTTAGGTAGGACATTATGCTTTCTTCAGTCTCTCTGTCAATGTGTAAAGAAAAATCCCTTATGGATCCTTTTAGAATAATGTTCAAGCAAATATCAGAGAACTCCTGCCCTCATTAAATGAATATGAAATTAACTAACACAATGTGAGTACTTGAGTATATACGTCTAAAACACTGAAGACACAAATCTTGATAAGTGAGTATTATTGTACCTTAAAACTAACAGTTCTTGCTGAAATAACTCAATTTAGAGTAGGTTCATATAGTATCAGATGAGGCTGAAACAGTTTATTGTGGCATAAGGTGGTGGGGTAGGTGCATGGAAAGATGTTAAAAGTACACAAAGCAAGATGAAAGAGGTTTCCATTAGTCAAATCTAGTGCAAATTATAATGGTAACTGATGGGAGATGTTATTATGTAAATATGTTTCTCATACTGGTTAATGAATAAAGCACTGTTGGCAAATAGGAAAGCAAGATAGGTGGGGCTAGGAGACAAGGAGGAAAGAGGAAGGAGTAAGGAGGAGTCAGCATGGAGAGCCTAAAGAGAACAGCACGCTGGCCGGCTGTCCGGTAAGATGACCACGTGGAAATACTTAGATTAGTAGAAATGGGTTAATCATTAAGACAGAGCTAGCTTATAAGAAACTAGTAACTGGCCAACAGCCTTATGTCAAATCCAGAGTCTCAGTGTGTTATTGGGGGCTGGCATGGCGACGGGACCAGACCTGCGGTGAGGAAAACATACTTGTTACAGGTAACAGAATATAAAAAAAAAATAAAATAAGAACTCATAAATCTATATTCATGAAAGTTAATGAATTCATTGACAGTAAAATAAGAGTAGGCATTTACATGACCACAAATTATGTTCTCACTGAGTATAGAATTATAATAGAAGGAAAAGTTATAACTTCTAATGGAGAATTCTGGAAGATACTGCTGAAACAAGTGTCATGAGTTCACAATAATAAGACAAATGGAATCATGTACTGATTGAAAGAATGCAATTAGATAAATTCAGTGTAACATTATAACAGAAACTCAAATGCATCATGAGGAAAGGCAAGGTGTACTCATATTGAGGAACATTCTAAAAAATACATGATTTTTATCTTCAACTCTGTCAGGATGGTGATTTCAAGGAAATCTTGAAGGCTTAATACTATATATCAAAGGAGAACAAACAGATGTGGCAACTTAATGAGACATTTGATTTGGAACTGGATACTTTTCTTATAATGGACATTGTTTGAGTAACAGATACACAAATGGTCTGTGCAAATACATAAATGAATACATTTGTATTCATTTTCTGGCACTGATGGTTTGTGATAATGTAAGATAACATTTTCACTTTAATAGCTACTCATTTGTGTACTTTGAGTGATCATCTTTTCTGATTTTGCTACTTTTTTCTATATTTGAAATATACTTAATTTTTTAATGGTCTGGTGATTAGAAATATCATGTCAATTCACACAAGTATGAAATTCAAATTGTTGCTACAACCCTTATCGTATAATGTACTGTGAACAAAGTTTTAAATCTCTGTTATTAAAAAAAAACTTAACCAAGTAGTCGAGGGACTTTAATATATGTAGTCACAGGGAGAGCAGTCCCATAATTTATCCTTGGATGAGTCTCTTTTTTTAGGGACTGTCCCTATATGGTAATCATGCTTGCTGTTCAGCATCCATAAAACTGCCTTAGCGATTGTTCTCACCTATCTGTTTTATAGCTATTAACTTAAAGTACACTCAGTCCTTAGTGACTATCTCTGAAACTTATATACCCCTGGGCTCTGCTGCCTGGAAACTCATATCTTACTTGACTCCATACCAAGATTTCCACACTCTCCTCCAACTTCTCCAGGACATTCTTCTTAATGATTTTCTTAGACTATTTCCTTACTGCTAGTTCCCGAAATACTTATGCCTCACTGGGCTTCAATTTCATGTCTAATCAAGTCCCCATTACACACTTGTCTTGGGTAATCTCCTTAAAGTCTTGATCATTACTTATGTATAAATGGCTCTACATCTGTTTTGTAGACAGTTGCCTTTCTTGTGTATAGACGTTAAAAGCCCACTGCTTGGTAAACACAAAATCAGGGCATCAAGATACATGATTTATAACTTTCCTGGCTGTTTGTTTTTTTAATTTGGTTTGTTTGTTTTTGTCTAGAGTTATCAGGGAGTAGGAACCCTAGTTGACAAAAGGCCTCTATTATATTGTTTATATCAAGTCTGTGGAGCATTTTCTTGATTAAAGATTGATGCATGTAGGCCTGTCCTGAGGAGTCAGTGTCATATCTGAGCAGATGGTCCTGAGTTGTATCGAAAAGTAGGATGAGTAAGCCAGTGAGCAGAAGCCCTCCATGGCTTCTTCTTCAATCCCTGCTTCACATTTCTGCCCTGACTTTGTGATTTGAGAGTTGTAAGATTAAATAAAAAATTTCCTCAAAAAGTTGTTTTTGGTCATGGTGTTTTCTCACAGCAATAGAAAAACCTAAGACAGAAATGGGTACCAAGTTCATGGGATATTGCTGTGACAGACCAGACCAGGTTTGGGGGAGGATGGTGGAAGGGGTTTGAAACTTTGAGCCAGAAAATTCACTGAGTGCTCCAGGGGTTAATTGATTGTTGCGTGATTGAAAACAAAGATAATGATGGAAGTTCAGTTTGTGAAATTTCAGAAGGGTAATTGAGAGTCTTAAGAATTCTATTGAACCATTAAATATGTTCTATTAAGAACCTATGTTCTGGTAAGTTAGGGCTAAAGAATCAACCGAGATTAAGAGTGCAGGACCACTAAAGTGAAATATGTGCTTTGCTTGGACAACTAATATTGGAAAGCTGGGGATGAAGAATTAGCCATGAATAAGAAGAGATCAGCATGATTAATGCAAAATCTTTCCTGAAGTGTTTCATCAGGGTCAGCACACAGAAGCTGTGGTCTAGAGGATGCCAAGGTTTTACCTTGAGCTAGCCCCAAATTTGTTGATAGGTAAGTGTCCCAGATCATACTGGTTTTGAAAGCATGAAGGGGTCATATAGAACAGTCGAGGCTTACCACTGTGAGATTCCAGGTCAGTCCACTGGTGAAGGTATAGCCTCAGTTATAGTAGCAGACTCAGGAGTGTAAGAGTCATAGTGATAATTTGAGACTTGGTACCATAAGTAAGGGCCAGAGTCCCAGAAAAGAGCCAAAGAGTAAAGGGGCAGAGCAATTGTAGTGGCAGCCCCAGCATTTTGAAGATTCCAGCACCGTGGCAAATTTTCAAGAAAAACTGAAGGTATGATGTCGAGCTGGATTGAGCCTATGACACAGGCTATGCGTGCTGTGCTGTGGATAACAAATCACAGAGCTGGAGCTACACACACACAAGTAGCAAATTGTTCAGGTTAGTTTTTTGTTTGTTTGGTTTTTTTGTTTTTTGTTTTTTGTTTGTTTTGTTTTGTTTTTCTTTTTCTTTTTGCCAACTTGATATGAGCTACTGTCATTTGGAAATACAGAATCTCAGTTAATAAAATACTTCTACAAGATCTACCTGTAGGCAAACCTGTGAGGCCATTTTTTTGATTGAGAATTGATACAGGAGGTCCCAGTTTACTGTGAATGGTGTTATCATTGGGCAGGCGAACCTCAGTTGTATAGGAAAACAGGCTGAGCAAACTATGAGGAGCAAGTCAGGAAGCAGTGTTCTTCCACAGGTATTTACCAAGAGTTCCGACTTCCCTCAGTGATGAACTAAGAGAGTTGTGAGGTGAAGTAAACCTTTCCTACCAAAGTTAATTATGGATATGTGCGGGGAGCCATGAGGCCTGGTTTTGGATCAGTATATGAATACTTGTACAATGCTTCTACATGGAGCAAGGCCTTTGGATAAGGTAGTTCCTCATCAATGATCAGTGGGCCTCAGGACTGGAGAATACTGTTGTGGCTGCACAGTCTGCACTCTATTGGCGTTCATGATGCTCATGAAAGTTACAGATTTACTTTGCCAGTCATGCCTGGGACAGATGTAATCATTTTTGGGAACCCCATTTTTTTTCTCCTAAAATTCTTTGGCAACTGATGCTTCTCAGGCTTCTTATCTGGATATATCGGCTGTCGCCCCAGATCCTGCGAACTTTTCTGATTCACTGTGGACAGGATCTCAGGCAATAGAAATTAATGAGCACATATGAGAAAACCCCATGGGAGACATTAACTACATCTCTTCATTCTGGGGAAAACCATTCATATTTAAAAAAGAATGCCTCATCAAAATTTGCCCTTTATTGTGAGACATCGGTATGCAGCACCTTTGTGTAGGACAAGGGAAGAATTGAAGAAACAGAAACTAGCTATTTATACATTTATGGCAAATCACCCCCATTTCTCTAAATATGCATTGTTAAGATTTGAACAATATTGCTCTGGAGAATGTGTGCCTATGTTTACACCTTTTAGCTTTGTAAGGACAGAATGAATGTACTGTATCTGACTAGATATTTAGCCAAGGTAACAAATTCCTGAGCATTGTTTTTCATTGAAAAGTTGTTTTGCTGTAAAAGTTGGGGGGGATATTTGTTTTTTTTTTTTTTTTCTGGAAGCTATTCCTGGAGGGTAGGAAAACATGCTTCTACTTGAAGTATAAATAATGGGAGATCAAGCTATTAGGGCCAGCTACTTGTGTGAAACTCATCCAGCAATAGGACACTTCTCACCAACGCCCTAACTGAACCTGCCTGTAGCAACACTGTGGTAGTTATGGTGTTTTATCACAGCAATACAGTACACTAAGATAACAACTATCCCACCACCACTCATGGTCATATTTTATCTCATATTGTTTACTCTTAATATCAAATGTCTTAAAGTTCTATGAAAATTCCATCTTTATTTAAAGGGTAGAAAATATTTCTAACCCCATTTCCTTTTGTTTATTTAATGTTGTACTCTCAGAATTCTATGGATGCTTATCATTTTCATAAGGGTGAATTTTATGCTGCATTGCTTTAAGCCTTTATTGCCATGATTATAATTAAATTTAAACTCTTAAACAGTTTTGACCAACTCTCTTAATGTTAATTTCCTAACTCTGACTCACAAAACTCTAGGTTATTTTAACTTTCTCCAAGTCTCCCATCTCATCCAGCACAACTCTCCATCTCTGCCAGGTTCCTTGCTATAACAAGTCACCCTGGTCATCAGAAACTCTGTATTAAACTTGTGGATCAACTGACAATCCTGGATATGTGGCTGGAGCCTTCCTGTCATTCATATCTAATATTAAATATCATCGAAAAGGTTTTTGTGATCACTCAGTGTTCTATAGACCCTCTATGTCTTGGTCACTTGACACATTAGCAGTCATAACTGCTCAGTAATTATCTTGAAAAGATAGTTATTAGGTTTTTTTTTCTAGATTTGAAGACTTCTGCTATGAGTTCAAGTAAGAGGCAACTAATCAGTAAGAAAATTCACTTTCTACTCAAAAGATGCCAAACATAAAATTCTAATAAACTTTTATCAGGCTGCCCAATTTTTCAGAAACTTGCTTTTACTTTGACAATATCAAAGAATTCCAGTAGCAAAGGAAATACAGTGCCCTTGCTAATATCACAAGAGTTTGTCAGAGTGTGAGCAGTGTCTACATCACCTGTTCCAATTCTTCCAGAGCCCTCCAGTTTTAATCCCTTTCTGTTTTCCTCTACTGCTGTTCACTTTGCCACATGAAAATGCTTTACTCCTGTATTCTAACAAATTAACCATGTTACATATAACTGACCTGTAATGGAGAATTGGGATTTGGAAGAAATTTTGCTTCAAAACAGAAAATGGGCCAGTCTTTTTTTTTTTAAAAAAAAAAATCTTAAAATTCACAGATTTTTCTCAAAGAAAAAAGCTCCTATTATAGTCATTTCTCTCCATATTCCCCAACATGACACAAATCTTCTAAACCATAAAAAATTGTATTATAGCATAATCTCCCCCATGTAAGTGCATAAATCTTACTCACAAAGTAAATTCTAATAGATTTTTAGTAAGAGAAGAAAAGTAGCTATCCACTTCCTTTGCTGGAAATCAGCCCTGTTTGTGCAGACAACAGCTGTCATGACCCTCTTTTTACAAGATTGATTTCTATCAACAAAGCTCCAAACTGGGTTTAGCTATGTGAAACACCCTGAACAGTTAACTCATTGAAACTATTTAGATTGAAACCTTAAAGTCTCTCACAAAAGTTCCCTTTCAACTTCATCCCCAAGTCTGATTTATTTAGCTGGAATTTTGTCCAAATTATAGAGATTTATCACTGTTAAGCTTCAACTTATTATATTTGGCCCATCATTTCAGCCTGTCAAGATCTTTTAGCATCTTGGTCCTGGCATGTATTCTATTTGCTATCCATGCCAACTTCATGTCAAGAGTATCTTGTTTGAGTATGTTCTCTATCCTCACAGAAGCCACCAAAAATGACTAACAGACATGTGCCATTTTTCTACAGAATCCAAAGAACAAAATGGAAGATGAAAGAACCAAGTGAGGCATGTAAAGACAAGTATTTTCTGATTCTGAGCAGAAGTCTCATGTACAAGCATGTAGCTTCTATTGTTCTTGGCAGTTCCTGCACTACTTATTTTGAGATATGGGTTGATATATTTGAGATTTTAAAGCCTGAATAAGTGGGAATCTGAAAGGTATTTTAATTACTGAGATCTAGGATATGGAAAGTGAGAAGCCAAAGACAAAACTGTTAGGAAGGTATACTGAATCTCAGGGTCTTGTAATACTACAGATGCATTTTCAGATTTGGGAATAAATAGTTTTGTGCCTCATTTTTCACTTGCCTTAAATTAGTAAACATAACCTTATATTGAACTTACAGTTGCTTTCTTTATTAGACTTTATTCTTTCAACCAGAGAGTAAGCTGTGATGTTAGCAACTTCCTCACTGCTCACAGAAAATCCAGTGAATAAATACACCTGGCAAACATAAGCAACGCTTAAATTTACTCTGATCTCAGAGCATTTCTCTGGTGAATTTGTCACAAAATTACTAAAGGGAATCCCCAACCATAGAAATAATAGTAAGTAGGTATAGTCACATTTCAGGTGGTTCATTTTGCCCCTCCTTTTATTAAGTATAGATTCTTTTATCATATGATATAATCTAAATACAGTTTTCTCTCCCTCTACTCCTCCAAGTTACACACCACAGGGATCTACTCCCTTTCTGTCTTAAAAAAAGAACAGGGTTCTAAACAATAATAATACCACATAAAAGGAAACAACAACAACAACAACAACAACAAAAAACATAATATGTAAGTTGTACAAGCAAGGACAACAGAAATATATAAGAGCCCCAAGAACAGGGAAAAGAATAAAAACCCACTCGTTAACACTCACAGAAATCCGATAAAAGAACTAAACTGAAAACTATAGAATATATGCAGGAGACCTGGTACAGACCATGTAGGACCTGTGCTTGATACTTCGGTGAGTTTATATGAGCCTTGCTCAGTTGTTTTAGAATTCTCCTGGTAACTTCTGTCTCCTTCTACCTTCTCTTCCAATAGTTTCCCTGAGCTCTAAGGAGAGGGATTTGAGGGAAATATCTGCTTTAGAGTGTGTTCCAAGGTCTCTCTCTCTCTCTCTCTCTCTCTCTCTCTCTCTCTCTCTCTCTCTCTCTCTCTCTCTCTCTCTCTTGATCTGGCTGTGCATCTTTGTATTTGTTCCCCATATGCTGTAGAATGCACCTCAGATCATGGCTGAGAATGCCCTAAACTATGGATATAGCAGAATATCATTAGGATTTATTTTATTGTTACATCTACAACTCCAGGTTTCCTTACCACCCCTCAAATGCCCTTCAGTTCCAGCTGTCTCTCCCTTCATTCTCTCTCTCAATTGCTCCTGTCTTCCTTCTCTCCACCTGATTCTCTTCATCTTAACTTTCCTTCTGCCCCTGCTCCATTCTGTCCGTAAAATTTCTACTATTTCCCCCTCCCAGGAAGATCCATATATCTTTCTAGTCCCATCCTCTATGCCTACCTTCTATGGGTTTGTGGATTGTCATTTGGTTATCATTTATTTAATGGCTAATATCCATATATAAGCAAGTACCTACCACATTTATCTTTCTGAGTTTGGGTTACCTCACTCAGCATAATTTTTTATAGTTTCATCCATTTTCCTGAAATTTTCTTTTGTTGATGGACATCTAGCTTGTTTCTAATTTCTTACTATTATGAATAGAGTAGCAATGAATGTGGTTGAGCAGGTGCCTCTGTAATAGAATTAAGAATCCTTTAGGTATATGCCCAAAAGTGGCATAGCTGGATCTTGAGGTAGACTAATTCCTGTCTTTCTCAGGAACTGCCCTCCTGATTTCCAGAGTAGTTTTACAAGTTGGCACTCCCAGCAGCAATGGAGGAGTATTTGCTCTGCTCCACATCCTTGCCAGTAATAGTCGTTACTTGTATTTTTGATATTAGCCATACACTGACAAGTGTAAAATGACATCTAAAGTAGTTGTGCTTTCCTATGTACATTTTCAGGGATTCCATTTGGTACCGGATAAATAACTTCTATGTTCTTCCCCACACAAGACTATTTCTTCATGGAATTCTGAACTGTAAGTCTTCTTTCAATCTGTACTCCAAAGACAGAGGTGTAAGACCACGTAGCCCGAGGCCATGATATTTCTACCCTTTCCTTTTCTCAAGTCCCCCACTATTGTTCTAGCAGTAGAGTGTCTGTGCATGCTGTATTCGCTATTGTGAAATTATATTGTTTTGTTCATGTATTTACTTGATATGTTAATCAAGTTTAGTTGATTAATTAGGTCCAAATCCTACATCATTTGCTTTGTAAATATTAACTGTTTTGTATATTTTTAATAAATGGATGAAGAAACTAATGAGAATGAACAATAGGAGTAAGATATTTAGCCCTCCAGAAGGCATGGATTAATTATTTGAATTGCCAATGTACCTTGACTTATATAAATACTGGGAGGTCAAGAAAAGGGCAAAGTTAAACCTAGGAAATTCTCAAATATTTCCTTACCAATTTTAACCATCAACCCAGTTATGTATTCTTTTTTTCTTTGTTTCATTTTGTTCTGTTTTATTGTTTGAGGCAAAGTTTCTCTGTATCATTTGGAGCCTGTCCTGGTACTAGCTCTGTAGACCAGGCTGGCCTAGAACACACAGACACCTGCATGCCTCTGCCTCTTGAGTGCTAGGATTAAAGGCATGAGCTACCAATGCCCAGATCAGTTACATATTCTAATTGGCAGAAATAATAAGTAATAAGTTCAAAGCCTGGGAGAAAGGTAAAATTAATGCAAATGGTATTTCTTATCAAATCACATTAGGATGTTACTATTTTTCATGAACACGTGTGTGCATAGAAGCAGTAAATTAAAGCATGACTGTCATCTTTTGTTATGTCAACATCATCCTCAGGAATGCTCAAAAAACAATTAGCTAAGATGGAGTCTCAACTAGCTAAGAAAATTGTGTTAGCTCATATAAGGCAGATTATATCTTTATTGAATATTTTGAAGTTTGACACAAATGAATTAATATTTAATGCTCTATATTTGTATTTTAATATCTTCTTGTGATGTTTCCAGAAATCTTTATTTCTCCTTCAGCAACCACACCATATTACAGAAATATACTGTAGGTAGAAATAGTCACAATTAATACGTTAACAGAGTTAAAAACACAAGGGATGTGATTATTTTATATTTAAAGAAACATTTGGCTAATGGTGCATTACAACTCTTCTTTAACCAGTAAGTTTCGTTACAGTATTATAAGCTCACTGTTTAGAAAACGAGAAGTACACTAACACATGACAGATTTTAGTAAGTGTGTGAGATGTACTAATGAGATGAAGTGGTATTGGAGAAGTACTTTAGAGGAAATCTACAGCCTACAATTCATACAAAGTCATATATCTAAACTCCAGCATGAAACTTAGGGGTGGGAAATGACATATTCAAGTGAGGGTTGTTACACATGGAACTAAGGGGAGAAAATAGAATGCCTATATTTGGAAGAGCTGACTGACCCTATGCATATATATATATATATATATATGTATATATATATATATATATATATATCTTCTTTTCTCCAAGAGAAATATCCTAAAAAAGTTCTGTTTATGGGACACGATGAAACTTCCTTAAAGAGTTTGAAAATTCCCAAAGCACATACTTGTTCCAAGTTTCTTCATAATAAGATTCTCAAAAACAGAATACATTCTGACTCTCTGCTACTCAGTCAGTCAACATAAGTGCCTGACATGAACATTGTCCACATATAGATGTATAAATGTAGGCGTCTACAAGATTATATGTAAAGATAAACACACTCAGAATTAATTAAACTCTGAATTAAAAGTTACAAATTATCACAAATAATCAATAATGATAGATTTTACCTAGATTCCTTAATTCTGAAAATTTGGTGCTCTAAATATGTAGAAGAGGTTATAAAACCAGAGAGGAACAATCATGACACCTACAAAGGAATATACTAAATATATTTTTCTTCTGAAATCTATTTTTATTGGAAAAAACTGATACTGTAAGATGTAGGAATGATGTCATGGCATACATGATGAGTATTATTTCAGTCATATAGATCTTTATGTAAAATTTCTATAACATTAGCCAATAAAGCATTTTTAAAAACTTGAAGATTAGGAAGAAGAAGAAATAATCTCTATCCAACCAGATGAAGAGAAGTTTCTGGACACTAGATACATACCAGGTTCAGAGAAGTACAGTACATAAGTAGCAGAAAGACAGATGGAGGAGAGATTTTGCCATGTAAATTGGTTCAATAGATCATAGCTCACAAATAGAAGCTGATTAATATCATAGATAGTTATTTTTCACAGTCATTGTTTCTTAAGAAAATTGTAAACAAAACAGAATGAAGATTGCCATTTGACTTGTTAATAATAACATCCATTCCATATATTTATCTCTGTATTTGCATGGGAAAGATTCTGAAAGATTATATTTTGAAATTTAAATATCAATAATATTTTTTCCTCAGGACCAGCACTCTAGCTTAGGCATATAACTTGCCTAGTATATGTGAAACCCAAAGTTTGATCACAAGTACCAAAATAAAAATCAACAATATTTTTCATTGAGATGACAAATATTTTTCATTCTATTGCTCATTTCCAGTGAGCATCTATCAATTTATACTGAATTACCAATCAATATTTTGTGGTTGTTTGTTTGGTCCTCAGAAGTCTACATGTGTTACCCATACCTTTTTATTTTTCTCATATGCCCTTTGCCCTTTGCAGTGTTGTTTCAAGTTCTTCATAAAATTTGCTATTCATCAAATACCTCTCTTGTACCAAAAGTCAACACCTTTCAAAGCCATTTTATTTTTTTCTATATGACCTTTTTATTGATTATTTGGAAATTTCATATCATGCATCCCAGTGACTCTCATTTCCCAGCCCTCCCAGATCCCCCCTTCTTGTGACTCCCACATAAGTCCAATTTGTGTTGCCCATATATTCACAGGAGCATGGTCAGACTCCTAGGGGCCAACCCCTTGAAGATAATTGAGTCCTTCTTTAGCCGTACATCCGCCATTAGCCTTCGTTTGTAAAGTTACACTTCAGCATACTTATCACAACTTTTTAACCATTCATTTCAGTTACGTTTTATCTATCCTCTTACATTCTTGGGGTGGAGCCAGTAAGATTAGGAGTTGTCACAGAAGCTTTATATGTCCCTCTTTCTCAACTGTGAGTCTACAGTTATTGATACCATTGCAAAAGTAGATTTCTTGTCCCCTTACCCTTTACAATAAGCAGGAGCACAGACCATGGATATACACATGGTTCCCAACATCAGCACTGTGCTATGGACCTTGGAATGGTCTCCAGTGGCAGTACAGACCATGGAAATCAACAACACTCTTTGTCACAGCACAGAGCACAGATGCCAGCATAACCCTTGGAGGCAGCACAGGCCAAGGGCGTCAACATGGCCTCTGGGTCAATACAGGCCACAGACACCAATATGATCTCCAGTGGTAACATGGCCCAAGACATCAACATGTCCCCAAGTGGCAGAACAGACCACAGACATCTGTCTGGCCTTTGGTGATAATATAGGCCATGGACATCAGAACAACTCATGACTGCAGCGGAAGCACCAATCAATACCAACATGGACTGAATAGCAACATGAACCATGGACACCAACATGTCTGCAGGAGGCAGTGTAGGCCACTCACATCAACATGGTCCCTGGGGGATAGCACAGCCCAAGGATATCAACGTGGATTCAGGTGGCAGCACAGACCAAGCATAGGCCCTTGGTGTCAGGTAACATAGACCACAAATATCAGCACAGTCCCTAGCTGCTGTAGGACCATGGATAATCCCATGAACCCCAGGCTTCAACATAATCTGGGGCATCAGACCATGGATAACTATGTGGCCTCCAGAGAGAGGATAGATCATAGAGGTCTTTTGAGAAGGTCCAATCAAAAAATGAATTGTTTCTTCATCTTCAATATCCTGTTTTTGTTCAGAACCAGGGCAATCTTGTGGCTGGGCAGCGAGCTCTGGGGCTGAGTCTGCACAAGCTCTGGGCTGCTGGGTACCACCCATTCTTTTCAACTCCATAAAGACGTGCTATCCCCATTCATTGCCACCTCTTTCCCCTGCAACTCATCATTCCATTCCTCCATCTTTTCCACCTCTCCATTGCATATTTGTTCATTGTGGTAGCGTTGGAAACTTCAGTGTTTTGCATAGTAATTTTGTTTTACTCAAAAACTTTACCTGCAAACATCCATTGTAATGAGTTGTTGTTGGTTTTGCACAAGGTTTCTGGTATCTGAAGTACGATAAATACTAGACTACTGCTGAGACTCATCCTGGATATCCTGCTGTTGCCCAGAGTCAGGGAGATAGTCAGGCTAGTAGGAGGTCCAAGGTTAGGTTCTGTGCGAGCTTCTGGCTGCAGCATCAGTGACTGCTGCTCTTGTCTCTCAATCTTAAGGCCAAATCACAAACAAATAAGTCCATTTGGTGAAACTGGGTTGACTATCTTCATCCTTGCCTTCATACAGATATAATTCTTTAGAAATTTCTGTCTCAATTTTGTGGATTTATTCCACATGGAGTTGGTATAACAATACCACTCTTGCTTTTCTTTGGTTGGCTCCAGCTCTGCATTTCTGTTACCACTGACTTTGTACAAGTCTTTCAACAAATCTTCCATGCCTCTCATAGTGACAGAATGGCTTCCAAATGATCTCCCAGTATCTACTACTAGTGTACATCCCATGACATCATAATACTCATGAGCGCTGTAGTGGCCTTCCTAAAATGTTTACTTCCCTATTCATACATATTTAACATGTGTTATATTGGTTACTTTCCTGTTGGTGTGCAAACTATCATGATCAAAAGCAAATTACAAAGCAGAGGGTAAATTTGGGGTTATTGTTCCACAGAGATAAGAAACATGCTTCCATCATGCCTGGGAAGCATGGCAGAGGCAGCAGCTATGGTTGCTAGAGCAGAAAGCTGAGAGTAAACACACACATCCTCAACTGTAAGTACAAAGCATGGAAAGTAACATGTCAAAGCCTGTGCCCAATGACATACATCCACCAGCAAGTCTGCCCTATCTGAACGTTTTCAAACAATGCCAGCAACAGTGAAGAAATGCTGAGGTCATATGCAAACAATATAATACAACTCCTTATGTAGCTTATTATTTGACAGAATATTTAATTGGATAATAACACAGTTAAGAGAATGGATAGATTTTTATATATATTAAAAAAGAGAAGCTTACTCTTGAAATTAGCGTTTGAGGTTTATATACAAAATTGAGGAAATAAAACCTCAAGGCTTCATAGTTTTTATTCCAAAAATTAGCATTCTAATACTGAAAGTAAAGTGTTAATTTTTATTTAATTAATCAAATTATTAATTGCAGGAATAATGACTATTAGAGGTTCAATGACAAGCTCACTAATCCAAGAAGACAGTGATTGTCTGGAACATATGACATGTTAAGAATCAGAAGAAAGTGCACTTTAGTTCTCAACATCTAAATTACAGGGTACTTTTTAGTAACATGATCTACATAGAAAACCTTTCATACGTGAGAGAGAAATGAATTTGCAACTTAATCGTCTATCTTCTGCTTCCCTGTGGTTAATTTTCACCTAACAGTAGGTGGTAAAATCAAATGCAGTTTTTAGTCATTCTTGGCTGACGTGGTTGTTTAAAAGAAGGCAACCCACTGAATTGGGAATGAAAAAAGTATTGATTGAATGTAGCAAAATCGATCGGACCTTTTAATGTTTTACATTTGTTTGTTTCCTACTACATTTCAAATGGGTTGACTGATTTTGATCAAATTTCCTGCATTTCACTTTTAAGCATCAAGATAAAGGAAGGTCAATTACAGGAGAAAATTTCCAGTATGCAAGGTTTGTCTCTAGGAAAGTTTCCATCTTTATATGAGACGAGAATATTTTTTGAACAAAATGATAAAATAGATCCAATATGTGTGTCCTGAATGACTGCATATGTTTTTGCTTTCAATTTCCTCAGTGTATGGAATCTTTTCCCATGAACAGATCAGACACATTTCCAGTCAGAACTTGAAGGTTTGTCTTGCTCCTGCCATCAAAAGTGTAGGCAACAATGATAAGATGAAGGTTCATTCACAGAGGGAGGCAGGTTTCCTGCTATCCTGTGAAACACCTTAAGGTCTTTGTTTCTGTGTGGGCCATTGTGTTAAATTATTCATGGAGCCACAGGAAATAGATTTAATATGTCATCGACTTTTCCACCCTCAAATGAACTAAAAAAACAAAACTCTACCTATCTTGCTAATTTGAAAATGATGTAAGAATTCACATTTTCAGAGTAGGACACATGACATATACTTATGCTTGATGATGATGATGAGCACTACTTATTTGTGTCACTGGTTCCTAACAAACTGTGTCTCCCATATCACCCAAAACAAAAAGCAAGCCCCCATACTCTTATTTTAGTTAGTTCCTTTAAAATTTTATTTAAAGTATTATCATTATATATTATTATCAATGCTTTTTTGAGAACATCTCAGAGGAACCACAAAACATAGAGGCAATCTTTGTCACTTATACTTCAGACAAATGAAAATTAAATAGAGAAACCTACATCCCGCTTAGTATGTAGGCCAATCAATGGGGATGTAAATGGTTGACAAATATTTTCTAAAGTGTCTAATGTGTAGTCATTAGGGAAATGCAAATGAAAGCTACTTTAGGACTACATCTGATCCCAGTCAGAATGGCTATCACCAAGAAAAAAAAAAATAAATAAAAGGACTACAAATGCTAAAAACCGAGAGAGAGAGAGAGAGAGAGAGAGAGAGAGAGAGAGAGAGAGAGAGAGAGAGAGAGAGAGATGCTAACCACTGTTGGTAGGAGTGTAGGTTGGTGCAGTTACTATGATAATGGATGAGGAATTTTCTCAAAATACTAAAATGGAACTACCATAGGACCTAGCTATACCACTGTTGGCATATACCCAAAAGACACTTGTACATCCATGCTTATTTCTGTGTTTCACAATAGAAAACAAATGGAATCCATGTCAGTGTCTTTCAGCAGCTGAATTAATAATAAAATCATGGCTCATACATACACACAATGTAATTTTATTCAGCCATGAAAAAAAATTAAATCATGAAACATGCAGGAAAAATGGGTGAAACTAGAAAAATTTATATTAAATGGGGTGAACCAGGCTCAGATAAATGAATGCCACATTTTTACTCTCATATTCAGATCCTAGTTTATAATCTTAGTGATTGTAACTATGTGAAACTAAGTGTGATAAACAATAGGAAATAAAAAGGGGCCCACAGGAGAAGCTTTATGGGATGGGTGTGAGGGAGAGTAACAAATGTGCCATGTAAGTGGAGAGGGGATGCTGGGGACAGAAAGGCAGTGGCCGGGAAGACAGGAAGTGAGATGGAGATGAGTGAGCATCAGGGAAGGCAAACAAAACTGAGTACTTGTGAAACTTCCATAAGGAAACCTGTTACTTTGGATGCTACTTAAACAGTAAAGTCTAGTTAAATAAAATGGGAAGCACACAATCATTAATCCTCAACCAATACATAATATTACACGGATTTGTTAATTCATTTAATATTTTCTTTTGAGAATTGAAAATACAAATTATTCTCATTATGGTCCTCCCTCCTCTAACTCCTCCCAGATCCTCTCCATCTCCCCATCCACACAAATACTCCACCTTCCTTGCTATCAGAGAAAAGAGGCACCTAAAAAATAATAAAGTTCATAAAATAAAAACAAACAAACCTGAATAGTGCAGAACAAAGAGACAAGGACAGTAACAACGAAAGAACCAAAGCAAAAGCACATGAAACACATATAGGCACAGTACTACCACTGGCAAAGGCAAAATCCCATAAACACATAAAATTAGAAACTATAGTATATACACAACAGACATGAATGGTAAGAAAAGAATTTTCAGATAAGCATTATGACAGATAAAACAAAAACAACTTCAAAATTAAAATTTAGTTTGTATTGTTAAGTCAGTCTGCTGCTGGGCATGGGGCCTGGCCTTAACTGCAGTTTGTATAACCTGTGAAGCTTCATTGGAGAAAACCAGCTTTTTTTTTTTTCCCCCCAGTGGTTATCAATTGGGGCCACTTCTGGATTAGGGATTGGAGCTTGTATACATTTCTTATTTCATCACTGAGACCCCATCTGGACCAGACTTGTATGAGGCCCTGTGCATGCTGCCACACTGTGAATTCATGTGTGCTAGGAAGGCACTGGCTTGACTTCCTCATATTCAATGAGTGTTGTGGGTATTATCTTCAGCTATAGGCCTTTAGCATCATCTTTTGGTGAAAAATCAATATCCTTGGCAATAGTCTGGATTATTTAGGGGTTTCAGTGGGGCCCCATTTGGCCAACATCTCAAATTCTATTTCCCCTTCCAGGGTGATCCTATCCTTCCCAAATTCTTTTCTTCTATACTTAACCTCCAGTTAAATGAACTGTAGCCTGATTTTTGAAGAGTTGACTGCTAACACACACATATAAGTGAATATATAGCACATTTGTCTTTTTGGGTCTGGGGTATCTTGCTCTAGATTTTTTTTTTATCTCCATCCATTTACCGGTGAATTTTATGATTTCATTTTTTATAACAGTTGAATAATATTCCATTGTATAAATGGACCACATTTTAAAAAAGTTGTTAATCTATTGAAATCTAGTTTGTTTCTAATTACTGACTATTATGAATAAAGTGATAATAAACATAGTTGAGCAAGTGTCCCTGTAGTAGAATGTTGCTTTGGGTATATTCCCAAAGTGGTATAGCTGAATCTTTAGGTAGATATATTCCAAAATTCCTAAGGAGCCTCCACACTGATGTCCATAATGGTGTGCCAGTTTGCACTCTGACCAGAATGCATGAGTGTTCTTTTTATCCTACATCCTCAGGAGAATGAGCTGCCATTCTTTTTATGAGATATGTAGTTGGTAAAAAATGTTCTCCCATTTAGACTGCCAATTCATCTAAATGATGGGCATCTCCTGTACTTGTTTTAGTGTGCTGGCTGACTTCAAGTACTATATTAAATAGGTATGGAAATAGTGGACAGCTGTGTTTTGTACCTGATTTTAGTTGAAATGCTTGGTTTTTCTTTCCATTTAGGATGATGTTGGCTGTGGACTTGCTCTAATCTGCTTTATTATATTAAAGTATGCCCCTTGTTCCCAGGACTTTTATCATGAAGAGGTTTTGGATTTTTTTTTCAAAGGTCTTTTTGCATCCAATGAGATGACTATTTGGATTTTGTCTTTCAGTTTGTTCATATGGTAGATTACATTTTTAACTAATTTCTGTATGTTTGACCATCTTTGCTTTTTGGGGATGAAGCCTACTTGGTCAAAGCAGATTAACTTTTTAAATGTGTCCTTCGATTCTATTTGCAAGTATTTCTTTTTCATCTACGTACATACAGGATATTGGTCTGTAATTTTCTTCCCTTAGTTTTTTGTGTTCTAAATATCAGGGTAACTGTGCCACTGTTGAAAGAATTTGGCAATAATTACTCTGTTTCTATTTTGTGAAATAATGTGAGGAGTATTGTCATTAATTTTTCTTTGAAATCTGATAGAATTCTGGGTTAAATTAACCATCTGGTCCCTGGCTGTTACTTCTATTTCACTAGAGATTACAGCTCTGTTTAAATTGCTGTAATCTAATCTTGGTTTAATTTTGTTAACTGATATATATTAAGAAAATTATACATTTCTAGTCTATTTTCCATTTGGTAGAGTATGTGTCATTAAAGTATGTTATTATGATTCTCTGGATTTTCTCAGTGTCTGTTACTAGGTCCCCTTTTTGACTCCAATTTGTTAATTTGGATTTTCTCCGCTTACATTTTAGTTAAACTAGATAAAGGTTTATCAATGAACCAATTGTTTCACTGTTTCTTTGCATTGTTTGTTATTATTTGTTTTTGTTTCACTGTTTTCTGCCTGAGTTTGATTATTTCTCACCATCTACTGCTTTTGGGTATTATTTCTTCTTTTTTTGTTCTGGAGTGTTCAAGTGCGCAGTTAAGTTACAAACATGAAATATCTCCAATTTTATAATAAGCACATAGTGCTATACACTTGTCTTTTAGAAATTCCTTCTTTGTGTTCCATAGGTTTTCACTTTCATTCATTTTATACATATTTAATTTCTTTTTAAATTTCTGTCTTTACCTATCTTCATTCAGTAGTGAGTTGTTCAGTTTCTATGAGTTTGTAAGTTTTCTGTTGTTTCTGTTATTGACATCCACCTTTAATTTATGGTAGTCAGATACGATAGAAGGTGTTATTTCAATTTCCTTGTATGTGTTGAAAAATTTCTTGTGTCCAAATACAGTCTTCCTTACTCCATCCCTTTGCCTCATTGGACAACACCTGAGACAGTATCTCCCTGAAAACCAATTTAATATTTTCAAATCAACATCGTCTCCTAGATTCTGTTCTCTGATCCTCATATCATGTGTGATCTTTTAGATTAATAAGAAAGTCTAAATCTCAACAACAAAAAGGGAAAGAAATACCTTGTCAAATGAAAAATAAATATGAACAGATTTTCTAAAAAAAGACATAAAAACGATGATCAAATGCTTTCAATGTGTCCAAATTCAAGGAAATATAACCCCGAATCACAGTGAAATATCACCACATACCATTAATAATGACTATTATAAAGAGTTTAAACACCGCAACTATTGGTGAAAATGTGTAAAAGGGAGGATTTGCATACAGTGGGTAGAAATCTGAGTTAGGACTGCTGTTAGAAAAACCAGTGTACAGTTTTCTTAAAAATTAGTAAGAATAGGATGCTAGAGATATGACTCAGTGCTTGGTATTCTTCCATAGGACCCTAGTTTGGTTCCCTGTAAATTGAATATTCAACAATTTACAGCTATTTATCATCTCTGGGGGACCCAGTGCCCCCAGCCTCTGCAGAAACTCACATGCACATATCTGCGTGCACACACACACACACACACACACACACACACACACACACACACACAAATAAATAAATATTTAAAAGTTCAGTTCTTCAACATCTATTTGAAGAAAAAGAATGATTTCCCCAATTTTCTATTAAAATTTTAAGAGGCTCCTGTGTACAGACATTCAGCTTGTGTCCTGTACCGTGGAATTCTTAAGAGTTGAGCAGGGATTTAAACCTAAATTATTCTTTTAGGTGCCTATTGGTCTTGAAACAACTAGATGACGTGTGACTTTAAAACTACATAAATGTTTCACAATATTATAATGATGTGTTGTTCTTTTCCATTCTTATTTCATATCTAATCTTTGAACTGTGGATGCTTTTTTTCCACATATTTTATGAGAAATAAATCTAAAATATTTCTTTTCTTTTATCTCTACAGGTGAGTGTAGATGTAAATCTTTGTAGCTACATTTTCAGTTTATCTGGATAAAAATGATGCAATGTGAGATGCTATAAATCAATCTTCTTCCTATTTTGTTAGTCAATTACTCATGAAACCCCATAAAAACTAACATTTTAAAACTTAAACAAATAATTTTATAAGATATTTTCACTCAAATGTTAGTTTTTATTATAAACTATATTTTAACACTTACTATTAATATACTGCCAATTGAAATTTTTTTTAAAAAAATCACATTTCCTTTTATGTTTATTTCAGAGAACATTAACATTTTACCTAGCTGAGAGAACTAACTAATTGGAATTTTAGGATACAATTTAATCCAGCAATTTTTCTTCTTTGAAAATATTCCAGATATCTTACCAGGACTAGGTAGGCCATCCCAATGATTTTCCATTTTCTTTTATGTATTTTTAGCAATCTATTACACTTTACTTAATGCACTTCCAATATAGTTTTCATTAAAATTAACTATATAGGTTCTCTAGTCTTTAAGTTGTCCCATGAATAAGAGATTCCTCAAAAAGCTTATGGCCAGTTCCCACTTAGAAATAACACTGTGTGAAATGAACCTCATGAGGGAGTGTTCCCAGACAGCTGACCTGAACAAGGAGGAGCCAATGGGCCCCCAGACTGATAGCTGGGAAAACAGCATGGGACCAACTCAAGCCCCCTGAACACTGGTCTCAGCTAGAAGGCCTGAGCAGTCTAAGGGACATTTGAGAGTGGAACCAGGATGTATCCCTGGTCCACAAAAGGACTTTGGAAGCACATTCCCCATGGAAGGATACTCCCTTCACCTAGAGGCAGGAGGTAGGGCCTAGGCCCTACTCCAAATGACTTCACAGATTTAGATGACCACTCCTGGAAGGCATCACCCTTCCTGTGGAGTGGGGAGGGGATTGGATGGCAGGGTGGTCTTAGGCCATGGGAGGGTGGGAGAGAGGGAGGGATAGGGAACTGGGATCGATATGTAAAATAAGAAAAATAAATAAATTAATTAAAACAAAAAGAGTCAACCTGGGCTCTTGGGTGGCAGAAGCAGGCAGATCTCTGTGAGTTGGAGGCTAGAGCTAGTTCCAGGACAGGCTCCAAAACAGTACCGAGAAACCCTGTCTTCAAAAACATAAATAAATAAATAAATAAATAAATAAATAAATAAATAAATAAATAAATAAATTGTCAGAGAATTGCTTACTCAAATCTGAATCCAATATGAATCAAATGAAATACATAATTAGTCCTGGTGATTTATATGTGTTTGCTTTCTCCATGTATTCTTTTTCTTGTTACCTTCCCCAAAACTTTTCCCACAACGATTCCCTATGCACAATCAGTCTTATGGGTTAACAGTGACACACCATGATGAAAAACGTCATGGTTCACATTAGAATGCACTTTTAATGCTATATTTATACACTTTGATAAGTATATATAAATATATATTATATATATAGTGACATGTTTCATTATGTTAATATTTTAAAGATTTTAAGAATTCTTTCATTTTATTTTTTAAGATTAAAGTACAGTCACAACATTGCTCTCACCTCTTTCTCCCTCTGAACCCTCCCATATATGCCTCCTTTCTATTTCTTAAATTCATGACCTCATTCTTCTTTAATGTTGATACATATGTATATGTACATGTGCACATATATATTTTAATACATAAGGAGAACCTGCTCAGTCTGTATATCCTGTGTGTGTGTGTGTATGTATGTATGTATGTATGTGTATATATATACATATATATACATATATATATATATATATATATATATGTTTTCAGGGTTGGCACTTTGGCATTGGGTAACTAAATGTTGGGCTCATTCCTGGGGAAGACTCTTTCTCCCACTCTCAGCATTCCTCAGATACCTGTAGTTCTTGTGCAGGGTTGAGTCCTCCTGGGCTTTCCCAGCCTACATTAGCATGTCTACCATTGTTTATCTTGTTCAGCTTATTCCTTTATTTCTTTAAAGAATTATCATTTCATTTTTTTTACATACCAACCCCAGTTCCCCTCTTTCCCCTTCTCAGCTCATTCCTATGCAGTCATGTTGGGGAGAATTTTAGGTGTAGCTTCTAACATTCATAGGAGACAGAATCTTACAGCAAACTACTTGCCCCTCTGGCTCTTGCAAATCTCTTCAAATCCTCCTCCTCCACAGTGATTCCTCAGCCTTAGGTGTGGGATTGTATTATAGATGTACCCTTTGAGACTAGGATCAATAATGTAGCATTTTGATTGGCTGTGGTTTTCTGTAGTTGTCTCCTTGTATTGCAAAGAGAAATTTCCTTGATGAGGCAAGAGAACTACACTTAACTGTGGGCCTAAGGACAGATATTGAGACTGTAGCTAGGGATTATTGCTGAGTTTAATAAAGTGGCTGTATAGATTCTCTTTCAAGATTCTTGGCTCCACTATCTCTCGGTAATTCGATAGGTTTTCAGTAGTAAGCATGATTTCTTGCTTGTTGAACTGGTCTTAAGTCCAATTATAGAGTTGTTGTTAACTGTCAAATGTATGCTGTTACCAAACACCATGAACATTTATATATTTATTTATATTTCCATGTTCTAATTCATTATTTTTTTTAAAAAAATTATATGCATGAGTATTTTGTCTGTATGTATGTCTGTGTAAGGATGTTAGGTACCCTAGAACTGAAGTTACAGACAGTTGTAAGCTGCCCTGTAGGTCTGGGAATTGAGCCCAGGTCCTCTGGAAGAAGAGCATTGCTCTTAACTACTGAGCCATCTCTCCAGCCTCTCAGTTCTTTATTAAAGAAGTTAGGGTAGGAACTCCAAATAGGCAGGAACTGATGTGATGGCAAAGGAAGTATGCTGCCTACTGGGTTGCTTCCCTGATTACTGGCTTTTTTATAGCACTCATAGCCACCAACCCAGGGATGGTACTACCCACAATGAACTACTCCCTCTAACATCAATCACCAATCAAGAAATACCCCTACAGGCTTGTACACAAATAAATCAGGTGAGAGCATTTCCTCAGTTAGGTTTTTCTCTTCCAAAACAACTTTAGTTTGTGACAAGTTGACATAAAACTAACCAGCATATGGGGATAAGGCAATTTGCACTGTCCGGAACTGTTCTATCTTGGACATTCAGAGAAAAGTATAGAATGACCCAGAAGTATAACCTGGTGATGTTCAAAAGCTAAGGAACCTAGGCAGTTTTCTTGAAAAGATAAGCATGAGGAAAAGAGAGAGAGAGAGAGAGCGAGAGAGAGAGAGAGAGAGAGAGAGAGAGAGAGAGAGAGAGAGAGAGAGAGAACTAAAGAATTTATATGCGTTTTAAAAAATATGAGAAAATATGAGGTAAATATTCCATCACTGTATATGCTGTCTGGCCTGTATCTCCCTTGTTTAAGCAATTAATTTGCTTCTACTCTCAGAACTGGGCCCTAATTCCAAAAGATGTCTTCTCATTGGCCTTCTAATCCTCACTCAAGAGGATGAGAAGACTTTGAGCTTTTAGCTGGCTCTTACCCACTATACATGGTAACAAACTTCCTTTCTTGCCACCCATATTGAATTTGCACATCTCTAAGGAGACGACACATTAAGCTCTATATGGATTAAGAAAAGAAATTCCACCATACATTACCAGATCAAGTCCAGCACTGTTAGTCAAGCTAAGATAGCAGAAAACAAAATTGATGTTATTAGATATTACTTTTTATTGTTGGCACTGCCTGCTATGCTTATTTCCTTTGATGAATTGTATGAAAAACTCTGCATTAAGGCAAAAAGATGGATGTGAACATGTTGCCTCACAAATAGGAGTTTACCTTCCCAAAAGTCAGGCAACAAAACTTCATTCTGGCAAGAAAAGGATTAGAGTTTGTTTCAGTAGAAGGCGCGACAGTGATTGATAGTAGCTAGGAAATATTTATGAAGAATCTTGAGTTCCCACATAACTTTTTCCTTGCATTTCCCCAAGCCTCTTGAGAAAGGTATAATGGTGATTGCAAAAAGGAAGCTATTAGCAAGCAGGATATTAAGGGAACAGCCTGAAATATGGCTTCTTAGGAGAATTGATTACTAACAGCCTAAAAGTTAGAGTGACATTCAGTGTGTTTCAGATATGACTTCTAAAAGGGAAGTTTCTCTTCCACTTTACATATAAGAGATCTTATGATCACTTTGTTCATGTAAGCAACCCTACTTCAAAAGAATCAGACAGGCTTAGGATTCAAAGTATTTTCCTCTTGCAACAGGAACATGAAAGGTTACGGGGAGAAAACTCTGTCTCCTGATCTAAGTGCTTTTCAAGTCTTGGGACAATTTTTCATTATTACATTTTGTTCTTTATGGAGTATTTCTCACTTACCCCATCCTCTTAATTCAAAAGGTGTGTTTTACTTTTTCTTCAGTTTCCAGTTCTTTAGCCCTTGTCAGGAAGAAGTATCATTCACAAATATGCTTTCTTTTCTATAGGGACTTCTAAAAGCATTTCATTGCACTGGGTGGCAAGAATCATTCAAACTATAGTGACCTGCTGTTCATAGAAGTTAAGTCACTAAGGTTGAGGTTATACTTCAATTGGTATATGATGGGAGATGTTATTCTGTAAATATGTTTCTCATACTGTGCCCAATGGAAAGGCAAGATAGGTGGGGCTAGGAGACAAGGAAGAAAGAGGAAGTAGGAAGGAAGAGTCAGCGTGTAGAGCCTAGAGGAAGCAAGATGCTGGCCCGCCTTGCTCGGATAAGATGACCACGTAGAAATACTTAGATAAGTAGAAATGGGTTAATCATTAAGACAGAGCTAGCCCATAAATAATAATGGTAACTGGCCAACAGGATTGTATCAAATACAGAATCTCTGAGTGTTATTTGGGGCTCACATGGCTGTGGGACCTGGTGGCCAGCAGGGAGGAACAAAGAGTGGGATCAGACCAGCGCGGGGGAGTGGGGAGGGGGGAACGTGCCCGTAACATAATGGTGTCAGAAGTTGTACTAAGAACTTTCACTTAAAACTTAACAAAAGCTTAAAAAATAGTTTTTAGAAACAAAAGAACAAACACAAGCAGGCTTCTTGGTAGCAACATTTCTCTGGGTTGGACTCTGTTTTGTGAGAGACAAAGATTTGCGCAGCTCCTTTAAGGGAGGTTTCCTGACTCAGCATAAGTGGCCTAAAATCTCACCGATTTTAAAGAGCTCTGCTAACAATTCATTGCTGTGTACAAAAGCTGACAATGGTAATGACCATATCTTCAAGCCAGCAGCATGCTTTTGGATGCAGTGCAGACCAAGGCAGTGAGCACAGCTCTCAGTGCTGGTAGTAAAATAGCCGCCGCTGCAATCTTAGATAGACCGCAAAACAAAAAACAAAACAAAACAAAACAAAAACAAAAACAAAAAAATGGTGGCTTTCATTTTCGCAATGTTGTTGTTTGCCAGATAAAGACTCATGGCCAGAAAAAGATAAAGATTTACAATAAAGACAGATTCACATTATGAAAAACCACTAAATATTTGCATTGTGTTTTAATATACATAGGCTTGGGAGAGAAAGAGAAACAGGATAAAATGGTTTAAAAAAGAAAAAAAGGAGTAACTGGGTTTTATGGAAAATGCCTTCAATCCCAGCACTTGGGAGGCAGAGAAACAGAGCTCTGTGACTTCAAAGTAAACATGGTATGCAGTGAATTCCAGGACAGATAAAAGTTACACAGAGAAACTGTCTCAAAATATGTAAAAATAGAATTAGAATAAATAGAATTACAAAAAAGCCATGTATAGATGGAAAGCACAGCAAAACTTTGAGGATTGTACACTGTTCTGTTACCTTTAAATTGTTTGACTGCTGAGGAAATAACAACTACTGATAAAAGAAATGCTGCTGGATTAATTCAATATAAATATTTTAAAAATACTTTGACTCCAAAATTTAAGCCTAAGGACAAGTTACTGGGGAAAAGGATTTCTATTTTTGTTTCCACAGAAAATGAAAAGCTGTGTATTCCTTCAGACTAATATGGTTTGGTCAAGCAAGACCTCCCGAAGCAATGTTAATGGGACAAGGCAGCCTTACAGACCACTACAGCCAGGATTTCTGTGTCTTTTTAGGATCTCTGTGACAGCGCCCCCTACCAGCAAGAAATAGTTTGGAAAGAACGACACCCAAATTCCCAAATAATGTTTATAAATGTTTGTTTTCATTTACATGGGCTTGATTATAAAGGGCTAATGACCACAAGCAACCTTTTTAAAGTTAAAAAGGGAATTATAGTATAGACGTGAATACTTTGCTTTGGAATGGATTTTCATTTATTGATACAAATTTAAGGTCAATTTTGTGATATGTATTTTTCTCCTCTTGTTTAGGTATTATGTTTATATAGCTCATTGAAAAATGTAATGTATAATTTAATGCAGATTATAGATCGTTACCTATAATAGTCAAAACTTAGGTGAGTTAGGTTTTCTAGATATATAGAGATGTATTTGAGATGGATAGGCATTCTTCAAACCTTTCAAAGACCTACAGAATATGGCATTTAAAATGCTTTAGGGATTTTCTTGACAATGAGTCAAAACTGCACCTGGTAATACCACTTGCATCAGAAAGAAAGATGGACATCAAAGAAACACATTATGGGGTATGTTTCTAATATGGCAAGACTGGCCATTTGGACAAGGTACTGCTCTTGTCTGGACTCTTTGACTTTATGCTGTATAAACTGGACATGCAGTACCCACAAAAAGGTAACTACTGATGCAAGATGGACAATGCTACAAGGTTACTGCTTCATGGAAGAGTCAGCCAAACAGTTTACAGGACACAGAGAAAAATGACTGACAAACTGCCAATACAGGAAGACAGTTTAAAGTTTCCCGCTTTGCTGAGGAGTCTGCCAGACACACTATGGCCTATGGGTTGAAGATGGAACATTACAGAAGAACTTCAGGTGACTGACCAGGTAAGTTGTCTCTGTCATTTATAGAGTATATATAGTATCTTTCTGTGGTCTTTGAAGGAGTTGAAGACTGATAGTTATGGTTATAGTTTTCCTTAGTTAGGATTAAAGATAAGTTACATATAAGACTTTAGACTCACAAAGATAGGATAGATGATATTTTCTTTAAGTCTTACAAAATGTTAATGGGCTAAATATTGTTAACTGTGAATCTTATTTGATAACTGTTGTATGATATATTTTGCTATGTTAATGTTAATCCCCTTCTTTTTATTTTAGACAGAAAAGAGGAGATGGGTAACTGCCTGGTCAGTTACCCAAAGTTCTCTGTAAAGTTCCGTCTTCAGCCCATACGCTATAGTGTGTCTGGCAGACTCTTTAGCAAAGCAGGAAACTTTAAACTGTCTGCCTGTATTGGCAGTTTGTCAGTCACTTTTCTCTGTGACTTGCAGACTGTCTGACAGACTCTTCCATGAAGCATGAACTCTGTAGTCACTTTACTGTGGGTCCTGCATTTCCAGTTTATACAGCATAAAGTCAAAGAGTCCAGACAAGAGCGCAGTATCTTGTCCAAATGGCTAGTCTTGCCATATTGAAAGCAAGCTTCATCATGTGTTTCTTCTATGTCCATATTCCTTTTTGATGCAGGTGTTATTGCCAGAAGCAGTTATGTCTTACTGTCAAGAAAATACCTAAAGCATTTTAAATGCCATATTCTGTAGGTCTTTGAAAGGTTTGAAGAATGCCTATCCATCTCAAATACATCTCTATATATCTAGATAACCTAACTCACCTAACTATAAATTTTGACTATTTTAAATAACTATCTATAATCTGTACTAAATTATACATTACATTCCTAAATGAGCTATATAAACACAATACCTAAACTAGAGGAGAAATACACATATCACAAAATTGACCTACAATTGTATCAATAAATGAAAATCCATTCCAAAACAAAGTATACATTTCTATACCATAATCCCATTTTTACCTTTAAAAAGATTGGCTGTGGTCATTAGCCCTTTATAACCAACCCCATTTAAATGAAAACAAACATTTATAAACAATATTTGGGAATTTGGGTGTCGTTCTTTCCAAACTGCTTCCTGCTGGTAGGGGGCACTGTCATGGGGAGCCTGGGAAGATGCAGAAATCTTGCCTGTAGTTTGCAAGGCTGGCTTGTTCCCACTGTTTTGAATGTTGGATCACCTGGGACACAGTTTAAGGGGGTCTTGCTTGATCAAACCACATTAGTCTGGAAGGAATCCACAGCTTTTCATTTTCTGTGGAAACAAAAATAGAAATCCCTTTCCCCAGTAACTTGTCCTTGAACTTAAATTTTGGAGTCAAAGCATTTTCAAAATAAATAAATTGAATTAATTTAGCAGTACTTTTTTTTATCAGTTGTTATTTCCTCAGCAGTAAAACAATTTAAAGATAACAGAACAGAGTACAATATTCAAAGTTTCTCTGTGCTTTCCATCTTTACATGGCTTTTTTATTACTCTATTTCATTTACTTATATTTTTACATATTTTGAGACAGGGTTTTTCTGTGTAACTTTTATCTGTCCTGGTATTTACTCTGTATACCAGGTTTATTTTGAAATCGCAGAGATCTTGTCTCTGTCTCCTGAGTGCTGGGATTAAAGGCGTGTGCCACTACACCCAGCCACATTCTGTCTTTTTAAAACCATTTTATTCTTTTTCTCTCCCAAGCCTACGTATATTTTAAAACACACTGTAAACCTTTTTCTGGCTATGAGTCTTTTATCTACTAAACAACATCATTCCTAAAATGAAAGCCACAGTTTTAGCTGCGGTTTATCAAAGATGGCTGCAGCTATTTTACAGCCAGCACTGAGAGCTGTGCTCACCACCTTGGCCTATGCTGCATCTAGCAGCATGCTGCCAGCTTAGAGATGTGGTCACTGCCATTGCCAGCTCTTGTACTCACCAATGAATTTTTAGCAGTACTTCTTAAAAGCTGTTCGGTTTTTTTGCCACTTATGCTGAGTCAGGAAGCCTCCCTTAAAAGAGCCACAAAAATCTCTGTCTTTTTCTCTAGCAAAACAGTGTTCAACATAGAAAAATTGCTGTTAGGAAGAAGTCTTACTTGTCTCTGTTCTTTTGTTTCTAAAATCCCTTTTTAAGCTTTTATCAAGTTTTAAGTGAAAGTTCTCAGTTTCACTTCTGAGACCATTTGTTAAGAGTAAGTTTTTCCCTGTTGGTCTTGTCCCACTGCCACTCCAGCCCCCAATAACACACATATGCTGTATTCATTAACCAATAAGAGAAACATATTTACAGAATGACTTCTCCCATCACCTTTTCTTTTCTGTCTAAAATAAAAAGAAGCATTTTAACCTTAACATAGTAAAATATATCACACAACAGTTATCAAATAAGAACCAGTTTACAATTAACATTTAGCAAGATTAAAAGAAAATATTCCATCAGTTAGAAGATGTACCGTATATAGGTTTTCTTCATATGCAATATTAACTTTATTCTGTTTGCATTTCTGTGTATGGTGTGTGTGTTTGTGTGTGTGTTTGTGTGTGTGTGTGTGTGTGTTTGTGTGTGTGTGTGCATGTGCTAGAGCATGTTTGCACATAGGTGTACTTGTATTTGTATGTGAAAGCCCTAGGTTAATTTTGAGGATCACTCTTGATCTTTCTTCCTCCCTATTCATTTAGACAGGACTCTCAATCAAATGCAGAGCTTATCAACAGGACAAGGCTGGATAGCCACCTTGCTCTGTGGAGCCTGTCTCCAGCTTCCAAGGCTGGAATTATAGCTGCAAAGCCATATCTACCTGTTACTAACATAGCTTTGGAGACTCTGAAACTGATTCTTAACCTCAGAAACAATCTCCCCACCCTGCAAAGCTAACTTTAGTCTTAAAAAATACTTTTCAAAAATGCTATTCCTAGTAGAGCTTAGTTACACAAAGTCAAGTAATGTTTAGATAGCAAATACTATTTCCTCCAAATTACACTCTTCCTTGGATTCCAGCCTTCCCTTTAATTATAACTATATGAAGTAACTGTGGCCCTCATCCAGTATATTTCCAGTAACTATCCCTCACAGTGTGTCAGCATGGTTCCTTAGAATCAGGGAACATTAGTCAGTGTCATTGTATACTTAAATTCTGCAAAGAAAACTGATCCCAGTCTTGTGTGAAAACAGCACATAGACAAGCCACTCACCATGACTCCCTCTAAGTTCTTGCTGTTATTTAAACCTCCACCCCTGTCATATGCACATTTGGCTAGTTTTCTAGATCACTAGTTATTTCAAACACTTTCTGGAATGCCTTCCAGAACCCCTTCAAATACCATAAAAGAAAAGATTCCTGGTGGATTCTAATTCCCCTTGACCACTTGGACTCTCTCTATAAATCTCGCTTAAGCCACAGGAGTTCTTTTGGCAGTTGTATCTGCTCTTTCCTCGCTGAATTCATAATCAACTTAACGAAGTAACTATACTCAATAGTTGTACTGCTTAACTCTTGAGCTCAAACACCCAACTTTGAATTCAAACCTCTGCCATTTCTTCATGTCTTTATCCCAACATTCTAACTTGCTTCTCTATTGGTTTATTCAAGATCAATGTCTTATTATGTTTCTCAGGCTGGTCTTTCACTCCTAGGCTTATGCTCTCTCCTCCAGCCCTTAGATTATTTGAGAGTACAATTGCATGCCACAGCACCTAGCTATGATTTCTGCTTTGTTACTAACTCATTAATTATGGTCTCCAGATTTAAAAAGAAATCACTATATTTGAGTGATATGCCAATGATACTTTTCTATTTGGTGAAGCTGTTGAGTAAAACAGTAGCTTGTCATATCTCTGCACAAATTCACTCATTCTGTTCTCAATAAATGGCCTTTCTTTTTCTTCCTGAGTGCTGCCATTGTACCCTAAATCTGGAGCCTGAACTTCATAAACAACCACTCCTTTCAGCTCTTTTCTTTAACTTGGGAAAAAATGGAAAAATCTGTCACTGTTTTACCAAGTTCTTAACAGACACATCCTCACTTCCCCTAGGTACTCAAAGGCAAGCAGGCTAACACAATGATGGTTTTGTGCCAGGGGGGAGGTGGCTCAGTAGATTCAGGCCTTGCTGAGAAATCCTGGCAACCTGAATTTGTTTCCTGGAACCCAGATGAAGGTTAATAGAACTGAATTCACCATGTGCTCTGACATCCATATGCAAGCAATGGCCTATGCATATCCCCTACCTTTCATACACACTTAATAAATACACACTTATGTAAAAAAATTAATTGTATTTTAATAATTACAGCATGTTTACCCTTAGGGACCCTGTTTGTAGTTTGCATAGCATATTCTATAATATACCTTCCTTGTTGCCTTCTAGTCTTATAAAGAGGAAAATAGTCATGTTTTGACAATGAGGAAAATTCTGTGCAACCTAAGGGAGTAAAGGCAGCATCAGTGAGTGAAAGTTTTAAGAGGAAAGATGCTGTTTCATTCTGAGGAACAATCACAAATAACATGAGGTCAATACCCTTAGTGGAAATAAGATTTATAAAACTCATTAAAGGCACTGAGAGACTTAAGGCATAGGCTTATGGTAGAACACTTGTCTAGCATTCCCAAAACACTGAATTTGATCTTCATCAGCACCACAATGAATGAATGAATGAATAAAGGATATATATATATATATATATACACATATATATATGCGTGTGTGTATGTATAATTATAAGCTCAAATATTTTATTAAATTAATTATATAAAGTCATTTTGATTAAGTTATGAGATTCACTAGTTAAAATGCTGACAAACCAATTACAAACTTCCTGTTAACAAAGGCTAAAACAAAGTAATAAAACACTGATGTTTAATATTCCAGTATACTTAAATTCTCATCAAAAGAAATAGCTAAATACTTGTACTGACATGTATAGTCAACACAGAAATCAGAGCTATCTCAATGACACTGGACATTTGACCTGTGTGAAAAGAAGTCCTCTAGCATAAAATTAACTATCATCCTTATTTATTTTGCTGTACAAACAATAAATGTTCTCATTTGTCTCTAGTAAGAATTAAAAAAGGACAATTTCAGTATAAAACTGGCCTGTTTTAGTAAAGAACTTATGTTCACAAAGCTTGACTTCCATTTATATTTAAAACATTCATATTGAAAATGAAATGACACAAAGATTTCAAAAGCAAAACTCAAGTTGCAATTATCTACAGAAACAATAATAACAGTGCCGATATAACCAAGGCATTGTAGCAACAAGCCTTGAATGTCAGCTTTCATTAGAGCTCACTGCTACTGACTGCATCTTGTCACAAAATTAAAATGTAATCAAGTTTTTAAAAACTGTCATGGCAACATCTGTTCCCAAGTAATAATTTATCAGAGCTGGGATGTTTATGATATTTTCCACCCAATTTAATCGAAATTAAACTAGGTTTTATACATCTATAAACAAACGCATGTATATTTGGGGAGTTGCTTACAAGAAATTTTAATAAGACCCTTATTAATAATACAACCTTAGAACAATTCTATCTAATTTAACAATGAAAGGGCTATGCTGAAGGTTTTGCATTACATGATTTGTTTAAAGAAAAAGTTTCAAATGTATAATATCACAGTGTGACAGAAATTTTTCAGGGATTTTGAAAAACATCTTAGACTAAACATCAACTTTGTACACTAAGACAGTGGTAAACTCCAAATGAGAGCCATTCTTTGTTATGCAGACTTAGAATAGTTCTCACACACAAGAATTTCCAAATGTATTATCCTACCTTTTTAAAAAAGCCTCTTAAGGCCATGCTGGGGGAAACCAACAGAGACAGCTGACCTGAGCAAGTGGGAGCTCACGGACCCCTGTATGACAGCTGTGGGACCAGCTTAGGACAAAACCAGAATCTCTGAACCTAGGTGTCAACTAGGAGGCCTGGGCAGTCTACAGGGCCTCTAACAGTGGAACCAGTATTTAACCCTGGTGCAAGAATGAACTTTGGGAGCCAATTCCCTATGGAGGGATATTCTCTTAACCTAGATAGCTGGGGGGAGGGCCTAGGCCCTGCCCCAAATGACTTGACAGACTTTGATGATTCCTCCTGGAAGGCCACATCCTCCCTGAGGAGTGGATTGGGGATGGGATGGGGTGTTGGTGGGGACATGAGGGATGGGAGGGAGAGGAAACTGGGATTGATGTGTAAAATAAGATTATTTCTAATTTAAATGAAATATATATATATTAAGAAAGGGACTCTTATTGACGCTAGAGAGATGGCTCAGCAGTTAAACATACTTTCTCCTCTTCCAGAGTTTCTGAGTCTGTACCTCAATACATATACGAGGCAGCTCTCAGACACTTGTAACTCCAGTTCCAGAAAAACAGACATCCTCTTCTGGCTTCTATGAGTGACTGCACTCATGTGCACATGAGCAGAAGCCATAGTTTTTACTCACTGGAATTGTTCTTTTAGTGATCCTACAACCCATGGGAAGAAAACATCCCATTGTCTTAATGTGTTATGATGTACTCGGAGGACCTTAGTCATTGTGACCTATCATTTTCTTCTTTTAAAATAAATTTTTATTTAAATTAATAACAATCTTATTTTACATACCAATCACAGTTCTCTCTCCTATACTCCCATGCCCTCCACCAAGCCCTCATCCAACACCCCATCCACTCCCTAGGGAGGGTGGGGCTGCCTATGAGGGGTCATCAAAGTTTGAAACGTCATTTGGGGCAGGGCCTAGTCCCTCCCCCAGGTATCTAGGCTGAGAGAGTATCCCCATGGGGAATGGACTCCCAAAACCCATTTGTGCACAAGGGATAAATACTGCATGCACCGTCAGAGGCCCCATGAATTGCGCAGGCCTCCCAACTGACACCCATGTTCAGGGGGTCTGGTTCCCCAGCTGTCAGACTGGGTTCTGTAAACTTCCACTTGCTCAGGTCAGCTGTTTCTGTGGGTTTCCCAAGCATGGTCTGGTGGTGCAGGTCAGAAGGATTTGCTGAAGAAGGCAAAGGCGGGAGGATCTGGATTTCAAGGCCAGCTTGACCTATCATTTTCTTAAACTCATATTCAGTATGGGTCCCAAAGAGACACAGGAAAAATGGCTTTTCACAACACTTAAATTAAAATAAATAACACTTATTTGCTCATATAGGGGTATATGCATGCTATAGCCCATGCTCAAATTAAGGACATATTGCTACCACAGCTTGCATGCGGAGGTCAGAGGACAATCTATGGGAGTCTGTTCTCTCCTTCTGCTGTGTGGATCCCTGTGATAAAACTTGGGTTTTCAGGATTGTAGCATGCACTTTTATACACCAAGCCATCTCATCCTTCAGTTTTTACAACTTTAATCTCCAGGGTTAAGTCTCTTTGTGTAAGAACTAGATCTGTCTTTGACAGTGTCTGTTTTACTTTCACTTAACCAGCTGTTCTAAGTTGGATCCTCCTTCTTGTGGGTTGCCACATATAAACAAGGGTACTTAGGGCTAAGGAGATAGCTCAGTAAGTCAAAGTACTTGCTGCACAAACATGAGTCCTAAGTTTGAGGCTCTATTACACATTGAAGAGTCTGGGCACATCTGCTAATGTCCATAAACCTAGTATTATGGGGTTTGCAGATAGGATGATTGCCAGGGTTTGTTGCAAGGTATAATGAGAGATACTCTGTCAGAGGAATAAAGCAGAGTCATAGAATGGAACATCCCATACAATGTGCCCTCTGCTTGCCTCTGCAAAGAAAATATACATACACAAACACACACACACACACAGATGAGGGCACTACCCACACTCACGCGCACACACACACACACACACACACACACATCAGTGGTTTATAATATTGTTTTACTTCTAAAGTCATTTAAACTTTTAGGGTTCTATCACTTCATTAGCTAGATGGGGATGGTTATAAGGCTGCTGTGAAAAAGATCATGGAAAAATAAGTGAGAATTAGCCAATTCTGGTTATATATAAGCACTGTGGAAGGTTTATTATTAATCCTTGTCATTGCTGTTATCTTCATCATTTAGCCAACTAATGAGGTTTTGAGGTCTTAGAGATCAAGGAAACCAATGCCATGCTTATCTGTATAATGTGGTGTTTCCATGATATACAACACAGAAATAAAGAAGGATGAGAAAGAAAGTAAGTTAACTATCACTGAAGAAGCCATAAACTAAATAGTAGCAGAGCATCATTGATCAAGAGCCATCATGTCCTGGTTAACTGATGCTAGGTGTATGCTGCCAGTTCACCAACCTCACAGCAGATAAACTACAATCCTCTGTGAATTGTTCTCTGACTGTTCTTCACCACAATGTGTGTCTTAAATAAATTTGGGCACATAGTCTCTGAATGAGGAGTTGAAAAGTAAGTTGTCTATCCAGATCGCTGAGCAAAAGAAATATGAACCTTTGGTGTCCTGAACAGATTTCTGATTAATGCACATAGAAAAGAATTTTAGTTTTCAAATGACTATTACTTTAAAATTATTTTTGTGTGTATGTGCATGTGTGCGTGCATGTATGTGTATGTGTGTGTGTGTCATATGTGTGTGTGTCTTGTATTTGTATGTGTGTGTTGTGTGTGTGTGTGTGTGTGTGTGTGTGAGAGAGAGAGAGAGAGAGAGAGAGAGAGAGAGAGAGAGAGAGAGAGAGAGAGAGAGAGAGAGAGGAATGTGTGTGTGTTTACCTGTGTGTAAGCAGGTTTGTAAGTGCACACACAACACACCACTAGATAGCAATTTGGGTGTTTTATATTGTTTTCCATGTTATCTTTTAAGGGTCTGTCAGTGAACCTGAAGCTTACCAATCTAGTAACATTAGGTAGGGAGTGAGTCCAGGGATCCTCTGTCTACACCTCCATAATTCTATGTTTATAGCTACACACTGACATCTCTCTTTATTTTTTTTCTTTCTTTTCATAATTGCTGTGAATCAGATCTCAGGTTCTCATACTTGTACAGCAAGCATATTACCAACTGAACCATTTCCCCAAGTCATAAATATGAATTTTAAAGTTGATTTTCATTTAAAATATTTAATATTTGGAAATCATTTCACTGCCTTTAAAAATGAAAGGGTTTGATTTTTATGCTACCCATGAGCTTTTAGCAGGTCCTAAATTGCTTCTAATCTAATCTCTCTTTCTGTTGGTCACTTGGATGAGACTGACAATTAACCAAATATGCAGCAGAAGCATTGCTTTAGTCAGCATCCTCTGCTACTATAACCTTGGCTGAGACTGTGAATATGCTAAATAACTATTAATTGGCTGTATGCCTTTCAATTTATTTGGTTGAGTCCAAACCATGATAATCAATTATTTTTTTCTGTGATATCTGCAGCAATTTGTGCTTTTAGTGCTATGTCTCCCTCAGAAAATTTTGGCCACAGAATCCTTGCCTTTACAAAGCCTCTGTAAACAAAGCAGGTATAGGTTTGATACAAAGTCAAATTATCTTAGAGACATATGTAATAGCATTCACAAGTGCATTGACTAATATGTGATGCGTTAGAAAACCTGAGCAAGGGAGGAATGCATCTGTGGTGAGATGAGCACATGTAGCAACTTTGTTCATCAGTTAAGACACGTGCATGTGCACCTGTGTGTGTGCGCGCGCGAGTGTGTGTGTGTGTGTGTGTGTGTGTGTGTGTGTGTGTGTTTACTCAACTTGTGTTGATTCCGGAGTCTCCTCAGAAAAAAGAAATAGTAAAGCATAATTTGTGTTCAATAACAGACTTTTAAAATCTATAAAGATGATCTTGTTTAACCATAGAAGAAACTATAAATATTTTGTTATCACTTAAGAAAGGAAAGAGGGTAAGTGATGCTATCCAGCCTGGGATGAAAACCTCCTGTTAAATCCTGAAGCTATCTACACTGGGAGCAATTTTGCAGAAAAGAAAAAAAGTGCTTTGAGACTGTATCAGTTTCAGAAGAGCAAGATGCAGAAACAAATGTTTGTGAGGTATTTGGGCCTTATGGTGGGACAGGGAAAGCGGATGTGTGTTAACTGAATATCACATTTACTTTGCAGAACACTAGCATGGCTGGCATGGAGAACGTACCACTCTTAAAAGTCTGCATTCTGACTACATGCTTCTCAGAAGCTTGGTTACAAAACTGATCATAAACACACACCATCAGCAAGTCTATCTCCTGAACATATTTCCATATTAAAGTTGCTTTATGTCTAGATATTTTCGGTAAAACTTCATTTTTTTGGCAGTACTATATGAGACAATTCTTGTTTTATTTTAAGCTCTATGTTTTAGTCCAGAATATTGGCATTAAACAAATATATTGTAATTATTTCGATAGGATATATGGCTACTTTTCAAACTGCTGTATTAAAATAATTAATCATTAGGACATTTTTGAATCTTTCCTTTGCACAAATGGGAGGCAGCTAGAAATCTGTCATTACCTGATAGAGAAGGGGAGGCATAGTTCCAGGTTGGGGAATGTTGCTGTGGCATCAGTGTATGGGATATTCCAGAAGATGGACTGAGTTGTCGGTCAGTGGTTAAACACTTGCCTCACAAGCATGGGGGACCTGAATTGCTGGGTGGGTGTGGTAGCTGGCCTTTAACTCTGGCCTCAGAAAGTGGAGACATGGGATCCTAGAACAAGTTGGCTAACAAGGCTATGAGGCCAGTGATATTGACTTGCTTCATGTCTGACAGACATTGCCCCATGAATAAGTTGGGAAAACAATCAAAGATAATTCTTCATGCACCTATTTTGATGTCCACATGCATGTATACACAAATTAACACAATTCCACACACATACAAACATGAATAAACACGCACACACAGGAAAAAATGAAAAAATAATAAAATAATTTTCCATAAGATGTAATGGAAAAAAATTTCAAAATGTTCATTTTCCAAATGTTCCAACATTTGTCATTTGGATATAGACAAGCAGTGTTTCCCAAATTACCATCATGAAGTTCATAAAGGGTGTCAGTGCAGCAATACCAACAGCCTACACCAATGTGTCATCTCTCCATCAGTTGAAAAATGCATGTTGACTTTCAATTGAATCTTACCTTCCTATTGATCCTGCTGACCTATGCTTCCATAATCATAATTGTAATCATAAGCTAAAAAAAGTTGCACCACTTTTCTGTAGTTTGTAGTTTCTTTTCTCTCTTCCAGCACCATCTCTGCCACCCACACTTGCTAAGGTAATAGGGACCCATATTACATCCCCAGGTTGTCAGTCATCAGTGTCTCTCTAGAACTGTATAGCTTAGTATGTGTGATGTGTGTAGAAAGAGAGATCAGAGCTCTAGCTTGAGCTATGGGTTCAGGTTCTTCTAAGAAAGCTACTGAGGCAGGGGGTGAGCTGAAATGGTGCTCACATCTTGTGGTGGCTTGAAAGAAAATGGACCCCAAAGTGAGTGGTACTATGGCTTTGTTGGAGTAAAAATGTCCTTGTTGGATGAAGTGTGTCACTGTGGCGTGGACTTTGAACTCTCTTATGCTTAAGCTACTCCCAGTGTAATAAACCACTTCCTATTACCTACAAAATGTAGAACTCTCATCTACTTTTACAGAACCATGTATGCCTACATGCCATCATATCCCACCATGATAATGGACCGAATCTCTGAACTGTAAGTGAGCCAATTCAGTTAAATGACTTTCTTTGTAAGAGTTGATGTGGTCATGGTGTCTCTTCACAGCAATAGCAACCCCAATGAAGACACATCTCATATGTAGGTTCACTGATGTGCCAAGTGAAAAGATCTGGACATTGAGTTGTAAAGTCAAAGACAGATTGACAACTGGCAGATTGAAAAAAGTATAAACAAATGGCGAAATTTTCAGCATTCTAAATCTTACAGAAAGAGGACTGAAATAAAATAAAAAGGGAGGCTATGGAAATTAACAGCAACAAAAAATAGCTGAGGCCACATCTCGATGTGACAGTGTGAAACTAAGTTATAGTGATTAGTGGGCCACTAACCAAATTCAAATTCAGGTTTTCATTATCTGACTGAGATCAAAGAATTCTCAAAACTGAGAGCTAAGATTTCTTTAAGTTTTATTCAAGGTCTCACTTTATTTGTTTGTTTGTTATTTATGTACTTGTTTATTTATTATGTGCATGATCGCCAACACATGGGCCATATGTGAGGATACAAGAGGGTATCACATGCCCTTAAATTATAGCTAGAGGTGATTATAAGCCTCCTTAGTAAAGAAACCAAATATCGGTCCTCCATAAGATTAGTAAGTGCTCATAACTGCTAGGTATCTCCCTAGCTCCTACTGAAGTTTTTGATTTGTATTTTATTATATTGAGGAAGAAGACATACACTCTCATATCTCTTGCCCTGTTTCCTCACTCCTGGCTACATTGTTTGACTGTCTCTTTGCAAATTCCACTCATCTTTTGTTACAACCTAGCTCCCAGCTTAACCTGCCCCTTAGACTTTGTAATCTTCTTCTTTCCTTCACTTTCCTTCTATTCCCTCCAGTTCTCATTTTCCCTAATTTCTTTACTTTTTTTTAAAAAAATTACAAGTTTAAAAAAAACTAATAAGATATCTTTAGTTCCATATGAGAGAATTTGGGGAAGGGAACATATACTAGATAAAATACAAACCCACATTTGTAGGAATATTATAAAAAACTAGGCTGGGCAGAGAAATTAAAAATTTAGTCCCATTAAGATAACTAATACCCCTGTCCTTGCAGAATATCTTCAAGAATAATTGGTATAGAATATGAAAAGGTAAAAGAATGATGGCAAACTGTCCCTTCAGATCACCAGTGCATCTAAGTGAATGATAACTATAATGAATTTAAGCATGCCATGCATATCACCAGAGCCCATCTGGAAGTGCAAGCAAGGTTTCTGGATCTTTTACTCTTGGTCTTTTCCAAACTCTACTGCAACCCACTGCATTTTCCTCACTTGTGTATAACTTCCATACTGTCCACAGTATTCCAATATTTCTTCCACTGGGACTACATACCTAGACAATTTTAGTAGGGCTTTTGATCTTGGCATGCAACTTCCTGTAGCATTGAAGTTTTATTGGTTGGGGATTCAGTAAGATGGTAATCTGGTACATGGTGTTGAGTATGTTTCTCCCTAATCTGTCTTGATGTGAATTTGCCTAGTAGTACAGCTATCAACTCTACTGGATGTGTATCTGTGTCTGTGTAATCAGTCAAGAGATTTGATGTTTTCTTCTAGGAACTCTTTGAATTGATCATTTCTCCTTTAAGACTAACATATTTAAAATCAGTAACCAGGACCAAGCACTGTCCTTTGGTGTGGCAGATTTTATGCATCTTCCCCATTTCTAATGCCCAATTAAAGTGCATGTGAATGCCTTTTGAGAACATCTTTGCTTCTGAGGACTTATTAGATTTTCCAGAGGCTGCATAAATATTGTTCTTGACAATGATATTTTATCACTACCATCCTGTTTGTAAGTAGGGCATTGATTTCAATAATTTATGTTTTCAAAATTAGGTTCTTTTCTGTGAATAAGGCATCTCTGCTCAGTGACAATGTCTAAACTGTATGCTGATTACAACCCATTTCAGGTTTTGATATAAAGGGAGTTGGGGGGATGCTCATGAGCACTTCAGAATTTAATTGTGTCATTTCTATACAGATCTGTCATCCTGACTAATTACCAATCTTGACCAACTTCTATTTGTGGTTTCTTTATGACATGTTTCCCTAAAATCAAAGTTTTAATACCCATAGATTTCAGTGAAGACCATTGATTCCTAAAGGCCATTCTCAAAAACCACAATGGCTACAATGATGCATACTACATACCAGAATGTTTGGGGTACACACATATTTTGACTTTTTGAACTTTCACATAAGTCTAGATAATAAATATACCTACAGTACATATTATAGAAAAAATATGTTGATTTGCACATTGGCAAACAAGGCTAGTTGAAGAAACAGATGTATTGTTTACATACTTCCATTCTTCAACTTTCAATTTGTTTTTGATGTACCTCAATGTATTTATATCATATATTTAAATCACATTTTGGGGGAAGGGGAGCCACAGAGTTTGTGAAAGCAGGCAATTAATCTTTAGTTACACCTTAACTCTGGATTTTTATACAACCATTTGGTGAATTTCCTCCATTTCACTAGAGATTTTTACATTTGATATGTTTTTCTATGTATCTCTGCCTTTAGATTCTACTAGTCTTTTATAAAAAAAAAACCAGAAAATCCATTCACTATTAGGGAACTGTTAATTAAAACAACAGGCCGGCACTACTGTATTCCAGTTAGAGTAGCTGAAACCCTTGACAACAACATTAGCTAATGAGGACACAGAACAGGAGAACTCTCATGCATCAGTATTGGTATTGAAAAATATAGAGCTACTTTTCAGAAAGTTTGGAGATTTCTGACAAAGATAAACAGTTTTACAAAGTAATACTACAACCATGCCCTTTGGTATTCACCCGATTGTCTTAAAACAAAACAAAACAAAACAAAAAAACAAAAATCTGTGCTACACAAAACCTGCCATGTGACTACTTATTGAAGTTTTAATCATAATCATCAAACATTGGGAACTTTTGAAATATCTTTTAATAGGTGAATACCATGCATCATAACCAGCTGATAGAATTTCAATGACTTTGATATCCCCTTAAAAATCATTCTGGAAATTCCTTGAATGTGATGGTATTAGAAGGAGGGCTCTTCTGAAGAGGTTGGGCTTTGCTCTCATAAATGTAATTACACGATTGTTCACTAGAATGGATACGATAAGGGAGTGTAGTGCTCTGTCGCTGTCCTGTGTGTTGGGCTTGCTCTTCTTCCACACTATGGTGCAGCATGAGGACTGTCATTAGTTGTGATGTCTTGTTCTTTGAGAACCCATCTTCCAGAACCTAAAGCTAAATGAACTTTAATTTATTTCTCAGACTTCTGCCACTTTGTTTGAGCAGCAGAAAACTAACTAAACAGTGACATTATCCAGATTTTGTTTTCTCTCTAAATGTATGCTATGTGCATATATGTTTATGGCTGTGTATATTGATGAATGTATAGATTCCAGCAGAAGACTCTACCTGTATGAGTCAGTGTTCTTTAAAGGAAAGAACCTTATTAGAGGCTTTATTAGATAGATTTACACAACATGTGCTGGGTAGTCCAACGATGGCTGTCTCACACTGGATAAGCAGAGAATCTGGTAGGTGCTCAGTCCACAATGCTTGATGTCTCAGCTGTCTCAGTCAGGACCAGAAGTCATGAGATAGGCCTGGAGAGCTGCTGGTCTTCAGTTTTTATTAGAAACCCAATGAATCTCGTTCTAAAACAAGCAAAACTATGCTACAGGAACAGGATAGATGAGCTTTCCATTAAGAGTGAAGGCAAAAATCGCATTTCCTTTTTTAAAATTTGGGCTACTATCATTTACAATGAGTATTCCTCCTTCAAATAATCTTACCAATAAAGTTCCTCATGGAGTTCTCAGTGACTAATATATTAGTTTATTCAAGATCCAGGCAAACTGACAATCAAGATTCACCATAACAAATCTGCCCTTTGTCGACTTTATATCCAATAACATCTCCTTATGTCACACAGAATTTCCAAATGAAAACAATAACAAAGTCATAATTCTGCTTGACACAATGCCATGGTCTGAATGAAAAAAAAATGCCTCTAGCAGCTCATGTGTTTAAACATTTCATTGCCCGTTGGTAGTGCTATTTGGAGAGGTTATGGTAGCTTTAAGATATAGAAACTTGCTAGAGGAAGTATGTCCCTAGGATGGTTTTTAAGGATGTATAGCTTCCACCCAACTTTCTGTTTTGTCATTCTGCTTCCTTTGTAGATGAAAGTGTGATCTCTGTTTCTTGTTCCTCTTGCCATAACTTCCACACCATTATGGATTGCATGCCTCAGAACCCAAAGGCTAAAATAAATCCTTTCTCTCTTAAATTGCTTTTGGCCACAGAATTTTGGCAAAACATCAGAAAAGCAGCTAATATTCCAACTTATGACCCTGACATGGGGTCTGTTTCTGCATCTAGAGATAGGCTGTTGTCCCAGTGAGATCCCTATCTCTGCCTTTCATAATTTTGTGTTAGAGTTTGCACACAACTGTCTCTAGCCTTTTCTCCAGGTGGCAGGGATTTGTACTTAGATGCTTATTGTACAAGAGCTCTTACTCACTGAGCCATCTCAACACACAGGCACTCTTTTACTTACTGCTTATATAATCTTAGACAGGAGCCTCAACAAAAGTGTATCTTTCTGAGCTTCCTATGTCCTGTAAATTTCATGAAGTTTCTGAGCCTTGTAATTTCCCTGAGCTTCCTGAGTCATGTGAACCTTCGTCTTTCCTCTAGGATGGAATGTTTCAATTAGAAGGCAATAGCTTAGCAACATAAGTAATTTCAGAAAAAAATGTGGTCTCTATGGGAGTAAGACAAAAAAAATTGCATATGTACAGTGCTTGAGTTGATGAACTTGTTTCCTGTGAAAGCACAAGTTTAAAAATCTGTGATCCTGATAAAAATATAAATCAGACATTTACAAAAAGGGTTGTGGATGAAGAAACATGTTTCTCATTGTTTGAAGGGGAGGTTATGGTTAGTAAGAAAAACTGATGGAGTGGTATGTAGTAATGGATGGTATGTAGTAATGGATTAGAGTTAGGGATTAGTGAATGAAAAATAGGAATTCTACAATATACAAAAGATAGTTCTTTAGAGGAATAGAACAAAGGACACTTATTAAGTGATCTTTAAAACAATAACAATGGCCAAATCACACTGAGACACTGAACACAGAGAACCCAGTATTCGATCTTTGAGGCTGGTTGCTTCATGAATCAGAGCAGTTCCAGAATAACTGTCCTACACAGGGGGAGGCAATGGCCAGTAGTCATTCAGTCCACAAATAAGATGCTTTAGTAGTCCCAGTCTTGTACCTAGGATCCCAGAAAGTTCCCAGAGAGCCAAAGGTCCCTTTTCCATGACACAAGCTCAGAAGTTCTGGTCTACAGTCAGCAAAAGAATCAGTAGCAGCAGCAACTATGGAACAAGTCAACTCAGTGGCAAGAGAGAGGTCCAAATACGCAAAAGGCAAGGTAAGCTCCTTCCAGAAGGTACCAGCTACAACTGGAGTGGCCATTCTCACATCAATTAAAAAAACTAAGACAGTACTTCAGGTGAGGCTCCTTATTCATGTGCTTCTAATTTGTGGCAAGATACATTAAAACCAATTATGATATGGTATACAGAAATATAAAAATTTATATAAAATATATGTAATGTTTATGTGGATATAAGTATATGTATGCAGCCAAAATTTAAGCCTGGAAAAATACAAGCCCAGTAACCTTTATTGGGACTGGTTATCGTGGATTTAGTTGCCAGCTGCTGATAAAATAAGCCCACATTTCATTTCTTGGGGTCTACACTAGGTCTGGCACAGAAAATATAAAAGATAGTACTAGAGTATTGAAGAGAAGCTTCAAGAATTGCAGATGTGTTGAACAATACATGTAAGCCTAAAACTAGAAAGCCCAAGCAGAAGATAGTGAGTTCACAACCAATCTAGGCTGTATACTGGGACTGAAACCATCTGAAAGAAAGGATATGGACGCCAACCTCCAAGTGGTGGGAATGTGATATATCTAACAGTGATCTCCCACTGACTTAAAACATAGCCAGTATCACAATATCTCATATTGTTACCTTGCTTTGAAGACTTAGAAATAGTAAAGATGATATCATATTGGAAAATAAAAGCATGAGGTAAAATATGTAGTGTTGTGTGTAGATAAAAAAGGAGAAAAATGACAGAGGGAGGAATAATATATAAAAATGCACATAAAACTTCATTTTGAGTGGTATACTACAATTTTGAAGAATGTTAGCAGCCACCAAAAGCTGGAAGAGACAAGAAAGTTTCTTTCCAATAACCTCCAGAGAGAGCAACTGCCAGCATCTTCACCAGACTTTGTTCCAAAAGTTCCAGGAAAGTAGACAGTATATCAAGGGGACACTTATTTAAAATACTTAAACAGGTCACAGTGGCTGAACCTGAAAAACTCCAAACATAAATTAGTATTTAACTAAACAAATTAGTATTGAACCATAAAACAAAGTATAAATTATATGCATGATATAATATACATATCAATATAAATTCGTGGCTAAATAAATTATATGATGAAACTATATAAATCTCTCTGGCAGATGTCTCCAAGCAGTTCATATGATCCAGAGTATAGCTGCCTACTCCTTAAGTGTGGGACATACACAGTGATGTTATTACTAAGAGCACATTGGGGAAGTATCTATTCTTTTACAGTAGGAACACTTAAAACAATTCTTGTAATCAAGTTCAGAATCAGTCATAGTAAGTACTGTGGAATCTTGCAGTAACAACAACATTAAGTATCAAGTAACAAATCACTGAATAGAGTATGAATTTTAGGTAAAGATAATGTATCAATATTATCAATTTATTATAGTAAATGCTGATAATATATCAGTAAAAGAAATATGGTGAAAATTTATGGAAAATGTATATTATCTTTAAGATGTTCTGAATTTATTGGGTGGAAGGAGAAATGGTTCACTGGTCTGCTGCTCTTGCAGAGGACCTTAGTTGGATTCTTAGAACAGTTTGTGTGTGTGTCTCTGTGTGTGTGTGTGTGTCTGTGTGTGGTGTGTATGTTCCATGAGTCCTTCCAGATCACTGTAACTTAACACAATCTGGTACCTTATAGTGCTTTTCTTTTCTATATTCATAAAATACTGTCTAGAATTGCTAAACAAGGTCTCCATTATCCACAATATATTTACTGATTTCATGAGCAAAGAATACAAATAAAACTGAGGATTGTTAATGTTGAGAACTGCTTCCACTGAAAGAAGATCCTATTAATAAAAGGTTATGTATCTAAAAATACATTTAAATTGTCTCATTACTAGGAATATCTTTGCTGAATATAGAGATATACTTTGACATACTTTTAAGGATACATCTGCTTCTCTTTAGTATGGAATTGTTTCTGATGATAGTCTCATAATTTAATATCTGCTCCATTGTATGGTCTATGTTACTAATTGTGGCCACTCTTACTTCCTTAACATTAATTTTCTGTTTTAGTCTAAGAGCCATCGTCTTCACAATTATAACTCTTGAAGTTCTCTGAACTTTAAAGGTATGCTAATTTTTATTTTCAGAAAGCTGGATTGTTTAATCGTTTTATCTTCAAGTAGATGTTCTGTTGCATTATTTCCCTCTTCTTTCAATGCTCCAAATCTCAAGCTAAATCTCCATTATGGCTGGCAGTGCCTCTGCCCTTGCCCATTGGGTGGTCTTTCACCCTTTATTTGTTTGAATGAAGCTAACAAACACATTCTACACCTCACTTGGATGTATGTTTATTTCATTTCTTATCTTGGAAATTAAAAAAATCTATTTGTCATCTTGGTTATTATATATATTAGCATATATATGTCTAAATATGTGTGTATATATTTATATAAAACATATATTTGAATAAATATATCTAATTTTTCATACAATATATTTTGATTATATTTTATCATCACCTGCTATCCTGATTCTCTCCACCTCCCTGTCTTTCCAACTTTATTCTCTTTCTAAACATACATACACACACACACACACACACACACACACACACACACACACATGCATACATAAAATGGGGAAAAACAAACAAAAACAAATTTTAAAAAAGAAAGTCAATAGGACAAAATTATCAAAACAAAATAACACACACATATAAAAAAGAAAGAGCCAGGGAGAAAGAGAGAGAGAGATAGAGAGAGATAGAGAGATAGAGATAGAGATAGAGAGAGAGAGAGAGAGAGAGAGAGAGAGAGAGAGAGAGAGAGAGAACATGGGCTCTTTTGAATTTGGCCAAGCACTCCAGAAAGCACTCCTGAGGATGGGTCCTGCCCTGCCTGGATTGCTGTTGATATTCCTGGTGACACTCCATTAAAGAAAGCTGACTTTCCCTTTCCTAGCAGTTATTAATGGCAAGTAGATTGTTCCTCAGGGGTGCGACTCTTTGTTCGCTCCCCTTTCTCAGTGCTTGGATTTTGTGTGGTTTGAACCTGTGCAGGTTTGTGCATGCTGTCAATCACTGTGAGTCCATGTGGGCATAAGCCTTGTTATCTGGAAGACACCGTTTCCTTGGAGTCATCCACCACTCTGGATCTTATGATCTTCTAGCCTCCTCTTCCTCATAGATCATTGAGTCTTGCGGAAGGCAGGTTAATGAAGACATTCCACTGAAGGATGAGTGCCACAAAGTCTGTCACTCTTTGTCCATTGTCTAGTAGTGGGCCCTTGTGTTAGTTCCCACCCACTGGAAGAAGCTTCTCTGATGATGAGTGAACAAGGTTCCGCTCAGTTAGTATGAAAATAAATCATAAGCAGTTGTCATTTTATTGCTATATTACTTTAGCAGACTAATAGTAGTAGGTTTACCTATAGGCCCATGACCTATCTTGTCTAAGATTCTTGATCACTTTACCAGGATCAAGTGTGCCCATATATTTTTAATTCTTTGTCAATTTTTTTCTGCATTAGAAATGTTTTTGTTAAGCATAGAAAGGGACCTTCCCATTCGTGTGTGTTTTGAAATAAACCCTCATTATTTTCTGGAAGAACCATACAGTAAAAGTTCTGACCTGTAATCCAAGTAGTTATGTCATAGCCTTTGTGTAGAACAAAACCTGTGCAAGGAAATGTCACTATTTCCCCCCACATATATGTTGCCTCAGGGATCCTGCTTTTATAACAGGTAGTCTAGACAACATCACTTTTTAATAAGGATGTTATGTACTGTGTCCTGAATAATTTTTTGTCCATTTTTAGCACTAGGTATGAAATTAATTCCTAAAAAATAAATATTGAAAGATTTCTATAGCAGTTGTGACTTTAGCGTGACTTCGGGGATTATTTACTTCACTACCACTTTAAGGTCAGAATAGGTTACAGCTGCTGTGATGAAACTCTATGACCAAAAGCAACTTGGGAAGAACAGGTTTATCTAATATACAGACCCTGGACCATTGAGGCAAGCCAGGGCAGAATCTCAAACCAGGCAGGATCCTGGAGGCAGCAGCTGATGCAGAGGCCACTGAGGATGCTGCTTATTCTCAGCTGACTTTCTTATAGAAACAAGGACAACCAGATCATGGGTGCTCCCACCAACAATTTGCTGGGATCTGCTCATCAAACATTAATGAAGAAAATGTCTTTCAGGCTTGTCGGCTTACAGCTTGATCCGATGGAGGCATTTCCTCAGCTTGGATTCCCTACTCTCAGCTTGTGTCAAGTTGACATAAGACTAGCCAGTACAACTACCTTTCTGCTTTACAATCTTAAAAAAGAAAATGTCCCTTAGGTCCCAGCTACTTCATCTGGTTGCTTAAGAAGTTGTATTAAAGCCAGTGCTTTAAGTATTTGATCTGAAAACTCCCCAGGGTTAGTAATGTGTAATGTTGGAAACAGAATTTCTGTGCTATTTTAGAAAGTGTTATTTTTGAGCTCTTTATTTATCTTTATATTTAACCTAAGTGTTGGCTAACACTTAGTACACAACAATGTATTATAATAAGCCAAAGGATATTTGGTTTTTAATAAGTCTACTGGCATGTATACTTTATATGACAGCCTTTCTGAAGTATTGGAGATATATTTTCTCTTTGTCCCAGGCTGAGAGTGGATTTCACATTCTTGTCTAAAGTGATCAAATGTGTTGATCATACTTGATAGTATCAATTGACATGGAACATTGTGATGATACCACCTATGTACAAAAATAGCTAAAATTAAGTAAAGCTGTTAAAGGATTAAATTATATCTATTTCAGGAGCACTTCTATTTCTGGGATTTGTGGATTTGGGGAGTTAAGAACAGAAGAAAATGATTTAAGCACGTCACAAAAATGAAAAACGACTCAAGTGCCCATCAAAACCAATCACTTCTCTCAAATGAAATAACACCCCAAATTACTTTTAAACAGGAGAATGTGGTCAATATAAAGGTTTCCAGAGAGAGCCATAGTCTAAAAAAGTACGGCTGTAAAACTTACTAGCTATGGTGGTATTATGAGCTAGCCTGAGTTCACCTGACACATCTTTATTTATGAACTCTTAAGCTCCTCAGCTATGTATAGGACTTTAGACTGACAAAGATAGGATAGATGATATTTTCTTTAAATCTTACAAAATGTTAATGGACTAAATATTGTTTACTGTGATTCTTATTTGATAACTATTGTATGTTATATTTTGCTATGTTAAGGTTAAAACCCTTCTTTTATTTTAGACAGAAAAGAGGAGATGATGGGAGATGTTATCCTGTAAATATGTTTCTCATACTTGTTATTAATAAAGCACCGTTGGGCCAATGAGATAGAAAGATAGGTGGGGCCAATGAGATAGAAAGAAAGACAAGGAGGAAAGAGGAAGTAGAGGGAGGAGTCGAGATGTAGCCCTGGGAAGAAGCAGGATGCCTGCCGCGGCTCCCCGATAAGACGACCATGTGGAAATACTTAGATAAGTAGAAATGGTTAATAATTAAGGCAGAGCTAGCCCATTAACAATAATAGTAACTGGCCAACAGGATCGTATCAAATACAGAGTATCTGAGTGTTATTTGGGGCTGGTGCGGCTGTGGGCCCAGATTGGCGGGCTGGCTGGTTGGCGGAAACATACATGCTACAGCTATGACCTCTAATATCTTTAGAGACAAACCACAGAGAGTCTATAAGCATATTTTAAATAGTGAAAATAATTCTACCCATGGTCAACAAAATATAATGTTATTCTATAAGGTATCAATGGCATATTTCTTTTGCTTTTTGCCACAGTCACTATGGCAATCTATCAGACCACCACACCTGGACCCCTTTTTGAAAGAGAAGCTAAAACTATACAATAGAAAAGAGAAAGCATCTTCAACAAATGGTGCTGGCATAACTGGAATCTGATGTGTAGATGACTACAGATAGATCCATATCTATCGCCATGCATAAAACTCAAGTCAAAATGGATCAAAGACCTCAACATAAATCCAACCACACTGAACCTCTTAGAAGAGAAAGTAGGAGGTACCCTTGAACAAATTGGTACAGGACACTGCTTCCTGAACATAACACCAGGAGCACAGACACTGAGATAGACAATTAATAAATGGGACCTCCTTAAACTGAAAAGGCAAAGGAAACAGTCAACAAGACAAAAATGTCAGCCTACAGAATGGGAAAAGATATTCACCAACCCCACATCTAACAGAACTCAAGAAGCTAGTTACCAAAACACCAAATAATCCAATTAAAAAGTTGGGTACAGAACTAAATAGAGAATTCTTAATAGAGGAAACTAAAATGGCTGAAAGACACTTAAGAAAGTGCTCAACATCCTTAGCCATAAGGGAAATGCAAATCAAAACAATTCTGTGATACCATCTTACACCAGTCAGAATGGCTAAAATGAAAAGCACCAGCAACAGTTTTTGCTGAAGAGGATTTGGAGAAAGGGGAATGTTCCTCCATTGCTGGTGGGAGTGCAAACTCACACAGCCACTTTTGGAAATCCATATGGTGGTTTCTTCAGAAAAATGGGAACCAATCTACCTCAAGATCCAGCAATTCCACTCTTAGGCGTGGACTTGGATACACATTCATACAACAAGGACATCTGTTCAACTATGTTCATAGCATCATTGTTTGTAATATCCAGAACTGGAAGCAACCTAGATGCCTCTCAAACGAAGAATGGATATAGAAAATTTTGTGCTTTTACACGATGGAGTACTACTCAGTGGAAAAACAATGGAATCCTGAAATTTGCAAGGATGAAACTAGAAGAAGCCATCCTAAGGGAGGTAACCTAGTCACAGAAAGACAAACACTGTATGTATTCACTCATATATGGATATTAGACACAGAGCAAAGGTTTTACAGATTACAATCCACACCTCCAGAGAAGCTAGGAATCAAGGAGCATAAGAGAGACATACACTGTCCCTCAGTGAAGGAGAAAGGGACAAGAGCCCCTGAACTAATCAGGAACATAGGAGGAGAGAGAAGAGAGGTAAGAGAAAGAGGAGGGGGAGGAGAACATGAGGGATCAGGAAGATTGAGTGGTGAGATGAATAAAGGAGAGGAAGAAAAGAGACACACCAATAGAGGGAGCTATTATAGGTTTAAAGAGAAATATGGAACTAGGGATTTGTACAGAGATCCACGAGGATGATCACCAACTAGGAATCTAAGCAATAAGGGAGAGGCTACATTAAATGTCCTTCCCCTATAATTAGATTGATAACTACCTTAAATGCTATCCTAGAGCCTTCATCAAGGAGCTAATGAAAACAGAAGTAGAGATCCACAGCTAAGCACCGAGCCAAACTCCTGGAAGCCAGTCTCAGAGCCGGAAAAGTGATGAACAAAGGGATCAAGACCACACTGGCAAAACCCACAGGAAAAGCTGACCGGAGCAAATGGGAACTCATGAACCCCAGTCTGACAGCTGGGGAACCAACATAGGACAAAACCAGACCCCATGAACTTGGGTATCAGCAAGGAGGACTGGGCAGTCTATGGGGCTTCTAGCGGTGGAACCAGGATGTATTCCTAGTGCACGAACAATCTTCGGGAGCACATTCCCTGTGGAGGGATACTCTTCCAGCCTAGATACACAAGGGAGGACCTAGGCCCTATCCCAAATTAACTTGACAGATGTTGATGATCCCTCATGAAAGGCCTCACCCTCCCTGGGAAGTGGATGGTGGATGAGATGGGGAGTCAGTGGGGGGCATGGGAGGATGGGAGGGAGAGGGAACTTGGGATTGATATGTAAAATTAGATGATTTAGAATAAAACATATGTAAAAAAAGAAAACTCAAGGCAAAAGAAATCAAGAGTGTCATAAGAATCCCGCATTTTCTCCATTGTCTGAAACACCCCAGATTTCTTTTACTTCCTCAGATTATTATGTTCAATGCAATACTTGATGACAGGTGTTAAGTCAGGCTTTAGTTTATTCTCTAAGAAACAACTTGGTCCTTATTCTTTTCACCTCTTACCACAAATAATATTTTTAATTTTTTTGTTTTTATTATTTACTGGTTTTTGTTTTATTGTTTGATAATTTTATCCATTCATATAATGTGTTGATCAATATGTTGATCAACTCTACCACAATTACCTATCCTTTAATTTTTTTCTCTATCACCCCCACCACTATCCCCTTCTAATCCCATGTGAGTGATGCCAGTATATGTAAGAGTGTAGAACTAGCTACTGGATTATGGATAACATCTCAAAGGACAGCATCCTTGCAAAATAACTGACCCTCCTCCCAGAAGCCGTCACTTGCCAACAGTTCCTTGGCCCAATTTTCTTAACCTTGAATATCATAGGTTTTTCTCTGCAAACTCCTCAAGTCTATGTTCCTCTCATGATGAGACATCATCAATATACCATTTTGTCTCATAAAATATTTGTGTTTACCAATTTGAAGTTCACGTGCTAGGATTTGAACTCAAGTCCTCAAGCATCTCCCCCTAGCACTACAGATTGTTTCCTGTTATGTGAAAGAAACTGATTAAGAAGTCTTTCTCTTCCCTTTTCTCCATTTCCCTGCTATCATTCTTGCTTAATCTCTCTATGAATATATTTTTTTCTGAGTATTTCATAGGAACATGGTCACAAAAATTTGGATGTTTTGTGTCTGACTTCTTTTAGCACATGTCTTCAAGGCTCATCCTTGTTAGGTATATATCTGTACTTCATTTCTTTTGTGACTTATTTTATGATAGGAACATACCATATATTTTTTTTTAACCAGTTAATTGGCTCATGGAAATTTTTAAATATTGTACATAAATACTACCCTAAAAATATTTTTGCTACCTTCATGACGATATATTCTTATTTTCTTCTAAATGTAACCTAGGAGTTAAATTAATGGGCCATATGGAAATTGTTACTTAACATAATTTTTTAAGGAATTACTAATCTTTTTCCTAATAGTAACATTATATATAAGGTATATATGTATAAGGGAAATTCACCCAGAGTTCAATACCTTTACATACTTATCAACAGTTGTTGTCCTTAAAATCTGAGTCATCTCGGTGGCTATAATTGTGGCTTGCATTTGTTTATCTCTAATGACAAATAACACACATTGAACATTTTTTTTTCTTGTGGTTGTTGGCTACTCGTGTATGTATCCTGGAGAATTTAAAATTGTGATGACGTGGTACTTTTTGTTTGTTGTTTGTTTGTTCTTAATGTCATTGTTTTTACAATGGGTTCATATTTGTAAGTTTTTATGTGGACACCAGGTTTTTAATAGTTATGATTTGCAAATATTTTCTTCCTATTTGTAACTTTCCTTTTGATAGCATCCTATGATGCACAAAATATTTACATCTTAATGAAGTATAATTTATCCTCCTTTCTCAAGCTTTTTTGCATTATAATAAGTAATTTTCAATTCAGTATCATTTTGAAGATTTGCCTCTCTGTTTCCACCTATGTATTTTGTAGTTTTTGATTCATTTGTCTGCTTTTCTTTCGAGGCTTTTCCCAGATGTGCGAATGTGACCTGTGTTAGCTGCATAATGTACATTTCTTTGGATATTTTGGCCACTGCTATGTGTATAGTCACAACATTGCTTTCCACCCTGAAAACTTCTGTATATTTCAGGAAACTGACAAACAGGTTAAGAGAGATACCCATAATTCTTAGAGACAGTTTCTGTTATGTTCTTTCCAACCTACAAATTCAACAGAGTTTGCGAGCTGCCCCCTTCAATACTACTGAGCCAGAGGAAGTGGAGATAAATCAACGGAGAAATAAAATGCCAAAAGACCTCATTTTACCAGGTTTCAGTTACTTTTTTTAAAATTTAAAATTTTAAAAAATTTTAAACCAATATCAACATCACAATAATGTTGATTAATGTAGTCTTTTCCATGTTTTCCATTATTTCTATGACATGGGAGATGTCATTCTGTAAATATGTTTCTCGTATTGGTTAATGAATAAAGCACTGTTGGCCAATAAGAAAGCAAGATAGGTGGGACTAGGAGATAAGGAGGATTCAGGAAGTAGGAGAGAGGAATTTCAAGAGGTAGGAAAAACTGGGTAGAACTCTGGGCCCTCTCTCTGGTAAGATAAGACCATGTGGAAATACTTAGATTAATAGAAATTGGTTCATATTTAAGACAGACCTAGCCAATAAGAAATGCTAATAACTGACCAATGGAATTATATGTCTGTGTGTTATTTGGGGCTGGCGTGGTGGTGGGCCCTGATGGCAGGAAAACTATTCATAACACGGTGTTCTTTGGAAGTCTCCTCCTTTGTCATTTTAGGAGTGAACACTTCTAACTTTTTGATGTGATGAAATTCATATGATTAAAAATAGGAATAATGCTGGGAGTTTAATCCTAGCACTCAGGAGGCTGAGGCAGCTGGTTCTCTGTGAGTTTCAAGGCAGCCTGGTCTCCAGATAAGTTCAAAGATAACCAGGACTGCAGAAAGACCATGTCTGAAAAATCAAAGTGAGGGAGAAAGAAAGAAAAATATTTATCATATTTTAATTGTGTACTAGTATACCAGAAAACCCTTTCCAAAGATGGATAAAAGCCATAAACAAGATATGTCCCAAACCCGGCCTGTGTTTGCAATGCTTTTGAAGAAAATATTTAAACATCAGGGAGCTGGGTTAGCTAGCAAGGACCTTGGAATCAATGCCTGTTTTTGCTAGCAAAAATTATTGGAATAGAAGAACTCCAATCACCCAACCCTTTAAGTATTATTAATGGCTGCCTTTGAACTCTCCTAGCAGAACTAAGTAATTCAACAAAGCTCAAAATATTTATTATCTTGGGCCTTTATTAAAAAAAAAAGTCTTCAGACAGACCTCCAAATTAAGGTATTGATGTTGGGTTTTCCAAAGAGAGAGAACAGAGTACCTGTTATATATAGAACCATATACTTATTTTATGCATCTTGTGCTTAAATACATAAATATGGTAAATTCTTACTTGGACGGAATATGGTAACATGATCTCTTAATACTATGTAGAAAATATTGATAAGTTCACTTCCTGATTGGCTCTGTTTGCAATTCAACCCTTGTGCATGATTCTGAGATTAATAACAATATTTATACCGCACATAAACAGTTATTTATATATGATTCTGTATGGAAATCTACCACCTGATTATTGACAAAAGAATAGTCCTTAAATTATATGCACTCAGAGGAGATGTATTCCAGATTCACAAGATAGACTTAAGTGAAGAGCATTATAAGGCAAAATGAGTATACTGCTTCGTGAAGATTATCATAGAACTGGTATCATGGAAGCAGACTGTGTAGACTGATGTGCTTGCGTGTTTTGGGATCCTCGGGACCTCTCTGAATGGGGATGTATCTCAGACCTGGCACTGGAGCTTTCCCTTCAGTAACTCTGTTTGCAGGGACTGTCGAATTCATGCATGCAGAGTACCTCCCTTTTAATGTTAACTCAATTATAGGTGTATATGTTAATTAATGTACAAAGCATAAGAATCCATATGGCTTGCTCATGAACCCTTAGTTTTGGTTAACACTTCCTCCTGCCCCATCACCCCCAATTCCCACCTACAAGCTGCTTAAACTTTCCATGCCCCCAACGTCTGTCCCCTCTGTTGTCATATTACCTATGTTCTGCAGTCTTGCCTTTTATTAGGAAATCCCTTACCCTAATGTCCCTTTTCTGTTATCTTTATTTCTATGGAAACTTTAAGTTGAACACATAAGATTTTAAGCTAAGATGCCATACAAGAGAGAACACATGGTATATATTTTTCTGAGCCTAGGTTACCCTGCTCAAAATATATACACATACTTTTTATACCTTCACCTGCAAAATGCATAGTTTCATTTTTCTTTAAAATCAAAAACAATCTATTGTTTATAAGTAGCACATTTTCATTAACTATCTTCAGTAGGTGGACATCTGGACTGACTGCATTTCCCAGCTCTTGTAACTAGAGTAGTAAAGAATGTGATTGAGCCAGTGTTTTTGCAGTAAGTCCTTGGGGTATATGCATATGAAGCCGGATCAAATTGTAATTCTATTTCGAGTTTTTGTGCATCACAGAGGAATGGACCTAGAAAATATAAGAGTCAAAAGGTAAAGAGAAGGGCAGTGAAGAGCTGTCTACAGGGTACAGAGCAATGTAGCTAGTACCTCATAGCATCTGTGGCTACCTGCAATAGGCCTGCAAAGACTGGCCCTAACATGTCAATAATGAAGCAGGGAGAAACGTACATGTTTCTACACCTCTATGTTAAATTATTGGCTACTGATAGATTCTAGGAGTATGACAATGATGTTTTCTTTTGTGTACACAACTCATGTCACACAGGTGATACGGTTAACATCAATAGATTTCAGGGGGAAAAAATCAAAATGAAACAAAAAGATGTGATGGGAGAAAAGGAATTTGTAGGGAGGGGGATGGTAATAGATACGGGAGGGAGATTAGAGAGGGCAGAGAGTTACAGATATCAGAATGCACTTTGTATATGCATGGAACTGTCAATGAAAATAATAATAGCTGCAAAACAGAATGCTCTGATTATTTGTTACTAATGACATGTGCTTCAGGGAATATGCAAATTTTTTTATTGAAAAGAAAGTAATATTAAAACATCACTGGTGAAAACATGAAACTAACAGAGAATTGTACTAGAAAAGTCATTTTAGCAGTAATTCTTTTCGACATACTTCTAAATCACAGGATTTTTCACGTCAGGGCATAGAAATTACAGATCAACATGATTTCTTATCATCATAGAGAACTACAACCAGCACTAGATAATTTTCTAGAAAACGCTTGAACTCATCCAACTAAAATCTAAAAGTAATTATCATACAAATAACTGAGATATGCTCTAGGGCATCACTGGTTCATAAAAAGGTGTAAACTAATAAGCTATGTATTGTCTTCCCTAATCTTGAAGGAACTGAGATTTAATAAAAGCAAAACATGTTTCAGTAAGACCCTAAAATAACTTCTTATAAGGCAATATGCTTTTAACGATGTCCTTTAATACATCCTAAGAATGCCTTTCAGTGCCAAATTAAATTCAATATGGATGTGTTAAACTCCTGTTTGCTTGAAACTCTGTATTCAATGTCTTTAAGCATGTCCCGCCTGTAGATGTTACTGGTAATTATTAAGGACGCTGTGCCTCTGAAAGGGGCTCTTTCCCTCACATGTCTGGGTTGCTTTGTGGTCATCTCAGGTGGTAACACTTTAATAGGAATTTGCAGGTGGTGATACTGGTACAGAAGGGAAGATAACTGAAGCAAGTAAATCAAGAGACCTTAAACAAGTGACAACTGACATCAGGGACACGAAGATGCTATTTTTATGGCTTAATTATTGTTATGATGTACTTTGGACACCTTTGGTTAACTGGTAATTCCTTTACTCAAAATTGCAAATGATTACAGAAGTTACACACTTAGAAAGGATAATTTCCACTGGGCTCAGGAACTATAAATGTGTTTGTTTCATAAAGTTTACTTTTGTTTTCTTCACATCTATACTACACACTTAAAAACACAATAGCAATTCAAAGGACATGGTTCTGTTTTCTCTCCATCAACCTTTTTTCTCAGGCTGATTACTTGTCTTCACCTGGCCTCCCCTGATGTGGAAATTGACACAAATCTGGCTGAGAAGGGAGATTTATTGGCAACAAGGAAATTTCAGCAACAATAAATGTTTAATGCCATCGATGCCTGGTCAGGATGGAGAGCTAAGGGATCTGTGGTTTGTTTGGGTCATATAATCATCTACTCAAAAAGAGAAGCAAAACTGATTTAAGCAGATGTTCACAGGAGAGTCAAAAATCCCAGACTTTAAAAATTTTAAAACAGAATCTACCTTGTGATGAGTAATGAGGGACAGTGCCTCTGGTAAAGGCACAGAGGAAATGCTGTTATGGGTTTGTGTTTAATAGATGTGCATGTCAACATTCACATTTGTACATTCCTTTTGTTTTTCTCAAGTATGCTCAAACTATTTTCAAACAAAAGTTATGATATAATCACCTTCTAAAGCTTTTGTTATCATCTTAACATGTAGCCAGGTACAGTTTTGTGATTAAACAGAGTAAGAATGAGATTGTTAATACCCCCAACTTTTAATAAAAGTTCATGTGAAATATTATTGGTATCACCACACTGCAAAGCCAATAACAAGACGAAATTTTCTTCTATTGAATCCACTACTAAGCCAGGCATCCTATAGTGCAGCAATTACTATCAGTTTTATTTTTCCTTTGAAAGATACGTAAGCCAGATTCAACTTATGATGGTGGTTTCTGTAGTTACCAAATTAGATGTACTTTTATATCTGATAATTTCAATATTGCTACTACAGAACATCAAAAAAAATAAGAACAGAAAATCTTATTAATATAATTCCCTCACTATATTCTTTAACAGATTCATTGAATTGCCATGGATCCTAGACCTCACAAGAAATATAAAATGCATAGGCTTATCATAGGCAGAGAGTTTCCGAACCAAAAAGGATTTTTTGAAATATTCTAATTTTGATTTCTTTAGATGAGACTCAAAGAATCACATCATGAATTTATTAACTTAGAGCCATTCAGTGATATTAATAATTATTTCAACTGGAACAGATGTCCTAATCAACACACACACACACACACACACACACACACACAAATATGTATGTGCATGCATCCTCATACACAATCAAAATAGAACAGTAAGTGCATGTTATAGAAGTTCATGCTAGGGGTTCATGAAATATTTAAGATATACCTAAGCAAGAGTCTGTATGTAATATAGAAATGCTATAGTTTATTTCTCTGCTTGCAAAATCTCGCCTTCTCTTAACCACCAACATTGCCCAGTGCTTCCTAATTACAATTAAATTCTTAATGCTGCTTCTTATAGATAAGGCAACATTACCACAAATGGCTTTTGCCAATTCCCCCATCACTCATTTGTAAACTTTCTATTTTCTGCCCTCCTCCTGTGACTAAATCAAACCTGTGAGGTCCTGCTGTGCAATTCTCCTTCATCTTGTATTGAAAAGCACTCATCCTCCTGCAACCCAACATGCAATTAAAAATCCAAACTGCTAATAAACAGCATGGATTCCTAGGCTACAAAGCAGACCATCTGCACAGCAAACACCTGGGTGTGAAGAGTGCAGCCTCGTACTATTGATTCAAAAGCTGAATAAAAATGGGAAGGAGGCCCACGGTGGAATATCATCTCACTCCACACATTGAGAGATGCTAATAAACTCCATCCCCACTCACCACCCTACAGATGTAACTTGGGCTTCTCTCAAGTCTTTTTTCTCTTTCTTCCTTTTAGGTTAGGGCTCCCAGAGTTGGCAAAAACAAAAAGATGGGCTGTCCAATGTCTCAAATACAAGTAAGCTTAAAATTCTTTTATTTCCCTCTGAAATTTAGCCAACCGTCTTGCATTTTTTTTTGTATGCCAGACCTACTTTTGCATAAATGCCTATAAGTCCTTTCTGAAAATAATCTGGTCTTTCTATTAGTTAATATGAAACTTTCATATAGTTGAACAAGGGAGATAACCAAGGTCGGAACATTGTGTAAACATTACTTCACGATCTGACTTAGAAACTTGCCAATTTAGCGTACTGGATAGGCCACCAGTAAGGAAACAATCAAAGGGGCCTGCTAGCAAATACTTCATACTTTGTAACTAATACACCTCCTCTACCCTTCTGTGTACCATGAAATGGGTGTGGCTGTGTTTCAATAAAATATCATTTACAGATACAAGTTTTAGGCTACATTTGGTCCATAGATTATAGTCTTTGTAAAGGATATAATTTAATTGGATCTAAATCCCAGTCCCATGACATTAAATTTCCTTTACTAGGAAAACAATATAACCCAAAGGTTATAACCAAAATTCTCCTAATTTACCAAAATAACAAGATTGTGATAGAATAAAAGTTCTCAACCTGTGGGTCATAACCCATTTGGGGTTGATGGTCTCTTTCACAGGGGTCACATATTAGATATCCTGCATATCAGGTATCTACATAATTTATAACAGCAGCAAAATTAAAGTTTTGAAATAGCAACGCAAATAATTGTATACCTTGATGTGATCACAACATGAGGAAGTTTATTAAAGGATTTTACCATTTAGGCAGGTTAAGAACCTTTCTAATGGGAATGGAAATATAACCTTTTAACATTGATATAGAAGGGAAATGAGATTTAATATACGATCATGTTTATGCCAAACAATTTGAACTAATTAAATTTAGCACATGATATTATTACATAATTCATACTACAGAGACATTGTGCCATTTAGCCAAATTATAACTTTAAACAAACAACAGAAATATTTAAAAGTAAAAATGGGAATAGGGGTTGGCATTTCAAAGATGGAAAATTTAAACAAGAAAATAACATTGAAGGAGGCAAGGAAAAAGGCATCTAGTTACACAAGGGCAGCTGAAAGGCAGACGAATAACAGGATATGTCTAGAAGGATAAATAGTGAAAAGGCACGTCCTTTCCATGACTCACTGTGGAGCTGCAGTAGGGGATCAGAGCTGTTTCAAAATGGATACAAGGAAAGTGAATACAGCGCACAAGAAGAGGGACAAATAGAGCCAAGGACCAAGAAAGAAATAAATGGAGTGGTGTCTAGATCTTTGGCAAGATGGGTGGAAAATAGAAGCAGAGAGATTAGTTTTGTTTATGATCACCCGCCAGCAACCACTCGTTTACAATAAGAGGGTTAAGTCCAAGACATGGGGTGTACCTGATGGTGACAGGCAAGGCATTTTTACTATAAGTATGTTTTGCTGTCCTCGGAGTTCAGTTTGGTAGGAAGGATATAGGCATATATCTACAATCAATTATTCATGTGACAGCCAATGATATTTCTCCATTGTTGAAACAAACACTAAATTTGAAATAAATAAGAAAGACAAAAGCAAATTGAGTGTAAAAGTTACTTTATTAAATAAGTTTTTTTTCCCCTTTTCATCAGCATGAAAGCCAGAATAAACCTGACACAACAGTAACTGTGGAATTGACTGAAATGGAGTAAAGCATTTACAGTCATTAGATAACCCCCATGGCAATAGGAATAGACCACATACAACAAAGACTGGAAAGAAAGAACAAATAGTGAATTGAAGTGAAAATATGTTCTCTGAATGCAGAACCAGTGAGGACGTGCTGGAAGAGAAACATAAGAATCAGACTTCGTAAATGACCAATAAATAGTCTCAGTCAGGCAGAATTTGAGTGTTTTTGAGATAAAGTTATCCCCAAGGTAGAATACAAATTTGGAAGCTGCAGTCATTTGACCGAGAATGGCTCCTTAGGCTCATGTGTTCAAACACCTGGTACCTATTTGGTGGAACAATTTGGGAAGGATAATAAATATGTCCTTGTTGCAGGAGGTGTGTCACTGAGGGTGAACATTGATGTTTCTAAAGCCCATTCCATTAGGGATTCTCTCTCTCTCTCTCTCTCTCTCTCTCTCTCTCTCTCTCTCTCTCTCTCTCTCTCTCTCTCCCCCTTCCTACCTCCCACTTTCTTTCTCCCTGCCTTCCTGCCACCCCCTCTATCTCTCTCCCTCTAACTTACAGATCCAGACGTAAGTTCTAAGCTGTTCCTACAGGATTGCCTTTGTTTTGACATTATGGGCTCTAACCTTCTGCAACTGTAAGCCCCAAATTAAATGTTTTCTTTTTGTAAGTTGCCATGGTCATGGTGTTTGATCACAGCAATAGAAAAGCAATTAAGACAGGAGCAAATACTTCAAGGTAGGTTTAGCTACTGTCTGGTTATCATCATGAAAATGGTAACTGAAGTTTCTCCCAGAAGAATTAATACACTGTGATCAAAATAACACAAAAACATGTCCAGCTTCTGTGTGATTTATCTTGGCATTTGTCACCCTGAAATGTACTAGAAAGTCTCTATTCTAGTGAAGTTACTGCATGTCCTCAAAGGGGAAATCAGTCTTTGGAGACACAATCACTAACCTTTGTAGTCTGGGCACTGCTTTAGTGCGAGGCACTGCCTTAAGTGCTTTGATACAAATTTTACAGCAATCTAGGGAAAACACAACTTTTAATATCTTGGATTTTATGCGGAAGAACACAGGGCCTGGAAAGGTCAAGTAACTTGATAATGAGCACAGTGAATGAATGGTGGTGCATTCTGCTGCAAGATTCCTCATGAGGATGCCTGAGTCTTGTTTAGATACTCATGCTAAGATAAGAACACATGTGTTCCTATTAGATACTGGTCACTAACAACTCAAGACAATAAGGTAGCCACCTTTAACTCGTATTTGCACCTAATTCTGTAGATGAACTGTCCTATTTTGTGTGACAAGTACATCCTCCCTCCTTCCTCTGTTCCTGCCTCCTTTCCTCCATCCTTTTCTCTCATTCTATTCCTCTCTTGAGAAGACCTCTAGAAGTCCTTCCTTAGTGATGGTCCTCAAAACTATTGAGCTGTGATATCTGAGAACTTGGAGAAACAATAGGTCCTCGCCTTTAAATTTACTTTCTCTAGATCTTTGGACACCCTGCTATCTGCATCATGACAAGATACCAGCATGAATGTAAACATATAAAAGTGTAAGAAACACTAAGCAGATTCTTAGACCTGTCCCCGAGCAGTTCTCTAAAGCCTGCAAGCATATATATAGAGAACCCATGCTAGGCAATCACTGACAACCTCATTTTGATAGAGAAAGTACATCTTAGCAGTAACCACAGTTGGAGAAGATTTCTTCTTCATGAAATTATGAATTCCCAGGGAGACTCAGTTCTTCACATATCCCAGAAGAAATGGAAAGGGCATGGAAAATTTCACTTGAAACCAGACATGCTGGAGTTTCCAGACACTGCTGATCTTACAGTTTGCTGTAGTGCCTAGCAAAGCTCATAGCTTATACAAAACAAAACAAAGCAAAAATCCAACCTAGAACTCAGTTCATTATTAGTTGCTGAAACCAAGCAAACAGAAAGTGATAGACCTATTCTTAATTCTGAGTTGTCTTTTTTTTTTTTTTAAAAAAAATCACTTTTCCCTGAATTCTTATTGGATATTCAAAAGATGAAATTAGGGTACTGACTTGTACCAGAGTCCTAACCTGCCAAATAATTTTTTCATTAAAACATAATTATAAGACTTGTTCCCTCTTTCTAATCCTCCTTCTAACCCTTCCCATGCCCTTCCTCCCAACCTCTCTCACATTGATAGCCTCTTTTTATTGTTGTCACAGACATATGCCTTTCTCTCTCTCTCTCTCTCTCTCTCTCTCTCTCTCTCTCTCTCTCTCTCTCTTCTCTCTCTGTGTGTGTGTGTGTGTGTAAAACATAAATATATAAATATAAACTGCTGATTCAAGTTTTTGTTTGTTTGTGTGTATATGTCAGGGATGGTCACTTGCTATTGGATAACCAATTAGGAGTCTTAGCCTTGAGAGAGGCTAGTTTTCTCTCTCTCTGTAGTCATTAGTTGGAAGAAATTCTTTGTCTAATGGTGGAACCTGGTGAGAATTCCCCTATCCAAATTATCGTACTTTTTGGTATTGCCATTAGTAAGGTATTCTTTAAAAAAAATATTATTTTACATACCAATCTCAGTTCCCTCTGTCTCCAGTTCTCCCCCTCCCCCCCACATTCTCTCCACCCTACAAGAGGGTGAGATGTTCCATGAGGAATTATCAGAGTCTTTCACATAATTTGGGGCAAAGCCAAGACCCCCTCCTTATCTAGGCTGAGCAACATGTCCCTCCATAGGGAATGGGCTCCAAAAAGCCAGTTCATGTACTAGGGATATATACTGATTCCACTGCTAATGACCCCATAAACTGTCCAAGCCCCCGCAACTGTCACCCACATTCAGGGGCCTAGTTTGGTTTTGTATATATTCCCTAGTTGTCAGTCTGGAATCAGTGAGCTCCCACATGCTTGGATCAGTTGCTTCTATGGGTTTCTCCGACATAGTCTGACCCCTTTGCTCGCTCATATTATTGCTCTTATCTTTCTACAACTGAATTTCAGGAGTTTGACCCAATGCTTAGCCGTGAATCTCTGCATCTGCTTCCATCAGTTACTAGATGAAAGCTCTATGATGGCCATTAAGGTAGCTATCAATCTGATTATAGGGGAAGGAAGCAACCTAGATGCCCATCAACTGAAGAATGGATAATTTTTTTTAAGTAGCCATTTCCAGGAGACAGTGTCTCACCACAAACTTAATGGTCTGATGACTCTTACAATCATTCTGCCTCCTGTTCTCTGATGCTCTCCAAACCCTAGGTAGAGGAGGTGAAGATAAATCCATGGTGGTCTAAACCCCACCCCCCACACACACATACTCACTTCCACCTCTATCCCATACATACATACATATACACATACAAGCACACCTGATCAAATGATCTCTGTATTGTAACCAGCTGTGGTCTTTTGTGATGGTCTTCCTTTGCTGCAAAGAAATGTTTTGATGTTGTTTGTGATTTTTTTTTGTTGTCCTTAAGGAAGGGGGAGAGCTAAACTTACCTTTGGGTAGAGGATAAGTTTTAGAACAGTTAGACATTGTTGTGGTTCATAAAGTGGTGGTGGGAGGTCCTCCTCTAAGATAGGTGACTTCACTAGTCTCAGAAATTAGGGTTCCATGAATGTTTCCCCACCTGCTGAGTGGACCTTACATCTAATTAGACAGATGTTGGTTACTGCCAACATAGCATTATGATACCTTTAGAAACATCTTGTCATGCTGGTCTTTGCTGTGGTTCATAGGCATCAAAACTGGATATGACTACTGATTGCTGGATAAGACTAGCCCTTGGTAGCTTACACAGTTCTTTCTGGTATTGTGGAAGCTAGAACACAGGGAAGAAACTTTTGGGTTAGATCTAGCTGGAATTTTTGGAGTACTGTTTTCTAAGATTGTGTTGTCTTCAGAAGTATCAACTTAATGTCAAATTCTGACAAGCATCCAATGGCAACTATAATATCCAGTGCTATTCTGAGAGTCTCTAGGATTACCCTGACCAACAACTCATACTGAGGCTTCTTATGCCTTGTCCTGAAGTTCTCATTAGATAGGCTATAGACATGGTAGGAGGCATTGTTTGCCCAAGTGGTGGTGCATGTAACTGCAAACATCTGGTATTTGACAAAGAGACCAAAAACATACACTGGGGAAAAGACAGTGTCATCAACAAATGGTACTTGGAAACTGGTTGTCCACATGCAGAAGAGCACATTAGAATATCTATATCTCTATCTATCTATCTATCTATCTATCTATCTATCTATCTATCTATCTATCTGTGTGTGTGTGTGTGTGTGTGTATTCCTAAATATTAACTCCAAGTGAATCAAACACCTCAATGTAAAAGCTAAAATGCTAAAACTTCTAGAAAAAAACATTGTCAGATACTGTCAAGCTACAGGTGTGGGAAAGAACTTTTGAATTGAACTTCATTTACCCAGTCATTAAGCCTAACAATTGACAAGTGAAACCTCATAAAACTGAAAGGTCTCTGTAGAGCTAAATAAACAATGAAGAAAGTGAAGAAGAAACCCACAGAGTAGAGAGGGAATCTTTGTCAGCTATACATCTGACAAAGAATTAGTATCCAGAATATACTTTTGCATATTGAAAACAAATATACTTTGTAACTTGAGAAACAGTCTAGAAAACAAATAATCCAATTAAAAATGAGACAGGAATCTAGCCAGAGGGTTCTCAATAGAGGAAATCAGAACAGCTAAAAATACATTTCACAAAATGCTCATCACCTTTAGCAATTAAGGGATCATGAATTTAAAACAAGTGAGATTTGATCTCACCCCCATCAAAATCTTTAAAATCAATATAACTGGAAATACTATTGAAGATTTAGAGAATTAAAAACTCTCCTTCACTGTTGTTGAGAATACAAACTGTTGCAGTCATTCTGGAAATCAGTATGGAGCATCCTCAAAGAGCTAAAAGTAAATCTACCATCTGACCTAGGTACACCACTCCTCAGCATATGCTCAAAAGACTAGACATTCTCTTCCACACATACTTTCTCAGACGTATTAACTGCTTCTCCAGTCACAATAGTTGAGAAATAGAAACAACCCACATGTCCTTCAATAATTGAAACTGTCCTTCAAAAAGGAATGGAATACTATTCAGCTGTAAACAAAATTGAAATGATAAAATCTGAAGGTATATGGCTATACCTAGAAACGATTATATTGAATGAAGTAGCCCAGACCCCAAAAAGACTAACGCCACATGTCCCTGCTATTGGTGGTTTCTAGCTCCCAATCCTCAGATGTGAGTAACAACAACATTCCTAAAATGAAAGCCACGGTAGTGAGTATATATCATGGAGTAACCACAGAAACTAGGAAAGTATAAAGGGACTGGGGTAGGAGCCTCAGGAGAGGATACCTGGATACAGGGGACAATAAAAAGGAAATGAGAAAAATGAGGAAGCTCTAGTTGGGAAGAGGTGAGAAAGTTCAATACAGAAAGAGAAAGAAGGGAAAGGGACAAATAACTCCAAGGTTTTCTGATAAAGCGTCTCAAAGAATAATGTTATTTTATACTTACCTAAAACAGTACACATTGCAAATAAATACATGTACATATATATATCATGAAATTTGTAAACCACTTGAAAAATTGTCATAGAAAAAATAAATTATACAAAGTATATAAACAGGACATACAAAATCACTATTTATCCACATCATAAGTTGTGAAGAAGCTCTGCCCAAACAGAAGCTTGTGATCAATCAAGTCAATAGCAAGCCTTAATAAATAATCCAAGATTAATGTAAGCAAGCTAAGCTTTATTTCCAGTCACTCCAAACCAGTGACTGTCAGGATTGTCAGAGATCATAAGCAAATGAAATGGTCAAACTCAATTCCTCAAAGTGATAAGTATTGGTTTATTTCATTCTGAAATTGATATTCTTTATCCATTCTTCAAAAAATTGATTTTGAACTTGAAAAATCAATTTTAAACTAAAAATAAACCAATACTCTTAATTGTTGTCATCGAACCTTCATCCAGCAACTGAAAGAAGCAGAAGCAGATGCACAGATCCACAGCCAAGCACTGGGCCAAGCTCCAGGAATCCAGTGGAAGAGAGGGTGGAGGGATTATATGAGCGAAGGGATAATGATCATGATGAGGAAACCCAGGATGGCAGCTGATCTGAGCTAGTGGGAGCTCACAGACTCTGGACTGACAGCTGGGGACCAGGACTTATCCCTAGTGCATGAACTGACTTTTTGGATCTCATTCCCTAGGAGAGATACCTTGCTCAGTCTGAATATAGTGGGGAGGGGCTTGCCCCTGCCTCAACTTGATATGCCAGACTTTGTTGACTTCTCATGGGAGGCTTACCTTTCCTGAGGAGTGGATGGGTGGTTAGATGGGGGGAAGGTAGAGGAAATGGGAAAAGGGGAGGGAGGGGGAACTGTGGTTGATATGAAAAATGAAAAGAGAGAAATTTGTTTTAATAAATAACAAATTAAAAATAAAGAAATTTATTTTCTTCCTTTCTATTTATCTTGCATTGAAGATTTACTACACCTAACTGCATATCTCTCCTCCTTGTCTAGCTCTGTATCTGTCACTCTGTCCTTGGAATTTTCATCCTCCCTCTTTTGATCTTGCAACTTATTTTAGATAAGGCCAGTGTTACTTTAGAAGGCTTTAGTCTGGGCAGCTCACACCCAGAGTTTAAGTTCACTTTGTGTGCTTGATACAGAACAAGTGAGAGATTTTTTATTGACAGACTTAACAGGAAAACAGAGGCCAAAGACTCCTGACCGTGAGAAAAATAGGTGCCAAAATGAGACCAAATCCAGGTAAGGACATAATTAATAAATGAAAGCAGAAAGCTAGCTGTTAACAGAGTATAAGGATCACATCCAAAAAAAAAAAAAAAAACCCTACAGACTTTGCAAGATCTATAGAAATATCTGAATATCTGAAATCTGGCACCCATATTTTAGGGTCAACTTAATCACTCATAAATATGAATGCATGTGTACATATTTTAGGCAGAGTGGTCAAAAATGCATTCATATCAATGTTAAAATAATTTGAGCTAAATTTATTTTATTTTTAATATTCAGTTAGCATCAAAATTTTTACATAAAGCTCTGAATTAATTTTCAGAAAGCAAAACAAAAATTGATAAGTGAGCAGTACAGAATAAATGATCCTTAATGAATTTTTCAGTTATTTTTGTATCTAATAGTTGATAGAAATAGATGCTGATTGCCAAGTGTGAAACTGGCTGGAGTTCTAAGCAAAATTATCCACATGAATCTTCATTGGTACCCTCAATGATTATCATTACAAAATGCATTGCTTTTACTTATTCTTTTGTGTGTGTTCGTTAATTTATTTGTTTCATATGTGTGTACACACATGTGTGCAACCCATTACATGTGTGTAGAGGTCAGAAGACAGCTTACAGAAATCCTTTCCCCTTTTTAACCATGTGAGTCTTAGAATTAAAGTCAGGTCATGAGGAGTGGCAGCATGTGTCTTAGCCTACCCAGTCACTTCACTGGCCCTCTACTATTATCTGAGCATGAGGTAAAGATATCTGACTTCTATGTCACATAAAAAAATTATTTTCCAAAGCAAACACAATTTAGTAAATGGTTAAGAATACTGACATATGTGAAGGTATTTTTTTATGATTTTCTTTGCTTTTTTATTGATTTATTTTAAATATTCCAATCCCAGGACCCCCTCCTTGCTTCCCCCAATTCTCCACCCCCGACTCCACCTCCCATTTGCTCCTTGGAGAGGGTAAGTCCTCCCCTAGGAAGTCTGTCCATCAGCTCCTTGAGGCAGAACCAGACATCTCTCCACATTCTCCCACACCCCTATGTCTAGGCTGAGCAAGGTATTTCTCCATATAGAATGGGCTTTACTATGTCAGTTTGTGCATTAGAGTTAGACCTGACTCAGTGATCCCTCAGTAGCTCTGATCAGCTTATTCTGTGGGTTTCTCCATCATGGTCTCGACTCCTTTGTTTATGTTATCACTCCTCCCTTGCTTCTATTGTTTCTGCAACGGTAGAGGCAGATTTCTGCATCTGCTTCCATCCGTTTCTTGAAGAGGGTTCTAGCTTCTGTGGGGCTGTGGATTGTAGGCTGGGTTCTTTTTGCTTTATATCTGGTATCCACTAATGAGTGAGTACATACTTATATATGTCTTTCTGGTTCTGTGTTACCTCTGTCAGCATGATTAGCATAAATGTCAGGACAATGTTACTTCTTAAAAGAAAGGCAGTAGAATGTAGTAAGGAAAACAGAATAGTACTTGTGATGTTCTAGATCTGAAACCAAGTAATGGATGAATATCTTATTATTAATCTTCACTTATAGGGTACTGTAGGCATTTATTCTGAATTAAAGCATTTCCTCCTAGACAGAGGCAGGAGGCTCATTAGTGTAGTGAGATATTCACTTTGTCTGCACCTGTGGCACCGACCACGCCCATTGGGGGTGGAGAGGGGACTGGGGGTCATTATCTTGGGGAACTAGGTCTGAGCAGAGGCCCCGAGCACTCTCTTGCTTGCAGCACAAGGATAGAAGAGCATCCAGAGGCATCCTTGGGACCAGAAACCTGCTGGTGTTCATCTGTCTATGTTGTAAGTTATCTCTCTTTGAATAAACATCTATTCGGCCTATTTGTTTCTCCTGATTCTTATTAAACCTCAATACATTACAGTCAGAGAGATAATGAAACTTACAATTATAAAAAACTCAAAACACATGTAAGACTCAGGAAGACCAGAAAGTTACAAGATTTGTGAGTTGAATCTCTTCTTGGCATTCTATGAGTAGTTCACAGTGCCTGCAGGAGCAGAAGGAACCAGCTCAATGTAGTTGTCTGCTTTTGAGCAAGGGGCTCCAGGTGTACGTCTTTCATGAGTCATCATTCATGCTGGGGTAGGTTTTTTCATGAAGTTATGTTTGAGTCATCTACGTTCCTGTAAAGAACTCCTTACACATGTTTCTCTGGTTGCTCTAGTATGCTCAGCTGCTCACCAAGATGTACTTGGTTAAACCATTTCTTAAGTCTGCCACCTGGGGAATATGTCTGTTCATATCTCACCAGGAGGTTAGGCAACATGTATCTTTCATATGTTATGTACATGACATTTAAGATAAAAAAATTTACACCATCAAAAATTTTATCTCTATACCAAACTAAATAGACTAATAATCCACAAAACATCCTAGAATCACGAAAAATAATCATATTTGAACAGAAGCTATATGGAGTGATCAAAGAAAGTATGTGACTTGAAATAAATGTTTCCGTTGATTTGCCAAAGATATCAGACAAAAGTCACTGAGCATTTCTGCTTCATGGTAGTTCTTGAATGAATGAATGACAATATTACTCTTCCCAAATATAATAACCAATTTTCTTCAGGAAAACTAGATCTTAGTTATCAAGTAGGATACATCATAATGTTTTCCTTGAATACTTCCATGTAATAAGGAAATTAACAACTTTAATTTATAAAATTCCACCATAGATTGAAGAACCAAATTAAATAAAGGACTAACTACAATTTTAAAAAGCCTTTAGATTGTTTTTGGAGTTGAGATTATGAAAATAGTTACAAATAATGAAAATTTTTGAACTAATAGATTATGAAATTCTAGAAGAAAGAAGCTTAAAGTAATGAAATATAAAGAAATGATAATGTGGAAATGCTTATTACCTTCATTTGACCAGTAGATACTATACATATATGTTGAGGTATCACATGTACAATTACTGGGTGTTAATCAAAATCTTTAAAAAACTATCATGATTGGAGCCAAGTATGCTAGTACATCATTTAATCCCAACACTTTCAAGACAGAGGTGGTTGGATCTCTCTGATTTTGAGACTAGCTTGGTCTGTACTGTGAATTTCAGGAAAGTTAGTTCTATGTAGAGAGACCATGTCTCAGAATAAACAGACAAATAAATAACAAATACTTAAAAGTGAAGTTATTGTGATGGTTAATGTCAGGTTCTAGAACCATATAGAAGACCCCTTATCATATGTGCAAAGTAGTTTAAGATTTAATTTAATTTTTGAAATATGCAATGCATCTCTATCTCTCTCTCTCTCTCTCTCTCTCTCTCTCTCTCTCTCTCTCTCTCTCTCTCTCTCTCTCTCTCTCTCTCTCTCTCTCTCTCTGTGTGTGTGTATAGTATCCTAAGAGGCCAGTATATGGTGTGGGATCCCATTAAAGGTAGGAGAACACTTGATTTGAGTGCAAAGGAACTTATCTCAATTGCTCTGGAAGACCATTAGGCACTCTTGAATGCCAAGCCATCTCTCCAATACCTGTGAGAGAGTTTTTAGATTGGGTCAACTGAGGTGGGAAAGCTCATCCTAATACAGGCAGCACTATTCTATGGATTGTGTTTCTGAACTAAGTCAAAAAGAGAAAGTGGCCAAGCATCAGTGTTCATTGTCTTCACTTCCCAATTCCAGATGCAATGAGACATGCCATCCCAGCTTTCTGCCTCCATGCTTTTTCAGGAATACAGTAAGCTGTATTCCTGAATTGTGAGTCAAATGAAGCCTTTCCTTAACCGTCTTCTGGCATATATTTGTCACAGCAATAAAACAAGAAACCAATAATGATAACTAACACCAGCTTAGATAGGATACAGTTTCTCAGCAAAATGATTTTCAGCAGATCCTACTGATGATATTATCCATTAAATATTTAGTATATGGAGAATCAAAAAATGAAAATAGTTAATTCCGCAGCAAGACAGAAACATTATTGTTAAAATATTTCCCTTTGAAATTTAGAATTTCTCTTATAATTATTTATACTGAAGCTTCTGGGAATAGTTTCTAATATCACCTAATTACAGCTTTTTGGAAATATAACCACACAGGGCATCCTGACCATGAGGAAACATGGCTATCAAAATATATCTACATTTTTTTCAGTTACCTCATATTTGAATGCTTGCCTATCAGTTAGAAAAGAAAAATAGAGAGATTGAATCTAGAGGAAATGACACTTGGGCAATGATCAAACCATGCTGTTGACTAAGATAACCCTCAAATGCTCTGCAAATTGTCAGCATTTGAGAGAAGATTTCCATTGACTGTAGGCTCTCATCTCTAGTTTGTTGATGGTATCTCTTAAAGGAAATTTTCATCTGTAAATTCTCTCTTTTCCCCTTCTAAAAAAAAAAAAAAAACACCACATAGGTTCTCTAAGCCTCTTCTACTCTAATGTCTTTCTTATGGATTTGGAAAGGATCCTTTGAAAAGTAATCGTCAAAGAAGGAATCTCAGGCTTGGAAAGAGGAAGGAGACAACCTTACTTAGGGGCACCTATAGCAAACCCAGACAGCCTAATCATTAAAGGGATATTTTCAAATTAAAGCGTAAATAAACGCATGTGATCAGCACATCTAATTGGTCAACCTCCCAACTTATATCATCCGGTACTTTCCCGCCAGCTTGCCTTAGTCCTATAATCTCCTTGCCTTTTATTGTAGCGAAATAAATTTTAGACCAACACTTTTCTTGATATTGGAATAGCCTTAAATGAAACCTTCTGTAACTGTTTGATTTTGTACAATGATGCCAAGATAAGGGCAAGTGGCTGGGAACTGCAAATAACGGAGCTGCATGTCAATAATGTCATCAAATCAACACTGCTAAGTGTCTGTTAGCAAGGAGCTGTGTTTACATTCTTGTGGTGCCATACGACATTACTCCAAATGACTTTAATGCAGAGTTAAAAATGAATAGTGGCTTGACAGAACCCAGAGTTTTATGCAAAAACTTTCTGTGAGTATTAAAAACCAATGGTCCAAGAAGAATGTGTAAGACTCTAGTAGTCATAAGAGTAGGACGAAAAAATTTTGACATAGTTGACATAGTAACAAAAGCCAGTTTTCACAGCATCACAGCAGAAATAGCAAAGGAATCAAGATATGGAGTAGATGACTTGGACCATAATTGATGGAAATTCTTTATTAGGATGTTGTTACAATGGTGTGTGTGTGTGTGTGTGTGTGTGTGTGTGTGTGTGTGTGTGATGCTCATAGCATGCTCAGTGTCTCACATGCTTTGCACCACTTAGTGCTTCTGAAAATGATAATATTATTATCTCCACTTGTCTGATAAGGAAATTTAGCTTCAAAGAGACCACACAGTCAGCAGGATGTGGATCTGACATTTAAACTAAAGCTGTTTTTGAAAAGCCATATGCTTGTCTGATTAACCTTAGTGCTCTTCAGTTCTAGCTCAACATTAGAAGTGTTTGGAGAGCTATTTAAAACATCAGTATCTGTACTTTGCCCTAGAGACGCAGGTTTAATTGGTTTAGACTTAGACTCATGAATTAGTACTTTTAAAAAAAAATAAAAATTCAAATTAAGCCTACTCAACATGCTTATGATGTGGAGCCAGTCTTGAGAGCTGTTGCAGGAAGGTATTGTTTCTCTTCCTCTTTTTTCTGTGGTTTCAATAATAGCATAAATCAATACAAAGAGATAACATGAGCTCTTTACCACTTCCTACCCTCTAATTCACCTCAGAAAATAGTAATCTGACTTCAGAACTTGCTATCCATTGAGACTGCAGCAGGCTAAATCTATCCATTAGCTTCTATCTGATAGATCTAGTTTTTAAATATTTTACCTTCCTGCATTATTAGACACCACAAGAAGGATCCTGTTCCAGAATCCACACCACTGCCTTTTTATAAGTTATGTTTTCTATTGCATTTCTCTGCATTTTACATTGGACTGTTTTCCTTGATTCATTTTTGTTGTTTCAGCCTTCTGTTCAGAATTCTATCTTCTTCCTCCACTTTTCTCACTCAATAGATTTGTTAACATGTCTGCATTTCTCCTGGTCCACTCTCATATGATCATCTCCCTCTCCAAGAAAAAGTAACACTACCCGTAGGCCACCAGCCCAATTGCTCTCTGTGACCTCAATGCCAATATGTAGATGCACATTTGAAATATAACCAACTGTTTCGTTGCAGACCAAGGGTACCTGAACCTTAGAAGTGTTGCTTCCTAGCAGCTAAAGTTACTAGCTCTATTCAATATGTAGAAGCAGAACTAAGAATAGTAACCTCCTTAGCTCCTGGACGTGATGAAAACCCACCATGCCTTTGAAGCTTATCTTCTAAGCCCCAGAGCATCAAATCAAAAGGCTTCTTAGAATATTATTTTAATTGAATATTAGGGAAACAGAAATTAAAGGAGCTATATTCTTGGAAACTTTTGCCTGCTTTAGTTCCTCTATACACCATTATTTTGCAAGACACAAACCAAAGTTATGATTGTTACAATCATGGCTGAATTTGTTGAACTGGTACAAAATGTTGGTAGAAAGTGTTTTTGTTGATGTTGTTATTGTTTTTTTTTTATTTAAATCTTTATGTAAGACTGGTAAGATGGCTCAGTAAGTCAATGTGCTTACGACCAAGACTGACAACCTGAGTTTCCTACCAGGATTCCAAATGGTGTCCTCTGAATCCCACGTGTGTGCTATGGTATCCACATGAACACAAACTCTTTTCATTCTTTCACCAAATAATGAATGAAAATATGAAGCAAATGTATATTTATAGTAAAAGGTGTGATTTAGTTTTCAATTAGTGATGTACAGTGTTTTTCTATGGGTTCCTTATTTCTGAGATGGCTTCTGTTAAATTAAACTTGCCACTCTTGATAATGGTGGATTATCACATGTAAGTTCTTGATTTATGACAAATGAATTTTCATTAATTTTACTAGACAAGGTGTCTTGATCACTGTTCCACTGCTGCCAAGGCAAACTCCTGTACAAATTGAGCATCTAATTGAGGGCATTTTCCCAGGAGTCTGGTCCCACAGCTACATCAACCCCAAATAACACAGAGAGACCCTGTATAAACTATGAAACTGTTGGACATTGGGTATGATTTCTTATTGGCTAGCTCTGACTTAACTATTAACACATTTTTCTATTAATCTGAGTATTCCCATGTAGTCTTGGCTTTCCGGGAATGCCAGGCCTGCAAGAATATGTTGGACAGTGATGCCACTCCTTTTGGAGTCCTTTCTCTCCTCAACTAATGGCCTCTTGGGCAAAGAACCACCCCCACCTCAATAGCTGATTTTGGACACACTGTCCTACTGTTCTTGCAGGAGACAAATATAGAAGACTGCTGATCCTTGCCAAGTCAGGGTAAGACAGCCTTTCTACCTCCCTGCTTCTTGTTGGTCAGTCAAATACTCTAAACCTCAGCCAAAGCTGGTTGCCCAGACATTGATGAGACTTTAGGTGACTGGCCAGGTAGCCTACTGTTTATGTCTTCACTGCATCTTGTGGAAGCTGCTCACCTATACTTCCTACCCACCCTAGTATTGTTATCTTCTTTCTCAGGTCTTTGATGAGGTTGAAGAATAGACTGTCACAATTGTTGTTCTCTCTCTTCTGAGATAAAAATATTAAGTCCAAGACTTAACCTTCTAGCTTAGGACAATTCCATAATCTCTCCAGTAATCTCTGTTATGCCTTCACCCCAGGACTAGATATGTAGTTCTTGGCATTTGGTCTTATTACTTCACAGGCAATAGGCCTTAAGTGTGTGTGTGTGTGTGTGTGTGTGTGTGTGTGTGTGTGTGTGTGTGTGTGTGTTCTTATTTTTTTCTCCTAGAGCATATTTGATATTTGTCTATGTATCAAGCCTTAATCTTTTCTTCAACCACACCCATACCTGTTGTACTGACCACGCCCATTGGGGCATGAGAACAGGTGTGGGCATGATCTGTCAAGTGTAGGTACGGTTCCTGAGCCAGATGCTCTCTCTTACTTCTGGGTTGGAGACAGAGAAGATCCAAGGATATCCTTGGAGTCAGAACCTGCAGCGGTTATCTGTTTCTTGTGTAAACAAATTCTCCCTGAATAAACTTCAATCAGCCTGTATTGTATCCCAGAATCGTGTTACCTGACTTAAGTCCATTTTCATCACAACTGATAGCATGGTAGTATAGAAACAGGTGCTGAAGAAGTAGCTGAGAGCTTCACATCCTGATCCACAGGCAGAGAAAGAGAGAGAGAGAGAGAGAGAGAGAGAGAGAGAGAGAGAGAGAGAGAGGGAGAGAGAGGCTGGGGCTGGCATGGGCTTTTGAAACCTCAAAGCCCACCCCATGTGACTTACTTTTTCCAACAAGGTCACACCTCCTAACCCTTCTATCTAGCACCAATAATAAAAACACAGAGACAGATATTGGGGATCAAGCAGAAGGTCAAATAAGCAAAGCAGCCAGCCACTAGAGAGTTCTCACTTCTACCAATGCTCAGACTGAAGGAAGTGGGTGGATTTCTGTCCTCAGAGTAACTGCAAACTGCAATGCTCACCACAACACCTCAGAGTTCCCAGAAACTGTAATGGGCTTCTGCCTCATATTCCCCTCTAGTTCTTGGATTAAATGGGATGTTATTCCAAGTGCTGGGATCAAAGGTGTGAGCTCTGTTTCTCTTTTAGATTGATCCATGCTCATGTAGCCCAGGGTAGCCTTGAATTCACAGGGATCTGTCTGCCTCTGTCTCCCCAGTGCTGGGATTAAAGATGTGGCCACATCCTCTAGACTAACTAGTGGCTTAGGTGTGTGTGTGTGTGTGTGTGTGTGTGTGTGTGTGTGTGTGTGTGTGTGGCTAACTAATGCCTTAGCTTTGTACTCTCATCTTTAGGCAAGCTTTATTTGTTAGATTGAAATCAAAATATCACTACACTTCTAATCCTACCAAATAATTTCATTGCCTGGTGACTAAGCATTGAAATATATGATTCTAGAGGGGCCAATGTTATTCAAACCACCACACAAGGTAGAATACTTTGAGACTAGTGATTTTGTTAGTTATTTAGAATTTTACAGCTTACATTTTTAATTTTTAAATAAAATTTTAATTAAAATATAACTATATCATTTCCCCTTCTCCTTTTCCCTCCAATCTCTTCCCTCTAACACCTCCAATGTCCCCTACCCTATTCCCTCTTAAATAGATGGTCTCTTTCCTCTTCTTTTCCTTACTATTCTCTCTCTCTCTTTTTTACATACATACACACACACACACACACACACACACACACACACACACACACAGACACACACACATACACATACACACATACATCCATTCAGAGTTGCCTGTGTATAATGATCTAATAGCTGACAATTTAGTATTGGATAATCCTAGAAAAGACTAATTCTCACTCTCAGAGTAGTCTTTAGTCATCTGCAGCTATTCTGTCTAGGGGTGGGCCTTACAAGATTTCCCTTTTCAAGTTAGCATCTCTGTTGGTGATGACATTGTTTGGGTGTTATTTAGGCAGCCATACTGTTGAGCGATCATGTTTGTAGCTTCTCTGTCATTTTTAGAAGAAATAATCTCAAAGCAGATTCTTTGTTACTCTGACTTTTACAATATCAATGGCGCCTCTTCCCTGACATCCCTGAGACTTAGGTATAGGAGTTGCATTGTGTATGCATCCAGTGAGTCTAAATAGCTGATGATCAGTTCTTCTCTGCATTTTCACCATTTGTAGGACTCCATTTGCTGCATAAAGGAGCTTCTTTGATGGGGAGAACTACATCTAATCTGTGGGTATAAAGGTAAGTTTTAGAATGCAGATAACAAATATCATTGAAACAGAAGATTCTTCTCTAAAATCCATGACCTCACCTCAAGGTAGTTGGCTAGGCTTCTAATACCAATGGTTTCCCTCCTGCTAAGTTGGCTTTAAATCCAAAGATACAGCTGTTGGTTACTGCCAAGATATTAGAGCTACCAGTGCACATTTTGCCATGTTTACCATTGCTGTGATCCATAGGTGTTACAGATGGATAGTGTTATTAATTAATTTCCTCCCTTGATGACTTGAATAACATCATCTACAATTATGAAAACCAGATCTTAGAAAGGTGTCTTTCTAATCACATACAGATGGAATACTCTGATATCTATATCTGAACTATGTGGTGTATTTAGCAATAGGACTTTACTTTTAACCTTTGGGAGATAACCATGGGCAATAGCAGTAGCCTGTTGGGACTCTCTTGGCTACCATAATCAACAGCTTGAACAAAAGGTTCTCAGTACTTATTGTGTTGGGTTTTGTTAGATGCTCTATGCACTTTGCCAGCCCAATGGCATAACTTCATTTACATACACTCATATGTGTTATAGGTAATTTTAGATAAATATTAAAATATTATTTCTTACATTGTGTGTTCAACATAGAGTGCCTATAGAAGATATGAAGCTACAAATAGACCAATGGCAGGGGTAATCTTAAGGGAAGGGGATGGTAGGAAGTAGGTAACAAGAATGTGAGAGAATATTAAGGGGGAATATGTTTAAGCAGGGAGAATTGGGGGATAGGAAAAATTAGGGGATGTGGAGAAACATTAACCAAAACAAAGTGGGTATGAAAAAGCTGTATGGAAATGTATTATCTTGCAATAATATTTTAGTGTGTAATATAGTTTTTAGTTACTTCTCTATTGCCATGATAAGAAACTGTCTTAGTCAAAGTTCTATTGCTGTGAAAAGACACCATGATTATGGTGGCCCTAATAAAGAAAAACATTTTTAATTGGGGCTGGCTTGTAGTTCAGAGGTTAAGTCCATTATCATCACGGCAGGAGTCATAGCAGCATGTCAGCAGACATGGTGCTAGATTGGCAGGCAACAGGAAGAGACACTGGCCTGGCTTGAGTATCTGAAGCCTCAAACCCTTCTCCAGTGAAAACTTTCCTCCAACAAGGCCACACCTACTCCAGTAAAGCCACACCTCCTAGTGGTACTACTCCTTGTAAACCTATAGGGGCCATTTTCATTCAAACAACCACAGAAACAACTACCAAGGCAACTTACAAAAGAATTTACTGGAGGCTTAAAGTTCCAAAGGGTTAAAGTCTATGATGATTATGATAAGGAACATGACAACAGGCAGATGAGGGTAGTAGCTTAGAGCTTATATGTGTTCCACAAACACAAAGCAGAGTCATAACTTGTAATGTTGGAGGTTTTTGTAAACCCAAAGCCTGCCCCAATGAAACAACTCCTCCAGCAGGAACATATATCCTAATCTTTCCAAACAGTTCTACTTACTGGGGAACCAAGAAAGGATTATTCTGAAAAGCCACACTCAACTACGTCAGAACAAAAGAACATTGTAGCATCCTGTTCTTTGTTTTTACTAGTCCTGAATAAATAATAATTTAAATATGTACAAGGTATAGCGGCAGAATTTGTAATTGAGGCTCAAACTTATATAGCATTTTGACAAATTTACTTGGCAAGTTTAAAAACACAGTAAAGCACTTAACACTTTCACAGCATGAAGTAAAAATTAGGTGAATGGATGCACCATTTCATTTATAACAAACAGCAAATTCTTTGCAACTTATATTGTCAAAAAATCCAATTAGGAAGTAATCATTCCATTACTGAATGTATTAAATTTGCCATTCTAAAATTATGTCCCCAGTGTTAGATTTCTAAATAAATTTCTGTCATTTATTTCTTTGTTTACTAAATATTCATACTCTACATACTGGACAACACAGATACAAGGATGTTGAATAGATGTCTGTTTTTTGCTTCACTAAGTTAATATGAAACATTTCATTTTATCTGTGTGCCTCGTGAGGCTTGTAGAAACTTGCCTACAAACACTAGAATTCTCCAGTACCTTGTTTTATCTATCTATCTATCTATCTATCTATCTATCTATCTATCTATTTTCCTTCTCAAGCTAAGCTCTAAACTGAAAGCATCAGGAAAGATGACATGTGATATAATTTATGACTGAAAAGCTTGAGCCAAGAATTGAAGCATAATACCCTGCCTTAATATTCAACTTGTTTACTGATAGTTAATGAGAATAAACACTTTTTGAGTATGATTCACCTCTAGGGATATTCTTGATGTGTCATCTAGATATTAAATGGGTGAATTAAGGCTAGATTGTTCTTGACCTTACAAAGAGGAAACACTAGTCTCAGCACTGAAAGTCTCAGGATAGATGCCATTCATTGATGGTCTTCAGTTGTATTTCTGAGTAACAGTTATAAGAAAAAACTAAAACTATGTATCACAGACTAGTTCTGGTTAATGTCACAAGTTGGGCACTTAGCCAGTGCCTTCCAAGTCTTCTATTATCTACAAACTTTACTCTGACTGCTAATTCCCAATAATTTGTTGGCTATGGAAATGCTAAGGAGATAGAAAGACCTGGAGCTTCAATCACAAATTTTTGCTTTTACTATCCAGGAATAGGATTCTATTGAAATTAATAGACTCCTATGTCTATTCTCTTTTTTATATTCCCTTATTGGTAATATATATAGTTGTTAATTTTGAAGAATTTGTTTGATAAGAAGCCAAAAATTAGCAATAGAATAAATTAAGTCAAGTGTTTTAAAAGCATAGACCATGAATGCTGATTACCACGTGTTTATAAACAATAATTTTATAATTGTGTGCTATGGAAATAAAACATCAACTCATTCAATGGCTCAAACAAAAGAGACATGAGAATTTCTATGCTCCTATTTTATGCTGGCATGATTGAGGTCATAATGTTCCCTGGGAGAAGAAACATATTTGGAGACCATCATCTACTATAAAAATACCAAGTGAGTGACTATCTACACATTGTCTCTGTACTAAACCTCCATGTTGGAATAATCTATCTAGAAGTTATGGACTAAGCATCTCTGGGTTACTTGATATTCTTCACAGGTTATTTCTTATACATGGCGATCATGTAATGTAGTGGCTAAGAACATTAGATAACATAGAAATCTTTCCATAGCTCCTATTGGCCAAGAAACCTCAGGAATTAATTTTGCCTTTAATATTCTTAGTTTTTCCTCAGCTATAATGTGAAAATAGTAATATCAAGTCATAAAGGTTGACAGAAATTATTGAGCTGTCATATGCAAAGAAGTTAATTCTATGTCTTATGTAAAATAAATATTCACACAGTAGTTAAATTGCAAGAATTTTTATATTCTATACTGATTTTACTTTCTTTAGAAAGTAATACTGTTAGGAGAGAAGAGAATGAGCTGCTTTATCTTAATATCTTAAATTATAGCATCCTTTTGCCAGCACTATATTCTTCATTTCTAATAACCTTATTAAAGTGTTTCATGAATGTACATGATTTTGTAAGTTCCAAGGTTTTCATGAAGTGGCTTCTTTGATTTCTGTTTGTTTCCTGCTAGCATTTCTTTCATGGAATACATTCAATAGTCAATGAAACATTTTAATCACACTTTATAAACTTTATTTTTCAGAATTACTAGCTTTCTCCCTGTTGTTCTTGCAAACAACATAGTGGACCTTTTATGATATCTAGTTATTTGTATGTGAATCTCACTCCTTTGGCAGCATGTGAGCTCCTTAAGGAAGGTGAGAATGGCATACTAGTTGTTATTAGCCTTAACATTGAGAGAAGAGCTTTAAAACACAGGCTTTGAGAAGATAAATACTGGGAATCTTCTTGGCCAGTGATGAAAGTTGTATCAGGAGAACACAAATGACAGAAAAGAATAGGAAACCATGCTGTTTGATTTTCTATGGAAATACAACAGTACAAAGCAAAGCATTTGTTAGTCCCCTCAAAGTATGAGACCTTCAAACCCAGTTTTTGAGAGCTAATTTAGGACTCATATTTGATCCAGACATTTTTTTCAACATCTTTCCATGTTAAATTAGAAATGTCAGTAAATGGTCTTTTTAATTTCTATATTTTTTTCTCTTCACATGAGAGAACGATACTTCTAGTCATTAAAGATAATTCACTAATCAAAACTCAAGTGATGATATTGTATTTTGATCCTACTTCTAAATTCTCAAGATACAAAATAAGTTCACTTAAAATGTAACTTACTTTTCTAATATATAAGAAAGATATAAAATGTGTAATTTTCATTATACATTCGCAATCACAGTATGGTTAATGTTAATGTGGGAGACATTTGAATATTGGATATAGGAACACGTACTTCATTTATGTCAGTGTGATCTTTTGAGGGAGATGTTAAGAAAAAAATCGTTTTGAAAGAGCCAAGCAACCATTCCAGGAAGCCCATCCCTTCAGATACTGTGAAAAGAGAGCCTCTGACTTTCAGATGCAGCTCCATAGAAATGAAGTCATCCTTCTAGAGCAGAGTTGTAACTGAATAGGATGCAGGGGAGTGATTAATCCTTCAATTCCTCTAAAAACAACACTCATGCCACACTTATACAAAGCACACCATAAACAAAAGTGCCTCTTAAAAATTTTTTTCTTTAATTCTTCTTTTGTGCATTACATCTTGATTACAGTTTGTTTCCTCCTCCTCTACTCTTTCCAGCCCTCTTCCTCTACCTCGCCTCTCCCCCAGATCCACTCCTCTTCCATTTCCCTTAATAAAAGAAAGAGCAGGCCTCCCAGGGATATCAACCAACACAGCACAAGTTATAATAAGACTAGGCACAAACCTTATATCAAGGCTAGACAAGTCAATCCAGTAGGGAAAGGGTCCCAAGAGAAGGCAAAAGACTCAGATACACCCACTACACTCCCACTCCCACTATTAGGAGTTCCACAACAAGAACAACACAACCATAGTATGCGATGAGGACCTCTAGTTCAGGGTGCATGATTGTTGTTATGAGCCTGTTAGTTGATTCTGAAAGCTGTGTTTTCGTGGTTTCCTCTAATGCTCTGGCTCCTACAATTCTCCCACACACATTTTGTAGGATTACCCTGGCCATGCCTAGTGTTTGTTCTTGATCTCTACATCTATTCACTTCAGTTGCTGGATGATGCCTCTGTAATGACAAGGGCTAGGCATCGATCTATGAGTATAGCAGAATATCATTAGTCATCATATCATTGACTTTTTTCCCAGTTGTGTTTGCTTCTAGCCTGGGTCTCAGGCTCTGGTTCCTGGCCATCAAGGTAGTGTGAGGAGTGGCCACTCCCACAAGTTCTGTACCATTATCCAAGAATGTCTTGGGGGTAGGAAATAGTGTAGGTTGAATGTTTTGTTGATGGGTTGGTGTTTCAGTATCACTTTTGGAAGCCTTGCCTTGTTATAGAAGATATCCCCTATTACTAGGAGTCTTCAATAGGCTCACTCTCAAAGATTCCAAGGAGTGTACCACTTCACTCCTTCAATGATCCCCATTTCTAGTACTCTCTCCTTCCATATTTTTTTCCCATGTGATGCCTCCTGTTTCCACCACCTCCTACTCTCCTAGTCCTAGCCAACTTACAAAATCTATATACCCTTCCCAGGTTATTACTTAGCCTCTATGGCTTGAATTGTAGCAAGAATATTCTTTACTTAACAGCTAATGTTCACTTATAAGTGAGTAAATACCATTCTTGTTTTTCTAGGTTTGTGTTACTTCACTTAAGGTGATCTTAGATTAATTCATTTGCATGCAAATTTTATGTTGTCATTGTTTTTAACAGCTGAGTATTTCTTCATTCTGTAAATGTACCCACCACATTATTTTTTTTTCTTATACACTATTTGATTGAGGGGCATCTAGGTTGTTTCCAGTTTCTGGCTATTATGAACAAAGCCACTATGGACATAGTTGAGCAAGTGTCCTATTCTAAGATGGAATAGCCTTTAGCTATGTGTCCAAGAGAGGTATAGCTGTATATTGTGGTAGATTGATTCCCCATTTTATGAGATTATGAGAAACTGCCATATTGATTTCCAAAGTGGCTGTACAAGTTTGCATTCCTGTCAGCAATATAAGGATGTTCCTCTTGTTCCACATCCTCTCCCACATGAGCTATCACTTGTTTTTTTTTTTTTTTGATCTTAGCCATTCTGACAGGTGTAAAATGGAATCTCAAAGTTGTTTTGATTTACATTTCCCAGATGTCTAAAGATGATCAAATTTTCTTTAAGTATTTCTCAGCCATTTGAAATTTCTTTCTTGCAAACTCTGTTTAGATTTATGGCCCATTTTTAAACTAGGTTATTTGGTTTGTTGAAGTCTAGTTTTTTGAGTTGTTTATGTATATTGGATAGTAGACCTCTGTCAGATGTAGAGTTGGTAAACAAATTTTCTCATTCTGTAGGGTGCCATGTTATCCTGTTATCCTATTGATGGTGTCCTTTGCATTGCAAAAGGTTTTCAGTTTTATGAGATCCTATTTATTTATTGTTTATTAATTTATGTTTTTAATTTTATTTTACAAACCAACCAAAGTTCTCCTTCCACCCCTCCTCCTGTTCTCCCTTGCCTCTCCCCCAGCTCATTATTAATTGTTGATCTTAATGGATGTGCTATTAGTGTTCTGTTCAGGAAGTTGTCTCCCATGCCAATGTGTTCAAGGCTATTCCCCACTTTCTCTTCCATAAGGTTCTATGTATTTGGTTTCATGATTTAAAATAAGCCCTAACTCTAAGTCCAAAGCAAGATGAACTACATATCATTCTGAAGATTAACGATTTAAAGTAGAAAATGATTTCTGATGAATTTTAATAGGAATAAAATATACGAGATTAAATTATCATGAATTTGACTATGATTAGAAAGGTCTTATCATGCTTCATATTCAAAGGACATCACTATATTTGACTCCTCATCATTAAGGGTACCTATGGAACTTATAAGGTAATTGATTTTTTCCTGAATAATTCCAGGTTATTCTATTTATTGAAATGTCTAGAAAGAGACATTTCAGACGAGTGCTCTTGCCTTCAATTCCTGTACTTCTGATTATTTTAAATTTTTATAATTATATATTGAGTTTTTTTTTTTAAAAGAGAGAAACCAAAAAGACTGGCTTTGAGTACCTTAAATAATTAAGTTCAATTTTTTTGTAATGAAGCAATACTGCAAAAATGACCATTTATGTGTTTATATCTATGGAATAGAAATGGAGAAGTGGATTGGGGACAGGAACAGAGGAGATGAAGGAGGAAAACTATGGCCCAGATACAAAATTTTTTAAAAAGAAAAAAAAACTCCCTTATGACAACTGTTTTCCAGCAATACTCAGAAAGTATACCATTCTACAAAAAGGAATATTTGGCAATACGTTTTCATTTTAAGAACAAAGAATAAAGGAGACAAAATTGTAAACCCAATATTACACACACACACGCACACACACACACTGCTAGTGGTCTAAATACACCAACTACAGGGCAGAATCTTTCAATATATACCAAAAAAGAAGAGCCAACTAAATGTTGAAAACAAGAAACTTACTTTACAAACAAAAGCCCATATAAACTAAAAACAAAGACAAAAATAGTTACATAATACTAACACTAATCAGGAAAAAAATTACCTATATTAACTTCAGAAAGAACAGATTCCAGAATGTGGAAAGTTACTAAGAATAAGGAACATTGTGCAATGTTGAAGAGGCAATACTTCAGCACAGTGGTGGTAGTATGTGCCTTTAACCCCAGCACTGGGGAGGCAAGGCAGGTGGATCTCTATGAGTTCCACAAAAGCCAGCTTGTTATACAGAGATAATACCAGGACAGGCTCCAAAGCAATACAGAGGAACACTGTCTTTAAAACGAAGAGTCAATTATCTAATATCTGCACTCCTAAGAACAGAACACCAACATGTATTAAGTTAAACCCATTAAAGTGACATTGCAGCCATCACAGTGCCTCTTTATTTGAAGTGAAAAGAAAATAAAAGAAGAAACAAGCAAACAAAATACTCTGCCTAGTGGAAAGCAAAAGTTCCAGAAATCCAGTGGATAGCATATATTGATAACTGCATCCAAATCGCATATACTTCCCAAGTTCACATAAAACTTTCACCAAGAAATATCATTCCATAGGTTCTAAATAAACCAAAACACATTTTAGATTACTGAAATAATTCAATTCATGCTCTACAAAGTACAATGGAACTTAGCAATAAATCAACAATAGAAAAATGACCCCCAAAAGCACTATTCCAAATGACATATGGGTCATAGAAATCTCGGGAGAAGCTTCAAATTATTTTGAACTATATGAAAATGAAAACACAATACATCAAATTGTGTGGGATGCATTCAACACAATGCTGAGACAAAAGTTACTAGCAATGAACATGCATTTTAGAAAACACTGAAAGGGCTAAAATCAATAATCTAATCTTCCTCATAAGGAAACCAGGAAAAGAACAAACAGCAAATTTAAGGTCACATAGGCAGAAGAAAAGAAATAGTAAAAATTACACCGGAAACAATTGAAAATGAAACCGAGAAACAAAGAACATAAACTAAACCAGAAGCCAGTTATTTTCCAATGATCTGTAAAATGGATAAGCCTCTAGCAAGACAAAGAACACAAGACAGTAATAAATTAATAGAAAAAAGTGGTGACACAGCTAAAGGTTGTAAACTAAAATGTCAAAGAATGCTACAAGAGCACCTCTGCTCACAAGTTTACAACCTATATTAAACCGAACATCGTTTTTTTTTAACCCATACAAGAAAAAATTACACAACATAAATAGATCTTTACCCAATAGATAAATAAATAAATAAAAGTAATAAGCAACAACCGTAGGAAATCATTGTATCCACATGGGTTTCTCAGTGAATTCTGATACAAATCTAAAGAATAAGTTTCTCCCAATCTCTTCCAGAAGAAAGAACTGGGAAGATACCTCCCTAGCTTCCTCCACTGTGCCAACCCTAGACCAAATTTGATTTAAAACAATCTATAAGAAAACTACAGACCCATTTCTCTTATAAGCATCTTTACAAGAAATCCTCAAAATCAGCAAAACAAACCCCAATCTGTTAAAACAATTATATAACATAACTAAGTGGGATTTATCTAAAGTAAGCAAGCTGGTTTTAACATTGCTCAGTGAGACTTTGTGACCCACTGCATTAAAGCGCAAAACCAAAGAATCTTATCACCCTAGATTCCTATACAAGTCAAAAACACATTCCATACCATCTATGTTTATAGTGCTTCTTATCTATATTGCCCAAGTGTGAAAATGTCTGATATGTTTATCAGTAGGTGAGTGACAAATCAATTGTTCTACCTCCAAACAAAGGAATATCATACAGCAAGAAGAAAAAAAATGTGCCTGAGATCTCAATGATACCATTAAGGAAAAATAGACCCACTTGAAGGGTTACATGCTGCATGATCCAATTACTTAATATTCTAGGAAGGGCAAAATAATGGTTTCTGTAGGTTAGCTTGAGGGAGTATGAATAAAAAGAACTTATATGGTTTTTAGCAAGTTAATCCTGTTCTGTGTGATAGTAAATTGTTAGTCATATCGCCCAAACCACACAGAATGTAGAATACCAACAGTGAACTCCAGCATATGAGAATGACTTTGGACCTGTGTAGGTCCATTGAATGCTGTTAGTTGGTCCATTGAGGAGGAGCCTGTATATGTATGGAGACAGTGGCTGCTCCACTGTGGAGGGCCCTGTACATGTATTGAAACAGTGACTGGTCCATTGTGGAGAAGCCTGTATATGTATGGAGACAATGGCAATATGAAAATTTTCTGCAGTTTCTTTTATTTTCTTGTGAGACTTAATGTTCTCTAAAGGATAAAAAGTAAAGTTCTTTGATTATTGCTCTTTATTTTCTGTAGACTTGGACCTAAGGTTCAAAAATGTTACTAAACTAAATGTAACAAAATTGAAAACTGTGGCTTTAATACATGTATGCAAATGTTCTACTTACCAGGTAAAGTATAAAAATGTCTAGTCATGTTATTATTCTCTCAAGGGTTTGCAGGCATTATATTCATGGCCATTAACAAGTATAAAATTGATGTCTGAAATTGTATGCCTTTAATGTATTTGACACCAAAGAATTTTTAAAGCTGTTATAAATAAACAGAGCCCAAACAGGAACTCCTTAATTTATCAATGTTTAATATGTTTTAAATGTCAAAGATATCAGTAATGTGTGTTGAGGGCATGAAGCCTATGGGTGTGGTATAGCATGAGCCGATGATCAATATTGTTCCAACGGCACCTGTGAACTGGGAACACCTGCTCTGCTTCTGCTCACAGGCACAGGGCAAGTGTGTTCTCTTTTGTGTTCTCAGGATTTGCAATATTTAGAAAATTCTAGGGATGGTCTCTCTTGTTTTTTTTTAAAGATTTATTTTTACTTTATGTATATTTTACCTGTGAGTATGTATACTGCATAAATGCAGTGCTCGTGGAGACCAAAAGAGGATGATAGATATACAACATGGATCTGGAGTCACACGTGGTTATTTGCTGTCACTGAACCCAGGTGGGTTCTCTGCAAGAGCAGCTAATGCTCATAACCCCTGAGAAAATTTCCAGCTCCAGGAACTTGTCTTAAAGTTGTATTTCCATAAACACATATTTTTCTATAGAACATGTATATTCTATAGAACACACAAGATTTGGAATGCTCTGCATTACAATAAGAATCCTTCAGTATAAGAAACTGTTGTATTAATAAACCCTAAGTGAAACAAAATTATCTTGTTTTAAAATTGCTAACACTGACAAAAATGTCAAGAGTGACATTTTCTAAGCCATCTTTTTCTCCTAAAGTAACCGATTCAAATAATACCAACTCTAGAGGCAAAGTAGAAGGCTCTTGCAAAGGAGTTGAGTTTGGTTCCCACCAGCCATGTTGAGTGGATTGCAGTCATCAGCAACTCTAGCTCCAGAGAATCTGAGGCCCCCTTATATCCTTCATGGACAGCTGCATTAATACACTCAGACAGACACACAAATTCACACATGAATTAGAGTTTTTAGTTAAATTATGCATCAATTTAAAAGCTGGTCATCTTTACCAAGTGTTGTGGTACACACCTTTAATCCCAGTATTTGGGGGCAGAGGCAGAGGCAGGCAAATCTTTGTGTGTTTGAGGCCAGCCTGGTCACATAATGAGTTCTAGAACAGCCAAGACAATGACTACACAGATGTGTGTGTGTGTGTGTGTGTGTGTGTGTGTGTGTGTGTGTGCGTGTGTGTGTATGTGTGTGTATTATGCATGCACATAGTATATACTATGCATGTGTATGTGTAATGAGTATGTTAGAATTGGCATAAATTATTTGTTTTTTTCTTAACATTGGTGAATATTTAAGAAATGATATTTAGGTTGCAGTTTGGTGGATTAACCTCCCAGAATGATTTTCTTTCTCCCTCTATAAAAATGATCCTGGACAGAAGAAGAATGATCAAGAATTATTGTCTATCTTTACATCAGCAGTCAGATTTATTTTTTAGCTGGGTTATACATAAAGTTAATTTGACTAAAATGTTGAAATTAGGGGGCTGAAGAGATGGCTCAGTGGTTCATAATACAAGCTGCACTTCCAGAGGACCCAAATTTGGTTTTCAGCACTGACTGCTCACTACAAGCAGCAAGTCCAATGAGTCCAGTACTTTGGTTTCCATGAACACCTGCACTCTGTGTATATATGAACGTACACAGCCATACACACATGCACATAACTAAAATTAAGTGTGAAATGTTCAAACTGTAATAACAGAAAATAAAGAAAAAAGCAGCTCCCATTATACTCACTAGTTTTAGAATGCACAGACAACAGCCTTCAGATAGAATAGGTAAAAGTAGAGTAGGAAAAAGGAGTGTGCCCGGAGGTCATCCATACAGACTGAAGATGACTGTGAAATCTTCAGAGGATGCAACCTGAGAAGCGGGTTGTTTGCATCTTGTGAATGCAGTCATCAAAGGATTCTGTGCTCTGTACATCTCAGTGCTCCAATAATTAGACTTTTTTATTATGGTAATTACTAAAACAGAAGGAGCATAAAAGCTTTTCCAAGTTTTTTTTTTTTTTTTTTCAAGACAGGGTTTCTCTGTATAGGCTTTGGAGCCTATACATACTGGAATTGGCTTTGAAAATCAAGCTGGCCTTGAACTCACAGAGATCTTCCTCTCTCTGCCTCCCCAGTGCTTCGATTAAAGATGTACACCACCACTACCAGGCTAGCTTTTTCAATTTTAAAGACATGTCGATGCTTATTATAGTGTATGGTTTTTATATAAATATAGGTTATTGATGTAACAATGTATACAAGCTAACTATGAACAAGAAAATTCTATGTAAAATTATACTATGTTTATAAAGAGGAACATTAACAGAAATACAGTTTTTTTTTTAATTCTGCCTTAGACTTTAGACTTACTTTTCTTTTTCCTGTGGTTTAGTTTTGCAGTATGGTTACTTGCAGACATCATAATTTAATCTTGTGCTATAACAGATAGCACATTGCTAAAGGAAATCACCAGGTAGGCACTAACTATTTGGTTGTCTGAACTTTCTCTAGAAGCATGCTGAGGTATCACAGACGAGGCAATTACAGAGAGGAAACATGACTGACAAAAAGTGGGTAAAGAACAGGTGTGTGTTTGCTTTCTTTTCCTTAAAGTAAATGACACATACTGTGCTGTATGCTTCAAGGTTAATTGGATAAATTTACTCTAAGAATGGCAAAAGCATAGATGTAACAGCTCAGGTTAGAGCATTTCACAACACCCCAACTCCTGGAAAAGGTACCACATGGAGCTATCTGCAAGTTTATTCAAAGAAGAGTGTTCTAGATGTTTCCTTCAGAGCTTGTAAATTCTCCTGAGTGGAAAGTTCACCATGTAGGGCTTACAGTTTTCATCATGCAACTTGTTTTGGTGAAGATCTGTTCAGTCACTGTATCTCAGCTTTTAGGTGGCTTTTCGAATTCTGTGGAGCATTTCAGAAAGGCCTTCCTGTTGTCTGCTTTGCTAAATGTTCTGAATGCCATCTGCTGCAGGAGTCTGGCTACTGTATGGAAGTATTCTAGTTTCACAAGTGTTTGTGAAACTTAGAGCTGACCCTGTAGCTATTAATTTACAATCTACATGTGGAAAACAATCACACCTTAATACATTCTGACAAGGAATGCTCTTTGAAAGTATTATAGAAACGGTTAGCAATTATGGTTAACTCAGTGATTTTTTTTTAAAGTGTATTTTTAATGAACTCCATTTATTCTGCATTTAGAATGTGTGTATGTAAGCAATTCATCTGGAAGGTGATTTAGCATTACTGTCATCTCTTCTACAGTAAAGGTATTATCTTTTAGCTTGTTTAAACAAATAATTAACCTCTTGGATTTGGCAGCAGCAAAAATAACTCACTGGAACTAGTAATGAATTTCACTGAGGAAAAAAATCACATAGCTTAATTAATTAAAGGGATTCTTTCACTTAAAAAAGAACTGGGGCAGATATAGAGAGACATTAAAATGCAGACGAACCCATTACTCAGAAGAAAATTTCCCAAGATACACATTGATAGGTAACAACTTTCAGTGGAGAGAAAATAAATGTGGCTTGTGACTGGGTTACTCTGAGGAAACTTGTGTCCAAGTATGCAGCACTGATTCCCCAGTCAACCACACCCTTCAGAGGAATTGTTTTTAACCCTAATATCCCTTAGATTACATCCTTACCTTTATTATTGTATAACATCCATTGCTGAAAGATCTGGTGTGTACTGGATGAACTGACCATTGTGATTCCGCTCTTATTGCTATTCCTGTTTTGATCTGTCCCCTTGCTCTCACTCTGAGGGTCATTACTTCCCTTAAGACTTGAAAGACTAGGCATTAGCCAATTTCTTTGTTCAGTTGATGTTTGTCTAGTGTTGGAATTACCTCATTTTCAGAGTTTCTTAGATTGTGTGCAAAGGGCTTGGTGATCGCAACTAGATTATCACCTCACCATGACAAACATGATCAAATATGTTCTGTTGTGATAAGTTCAAATTTGATCCTTAACAGTCTGGTTTATTGAATACAGTTTCTGGGTATTAGAAGGTTGAGAAATGGCTCAGCGGGTAAAAGCTCCTGCCACCACATCTAACAATCTGATTTGGATAATCAAGACCTACATGGATGAAAGGAGAGAACCGAGTCTTTCAAGTTGTTCTGTGATCCCCTCTTGCTTGCCACAACACCCATGCACATATGCCACATGTACAACAAATAAAAGGTAGCTTAAAATGAAATAGAAGTCTCTATGTATCAGATAATTGAAGAGGATTGTACCTGTCTACATCTCTTAAATGTGCAGCTAATATCATCGCAAATGCTTTAACTGGCTCTTTCCAGGAAGTGCATTATTGCCTTTCCCTCACCTTAACTAAAGGCCACTCTCATCTGCCAGATGACTGGAGCAGTCAGGAAATCTGTTCCCTAGAGTGTCTTAAAATCTCAGCTCTCTAAGAAGTACAGAAGCCATTTGCTCCATACTGGAAACAAAGCAGACTGTATAATACAAAAGGTGTTTAATTATGTATAAAACAAATCATAGTTGCAAAATCAAAGGAAATTAGGAGCATTCAAGTGAGAGAAAGCAAGGGCTAATGCAATCACAAGCAGCACGCACACTGTTAGGACACTTAGATAAAAAAAAAAAAATCCCTTAAGAATTAGGTTGCCTTGTCCAGCCTCAATATGAGGGCTTTTACCATGTCTTATTGTATCTTGTCTTTCCTGTTTGGTTGTCATCTTTTAGAGGCCTGCCCTTTTCTGAAGAGGAAATGGAGAAGTGGATGTATTTGGAATATATTGTATGAAAAAAAGAATCTATTTTCTTTTTTTATTATTTATTTATTTTTCTTATTTTACATATTGACCTTAGTTTCCTCTCTCTCCTTCCCTCCCTTTTCCCACCCTCCATGCCCCCTAACCACCCTCCCATCCCACCACCCCTCACACTCCACAGGGAGGGTGATGCCTTCCAGAAGGTGTAAACAAAATCTGTCAAGTCATTTGGAATAGGGACCAGGCCCTCCCTCCTGCCTCTAGGCTAAGGGAGTGTCCCTCCATGGGGAATGTGCTCCCAAAGTCCTTTTGTGCACCAGGGATGCATCCTGGTTCCACTGTCATCAGTCCCTTAGGCTGCCCAGATTCTATTTCAATTAGAAAGATCAGTCATTTATAAAATAACCACTATGAAAATGTTTATATTTATCTTTTTTAAAATTATATTTTATTTATTTAGTGGTGTGTGTGTGTGTGTGTGTGTGTGTTTGTGTGTGTGTGTTTGTGTGTGTGTAAGAGTGAGAGAGTATGTCACACGACAACCTATAGAAGTCAGTTTTCTGCTTCTATGCTTCTACCACATGGAACCCAGGGATTGAAGCTTAGCAACAGTCAACTCACCTACTCAGTCATCTTGCTAGCCTTTGGCCTTTGACTTTTCTTTTATAGATGCAAAGAATGTTTCAATGTATGCAAAACATTGAAATCCACAGTGTGCAGTTAGAATCTACCCGAAAGCTATTTATTAGGAGATGAGCATTTCTGAAGTCTTCTTTATTTCTTTCTCAGACTCCAAATTTAGGACTACTTAAAACTATTAAGAATATCCTGCAGAAATGGCTCAGCAGTTAAGAGTAACTGCTCTTGTAGAGGACTCAAGATTGGCTGATACAGCCAAAACAAGCAGCTCATCACCCACTGTAGCTTCAGTTTCGGGAGATCTGACACCCTCTTCTGGCTCCCGTGGGAACACACACACACACACACACACACACACACACACACACACACACACACACTCACACACACACTGTGTAAAAATAAAATAAATGTTTAAAGAAACAGTAAGAAAGCTACTTTTCTCTGTCCTAAATCTCCTTTCTTTCAAAGTCCTTAACAGTGTCCAAAGCTTTATGTTCTTCTTGCCACTCTTCTATATTCAAATAATCTATTGAATTTGTATTTTATCAAATGTTAAACAATATTATAAGATTTAGCCACGTATATGGAGTGATGACTTGAAACTGAAACCATCCACACACAAAGGGCACATATGATAACAACTGTGCAATAAACCAGTGAGCTCATTCTCACTTATGTTGCTTGTACATATTGTTTATTCAAGTGTGTTCACTCGACATTATTAACCCACCGTTGTTCTCCAGAAAGTGGTAGTGAAATTGACAAAGGACCCAATATACCCTGCTTCCACTCCACTCAACTCTATGAAACATCTTTCAAAGAACTTCGTTTCAAATATATGATGGCTATTTTACAAATCAATATCAGACCAGATGATCACATGGATTCCTGAGAAGACCTTCTCTTACTATGTTCCAAGTCATGGTTTAGAGTAATAACCACCAATTGTTTAGGTTTAGTTTCCTTTCTAGACTTAACCTTAAATATATCATGGCATGCTTAATTTATTATCTGAATCCTTATATACATTACCCCCAAACACTTTTTGTCACTTATTTCTAGACTCTATCTTAACACTCCATTTAGTCTTTCTTTCCTGCCCTGGCCTCCCTATCTTTCAGACGTGTTCCACTTCCACAGTCTCTGTCAAAGCCTCTTCCACCTTTCAGAAATGGGCGTGTGGTATCCCAAAAGCCTTCTAAACAGAGAAGGAAGGGAAAAGGCAAGAAACAAATTAATTCCAGTGAGGTTAATGCTGATAAAATTTTGAGAAATAAGTTAGTATCAAGCAGAAATAAGTTTGAGATTTTGCTGTGATTGAAGAATGGATTGACTATTTTGCAGTCAATAGTCTAACAAAAACCAAAGGACTTTGGAAAAACCATAGGGATCATAGGAACAAACTGCTTCTGAGAGTCTTTTTAGTTTTTTTTTTTTTTTTTAACCACATATAAAGTAGTATCCTATCAACAGAAAAAAACAGTGTCTATCATCAGAAGAGTGAAAAAGCATCCTAGGGCTATATTAGATTCATTTGTTATTCAACCCTTACAATTTAAACTGCACTTTGATTTCACAAAAGCACACACTCTGTTCTACCCTCAAGGACTGGTCCGTCTGAATCTCTAGCCCTTAGATAGAAGGTGGGTTTCTCAAAACAGATCTGAATCTGTGGAAAGATAAACACCTTCTACAAATTAAATCAAGGATGCCAGGATGCCCAACACATGAAGAGATATAGATCATTTGCAAATTTTATTCAAAAAGTTTTATTTATTTTTTTATACAAATAAGTGCTTTTGCCTGTATACATTTATGTGCACTATGTGCATGGTTGGTGGCCATAAACGCTAGAAGAAGGCTCCAGATCCCACCCAAACTAGAGTTACAGATGTTTGCAAGGGTGCATGTGAATGTTAGGAATTAAAACCAAATCTTCTGCAAGAGTAGCCAGTACTTTTAAGTATCGAGCCATCTATCCCAACTCCTTCTATGTATTTCTTAGTTATTATATAGAATTTCATAGTTATACAGAATATTGTTGAGAATAGTGTAGGTACTTTGATTTCCTTTATGATTCATTGATATGATGATAATGCCTATTAATCTCTAATTATTGTACAGTAAGAGTAATTAGAGAAAAACATACCTTCTGATTTGTTACATTCTAACTCCATTTACTATATTATAACCACTTAACATTTAGCATTAAAAGGCCATCTATAATCAACTTTTTAAAACTGCTGTCTGGTATAGCTAAAAGTTGAAGAAAGGGCTAGAGAAATGACTGAGAAGTTAAGAACATGTCCTTCACCTTCCTGCTGCATACAAGAAATAGATCTCACCAGCAAAGATAGACAACACCTCAGAGGAAGAGTTGTAAAAAAATTTTCCAATCAAACAGACCTAAGAAGCAAGCTGGTGTAGCTATCCGAATATCTATCAAAATAGACTTGAAACCAAAATTAATCAAAAGAGATGACGAAGGGAATTTCATACTTATAAAATGAAATATCCACCAAGGTGATGTCTTAGTTCTGAACATCTATGCCCCAAACTCAATGACATGTACATTTGTTAAAGAAACAGTACTAAAGCTTAATTGACACATCAAATCCCATACATCAATAGTAGGAAATTCAACACCCCACTCTCACCAACGGGCAGATCATCTAGACGAAAACTAAACAGAGAAACAACAGAACTCACAGACATTATGATTCAAATGTACCTAACATATATCTACAGAACATGTCACCTAAATACACAAAAATATACCTTATTCTTAGTACCTCATGGAACCCTTTCCAAACGTGACAAAGCAAGTCTCAACAGATAAAAAAAAATATGGTATTTTATCTACCAGGGATTAAGACTAGATTTCAATAGCAAAAAATAGGAAGCCTACAAATACCTGGAAACTGAACAACTCTCTACTATGTAACTGCTGGGTCAAGGAAAAAATAAAAACTTCCTAGAATTACATGATAATGAGTTCACAATATACCCAAACTTATGGGGCACAATGAAAGCAGTACTAAGAGGAAAGTTCATAGCACTGGGTGCCTTCATAAAGAATTTGGAGATATGTCTTACTAGTAACTTAAGAGGGCATCTGAACAAAAAGAAGAAAACACACCTAAGAGAAGTAGACAGTAGGAAATAAACTGAGGACTGAAATCAATAAAAATGGGAACAAAGAGAACATTACAAAAAATCAACAAAACAAAGAGTTGCTTCTTTGAGAAAATCAACAAAATAGATAAACCTATATCCAAACTACCTAAAAGGCAGATATAGAATATTCAAATTAACAAAATCAGAAACAAAAGGGGGACATAACAATGGACTCTAATGAAATCCAGAGAATCATTGGGTCATACTTCAAAAATCTATACTCCACAAAATCAGAAAATCTAAAATAAATGGGCCAATTTCCTGATAGATACCACTTACAAAAGTTAAATCAAGATCAGATAAATGGTTTAAATTGACCTATAATTCTTAAGGAAATAGAAGCAATAATTAAATGATCCTAATTAAAAAAGTCTAGGAATGGTTTTAAGGCAGAAATATACAAGACTTTCAAAGAGCTAATACTATTAGTCCTCAAGCTATTCAACAAAATAGAAACAGAAGGACACTGCCAAATTCTTACTATGAGGCCACAGTCACCTAGATGCCCAAACCACACAGACTCAACAGAGAAAGAGAATTATAGTCAATTTTCACCTATAAATGTCGATACAAAAGTACTCAATGAAACACTTGTAAACTGAATCTAAGAACACATAAAAAATATCATTCACCATGATCAATTAGGCTTCATTCCAGAGATGCAGGGATGGTTCAACATATGAAAACATGTCAATGTAATCCACCATATAAACAAACTAGGAGAAAAATGTCACATGATCACTAGATACTGAAAAAGCCTTTGGCAAAATCCAACATTCCTCCATGATAAAACATCTTGGAAAGATCATGGATACAAGAGACATAACTAAATATGATAAAAGCAACATACAGCAAGCTACTTGCCAACATTGAATTAAATTGTGAAAAAGTCAAAGCAGTATCACTGTAATCAAGAACAAGACAAGATGTATACTCTGTACCTATTCAACATAGCACTTGAAGTTTTTGTGAGAGCAATAAGACAACTAAAGAAATCAAGGTGATACAAGTCATAAAGGGAGAAGTTAAAGTGTCTTTATTTGAAGATGATATTATAGTATACATAGGAAACCCCAAAAATTCTACTAGGGAACTTCAACAAATGATTAACATCCCTTTAGTCATGTGGCTGGACACAAGATTAACTCAAAAAATAAGTAGCCATCCTAATACAAATGAGAGAATCAACGCCCTTCACAATAGGCTCAAATGATATAAAATATCTCGGTGTAACTCTAACCAAGCAAGTAAAAGACCTATACAACAAGAACTTCAAATCATTGAAGAAAAACAAAATGGAAAAGATTTCAGAAAATGGAAAGATCTCCCATTCACATGGATTGGTAGAATTAACACGGTATAAAAATGACAATCTTACCAAAAGCAATCTACAGATTCTATGCAATCCTATTAAAATCCCAACACAATTCTTTACAGAAAGACATTCAAAGAACAATACTCAACTTTTTATGGAAAAATAGAAAAAAGAAAAAATAGTATAGCTAAAGCAATCCTGTAAAATAAAAGAACCACTGGAGGTATCACCATTCCTGATTTCAAGCTCTATCATAGAAGTATAGTAATAAAAACTGCATGGTATTGGCATTAAAACAGACATTGGAATGGAATTGAATAGAAGATCCCTACATAAATTCCATGGACTCCTCCTCATTTTTAACAAAGCCAAAATTATACAATGGAAAAAAAGGAAGCATCTTCAATAAATGATGCTGGGATTACTGGTTGTCTGCATATTGGAGAATGCAAATAGATCCATGTTTATCATCCTGCACAAAACTCAACTCCAAGTGGATAAAAGATCTCAACATAAATCCAGATACACACTGACTGAGAAACATTTAAAGAAATGTTCAATGTCCTTAGACATCAGGAAAATGCAAATCAAAATGATTCTGAGATGTCATCTTACACATATCAGAATGGCTAAGATCAAAAACACAAGTGACAGCTCATGCTGGAGAGGATGTGGAACATCCTTACATTGCAGGCAGGAGTGCCAACTTGTACAGCCACTTTGTAAATCAATATGGCAGTTTCTCATAAAATGGGGAATCAATCTACCACATTACTGGCCATACCTCTCTTGGACATATACCCATAGGATGCTAAATCATACCACAAAACACTTGCTCAACTATGTTCATAATGGCTTTATTTGAAATAAGCAGAAACTGGAAACAACCTAGATGTCCCTCAATTGAGGGATGGATAAAGAAAATGTGGTACATTTACACAATGGACTATTACTCACCTGTAAAAAAACAATGACATTAGGAATTTTGCAGGCAAATGAATGCAACTAGGAAAATATCATTCTTATCTTGAGTAAGGTAAGACAAACCCAGAAAAACACACCTGGTATGTATTTACTCTTAAATGAATATTAGCTATAAAATAAAGGCTAATGATGCTACAATCCACAGACCCAGTGAGACTAGGTAACAAGGAGGTTTCAAGGGGGCCACCCAGATCTCCTTAGGAAGAAGAAATAGAAGAGATTTCTTGAGTGTATTGCAAGCAGGTGGGGATGGGAACATGAATGATCAATTTGGGGGTAGAGTTCTGGAAGAAACTTCTAGAGATGGAGGGGGCATTTCATGTTCAGGTAGATACCTGGTATAAGGGAATCTCACAGGATCTACAAGGATGACCCCAGATGAGATTCTTAGAGATAGTGGATACATAGTCTGAACTGGCCACCTCCAGTAACCAGACAAAATTTCTTGTGGAGGTATTGGTACACCAACTCAACCCCATACCCATCAACCTACAGTCTGTCCTGCCTATGGGAAGTGTTGGGTTAAAGGTGGCACAGTTATAGAGGGATTACCCAACCATGGTTGGTCTAGCCTAAAACTCATTTCAGGAGAGTAAGCTCATGCTTGACACTGCCTGGAGTGGTAGAACTCAGAGGCTGGATGATCCAGAGACCTACGATAGAACCAAACACAACTGGAGAAAAAAAACCTGCCAATGTAATGATGCACAACATTCTGCCATAATCAGACACTGGTGCCTAGCCCAGTTGTGGCTTCAGAGAGGCTTCATCCAGCAACTGATGGGAATAGATGCAGAGAACCACAGCCAAACATTAGGTGGAGCTCTGAGAAACTTGAAAAAGACAGGGAGAAAAGATTATAGGAGCCAGAGATGTCTAGGGCATCACAATAAATCCCACACAATCATCTAATTTGAGCATATAGGGGCTCACAGAAACTAAAGCAGCAACCAGAGGGATTGATCTAGACACTCTGCATACATGTTACAGATGTGTAACTTGCTCTTCTTTGGGACTCCTAACAGGGGGAGCAGGTGCTGTCTCTGACTCTTTAACTGGCTTTCTGGACCCTATTCCTTAGGGTCGCCTTGCCCAGCCTTACTACATGAGGAGGTGCTAGGTCTTACTGCAACATGATATGCCATGTTTTGTTAGTACCCATGGAATACCTGCCCTTTCATGAACAGAAATGCAAGAGGTGTTGTAAAAAAGGAATAGGAGGAGAGGAGGGAGGGGGACTACTGACATGATGTAAAATAAGTAAAAAAAAAAAAAAAGAAAAAAAAGAAAGAAAGAAAATAAAGGAAAGATGCACTGCTCTTGCAGAGGACCTGGATTAAGTTCAATTACTTTTATTAACTCCAGCTCCAGGGGTTCCAACATCTCTGCCCTATGTGTGCACCTGCATTTATATGCACATATAATCAACATAATAAAAGGCAATAAAATAACTCTTTAAAGGAAGAAATAATTTGGGGCCATGAAGCCAGTTTCCTGGATCTAAAGGAAAACATAGAAAAAAAAAGAATGAGAATAGAAGAATGAAAAGAAACACTTAAAATCTAGATGTTTATTGAGACTAACAGACATATAGTGTAGGTTCAAAATGCATGTAAGACAATCAAAACCTTAAAAATAAAACATTTCAGACATAATGTTTCTAATTCCCCTACAACTCACTCATACTGTGTCTTTCCAAATTCAGTCATTAAAATATGTCTTTAATACCAGTACTTGAGTGACAGATGCAAGAGGGTCTCTGTGAATTCAAGGCCAGCCTGGTCTACATACTAAGTTCCAGATATTCCAGAGATACAATGAAACCCTGTCTCAAAAAAATAGATATATAGATATACTTTGTATGGATTAACTTTATGCTAAATTAATGACTATTTTTGTTTTGTTTTGGGTTTTTGTAACTTTCCCTATTTTTATTTACTGTTTGAATGTATTTTTGGGTTACCTATAAATATTCTGCTCTCTTTAAAATAAAGGTATAATGTTTTTGTATCATGTGTTTTATATCTGATTTTGTCTGTCCAGCTAGTGGTAGACAATAATCAAAAAAAATCTATCATTATTCTTTAGGTAGAAAAAAACACATTAACATTTATATACCATTTCTCTGATTATGAATGAAATCAAACTCATTTTTGATGGTGTATTGCATTTTTACAAAACACACTTGTACATTTTGCCATTTTTCCCTCTTTGGGTTGTATCTTGTTTGTTTGTATGATTAACTATATATCAAAGATATGAGTTTTTCCTAAGTCAAACAATACCATCTTTTACTTTGGGATTCATTTTAAATGATTTCTAAGTATCTTTTTTTTTTTTTTTCTGCAGAAGGATCTTATACAATAGTTGAATGCAGTTTTCCCCTTTTGTGGTTGGTACCTTTGGTGTCTGCTTGAGAAATACTTGTTCTCAAATCTTATGGATACATGATCATCCCTGTATCTTTGTCACTTTGCCCAGGTCACTTTTGTGCATCCTACTAGGACTGATATACATGATATGAGGGAGGGGCCACCTTTATTTTTTTTAATAGTAATTACTGTACTGTTCCTTTCTATTTATTTATATAGTGTGTGCGTGTGTAGGTCAGAGGACAATTCATATGTCTGAATAATTTTTAGCTCAAATTTTATTGTGGTAAATAGATTCCTATGCAATTGTAAGAAGTAATATTGAGTCTGTTTACAGACCCTTGGGACAGACTTCGTTGACATCCTAGAGTAGGCTTTACCCTTTCTGAGGAGCAGATGGGAAGTGGGATAGGGGTAAGGAGGAGAGAGCAGGAGGAGAAGAGGGGAATCTTGGGTTGGAGCATAAATATAAAATAAAGAAATAAAAATTTTTAAAGAATCAAAGACATTATAAACCCAAAAGATAATGCCACTAGAAAAATTAACATTGATGTAATTCCCTCATCTCATTCATATTTCTCTAGTTTTATGCAATTTTATTATATTTGCAAGAATATGTGTTCATTAGCCCAGTCAAGGAAAAAGGATAGTGTTGACACTGTGACAACCAGTCATTCCCTTTAAACACACTTCTCACTTATCCACAATCTCCTGGATTTACCAGGAGAGAATCAAAACTCAATTATTTCCAGTATTAGTTGAGGTGGTATCCTACACTCTAAGCCTTCTCCAACTTTTTGTTATGTAAAGGTATTCTGAAATATTTATTTTAACCTAGTATCTTATGGATCACACATTTTCTTCTTATATATTCCTTACTGCTCTTAAATCTTGCCAGTGAGTTGTTAGGGATAATAGACACAAGGAAAAGGATAACCAGTCTATAAGGAGGAATCTAACCAAAGAGAGACATGCATGGACCCCAAGAAGAAAAGGCACAAGATTTCCTAAATGAATTGGGAACACGGTGGGGTGGTGTAAGAGAAAGAGGAGGGAAGAAGGAAAGGGGGAAGGAGAATGTAAGGGATCAGGAAGGTTGAGTTGGGGGAAGAACAGAGAAGGAGAACAAGAAAAGAAATACCTTACTAGAGAGAGCCCGTATGGGCTTAAAGCAAAACCTGGCACTAGAGAAATGTTCAGGGATCCACAAGGACGACCCCAACTAAGAATCTAAGCAATCAGTAGTGGAGAGGCTACCTTAATTGTCCTTCCATGTAATGAGATTCATGACTACCTTAGCACAGAGCCTTCATTCAGGAACTGATGGAAGCAGAAGCAGAGATTCACAGCTAAGCACTGAGCCTAACTCCTGAATCCAGTTGTAGAGAGGGAAGAATGATGAGCAAAGGGGTCAAGACCATGCTAGGAAAACTGACAGAAACAGCTGACCTTAGTAAATGGGAGCTCATGGACCCCAGTCTGATTTCGTGTGAACCAGCATAAGACTGAACCAGGCCTCTGAATATGGGTGTCAGTTGGGGGACCTGGGCAGTCTATGGGGCCTCTCTTAGTGGAACCAGTATTTAGCCTTAGTGTACCAATGGTCTTTGGGAGCCCAATCCCTATGGAGGGACACTCTCTCAGCCTAGATACACTGGGGAGGGACTAGGTCCTGTTCCAAATGATGTGACAGACTTTGATGATCCCCATGGGAAAATTTACCTTCCCTGAGGAGTGGATGAGGATGGCATGGGCATGGGGGTGCTGGTGGGTGGAATAGGAGGACAGAAGGGGGAGTGAACTGGGATTGGTGTGTAAAATAAGATGGTTTTTAATTTAAATAAAAAGTAACCAGGAAAAATATGCCTAACTTGTAAGTATACACTGTAATATTCAATTGATTTCATTACTTGAATGCTTTATAGATTTCATCTGTTAGTTCTTGTTTAGCATTGGGCCTTTTGCTTCTGGTTTATGATATTTTGACTCTTGTTGGACTACAGTTACATCAAAATCATTACTTCACTATCTTCAGGGCTAAGGATTTCCTCCAGAGCCTTATGTAAGCTAATCATTAGTTTCCCCCACAACTCTACATCCTTAGCTTCACAAATGATTTTCAAAATCTGTCCAGGAGACTGGTACAACTACAGTTCAACTCCTTTAGATGTTTCTTTGGGAGACAAATATCCTGTAAGCACACTGGCCTTCACTTTCTGAATGTAGTTTACCTTGTCCCTTTGCTTTGCCAGCCTCAAATAACACACAGAGACGCTGTATTAGATATAATTCTGTTGGCCTGTTACTAGTTTCTTATCGGCTAGAACTGTCTTAAATATTAACCCATTTCTATTAATCTAAGTACTTCCACGTGGTCTTATATTACTGGAGAGATGGGCTGGCATTCTGCTCTCTTCGTCCTCCATCTTGAATCTCCCCCTACTACTTCCTCTCTCCTCATAGTCTCCTAGTCCTGCCTATCTGGCTTTCCTATTGCCAAACAGTGCTTTACTAATTAACCAATAAGAGAAACATAGTTACAGAATGATATCTCCCATCAAGGTTTACAAATTGCCTGTACCTGTGTGCATGTACATACTCACATGAATTCCATGCTCCCACACAGGCATCAACACTTTTTACATGTGTGCACACTCTACACTGTGGGACACTTCCAAAGACTGACTTGTAAATAAGTAGGAAAAATTGGGAGAGCATTATCAGATCCCATCAGGCTATAATAATCTGTAAAAATCAATCACACATCTATGAAGTCTGTGTTTTGTTATTTACTTTTGAGGTTTAAAAGAGAAAAAAAAGATGTACAGATTGCCAAAACTTCTTGGCACAGATGCAACTAAAGCACAGAATAGAACATGGGGGTGAAGGGGACAGATTTATTTTCCATATTAAGTCCTTAAGTTCATTTACTACTGAAAGTCTAAGGCAATAGAATTTAGAATAATTTAACAGCTTTTTTTTCAATTAGTTTTAAATTCCATGCCTTCAAATTGCCTACAGGCAGTAGCTGAGGCCTCTTCAGAAACCTACTGCATTTTGGAAAAGTTATGAAATGGGGCTTGAGAGAACAAGCAAACAAGAGATTAGTCCCTCCCAGGGAAGCTCATGTCTGGGTCTACAGCTAACTTAAGACAGATAAGCACAAGGCAACAGAAATTTATTATTATATAATATAATATATTATATAATATAATTATAAGTTTCACTTATTATTAAATATAATATTAAGTGAACCACAACTATGACTCTCTGATTAGCCTTAAGCAAGGTGTTGGTAATCTCAAGCCCCTTTAATAGCTATTAAATTATTGTAATAGCTATTACAATGATGTTAGTAAGGAAAGGTATCAGCGCTCACATAAAATGAAGGGAGAAATGCAGGGTTTGTATTTGACAACAGCACTCCAATGTAAGAAATAGGTTAAAAATTAAGACAAAGGGTCATGTGAGATGTCCATACATAAATTCTATCTAGTGTCTCCCCAGACAAAAATCTCACACACAAAGCTGCACTGTACCTTAAAGACATGTAACCACTTGCAGCTATTTAAGATGATGAAAGTCCAGGAAAGTAAGGATTTGTACATGCGTATAAGCAGCATGAAGCATTGCCTCATACATCATTTCTCCTCTCATGGAGAGAAAAACACAGTGAGACCAGAGCATCCCTCATTTCCAAGATCCAAAGAGAGAGAGAGAGAGAGAGAGAGAGAGAGAGAAGGAAAAAAGGGAAACACACATAGTACTACCACCACCACCAAATCTAAAACTAAAAAGTATCAACAATAAATGGTTATTAATATCCCTGAATATCAAATGTATGTGAAAATATATAAATGACAGAAATACCAAGGCCATGCATGCTTGCTTCACCAATCATGATTATCTGCAACCCAGATTGAAAAGCACAGAATTGACCTTATTTTATACTCATGAACAGCAGCTTCTGACCTTATCATACTGCCTGTTCATTCTTGAGAATGCCAACATCATCCTAACAAACACCATCATATTTTACAGATCATTCTTTGTCACTGAATGTTTTCAAATATGATAGCAAAGCTATTTACACAAAGTGTATTATTTACTTTTATACAGTCTAGTTGTGTATCAATGGAATTCTCAAACATCCTAAAAATCTTAATTTTTTTGGCCCCCAAGGTTCATCAGTGTTGCATGGGACTGTGATTTATTCATTTTACTGGATTTACTGTGCCCTAAGAATTTTCCAGTGTTTACTTAGGCTATTATTGGAATGTATTCATTTTTCCCCTGCTAGCCAACAGAGCTTCTAAGAACATTTTTTGTACATATTTCCAGGTATCCACATGCATGCAGTTCTGGGAAATACAGGCAAGAATGAAATTGTTAGTTCACAAAGCTTCTGGACCTTTGGTTTGATTGGAAAACATCAAATCCTCTTAAATGAGGATTCCCGGTTTCACATGAATACTCCTGGAACCTAGTGGCTTGATGGTCGAAAGAGATGGTGAAGCTCTCAGATTTTTAAGACAACAGATTCTATTGGATATAGATGACCTTCTCACTGTGGTCTTGATTTCCATTATCCTTGTTCCTAATGAGATTTACTAAGCTATACATTGTATACTTACTGGCTTATTTTTCTCTTAAGAGAAATAACTTCAGGTGAGTTATTCTGTCCTCTTCCTTTCTTTCTTTTGTCTTTAGTTCTTTTGTTTTTCTTTTTCAAGACAGGGTTTCTCTGGGTAGCCCTTACTGTCCTGGAACTTGTTCTGCAGACCAGGCTGACCTCAAACTCACAGAGATCTGCTGTCTGCTTCTGCCTCCAGAGTGCTGAGATTAAAGGTGTGTGCCACTATCACCCAGATCCTTTTTTGTTATATTGGGTCATTTGTCTTTCCCTTGTAGATGTTTGAAATATTTTTTATATTGTATAGTACAGATATTCATCATGCATATAAAGGGTATACATATGTAATATAAATATGTAAGCATTAATTGATAAATACCTTCTGACATTTTATTTTAATTACTTTTGTCAATATTTTAGCAGAACTTCTTTATTTTAATTCACTCAATGCATCTTGGGAGTGCCTTGTTTTAGAAAGAATTCTTTATGCCATGAACAGAGACATAATCTCCACCATCACACTACCAAGGAGCCACTTTTGTATCATTTCCCCATAGTTGTTTCAGTATTATTTTTACAACTTTTTCTAAAATCAGCACTAATAGGAAATCTCATCTCCTTATCAAACAAGTAGGTATGCATTTTCTTCATTTCAGAGTGTTCTTCAAAACTGTTGGAATCTGATCATTGCATTTTTTTTTTGGTCATTCTTTTTTATGATTCATCCAGTAAAGTTTATTCATGGCTTGGAAATTTTTGATCCTTGATATGGTAATGTTTAAATTACACAGTGTAGCAATTTATTGTTTATGATCTAACAAAGCAACTTAAGATCAAAATGCAAATCTAGTCACAGCTATAGAGCCAGGCAAGGATGGTACACCTTTAATTACAACAGAGAATGACAGTGAAGAGGCAAGGAAGAATGGAGGGAGGGTAAACAGCAGCCGAAATGCAATGTATGAGAGAAGAATAAAAATACAAATAAACAAACAAAAAAGAAAACAGGTAAGCCAATTTAAATGGGTACAGCTTTAAACAGAATTCTCAAAAGCTTGAGGTATACTTTTTTTAAAAAAATTGAAAAATCCTTAGCCATTAGTGAAATGCAAATCAAAACTACTTGGAGATTCCATCTGTAACTGTCAGAAAGGCTAAGATCAATAAAACAAATGACTGTTCATGCTGGCAGGAATGTGAAATAAGGGAAACACTCATTCATTCCTCCTGGGAGCACAATGTTGTATAGTTTCTATTTTCATTTAGTTCTCAGCACTAATTTTCATTATGGTTTCTTCTCTGACCTCTGGTTTCTTTTGTTGTTGTTTCAGATAAACATATAATATTTTATTTTGCTTTGTTCCAGTTCCACGAATTGAACACAAAATCCCTCTGGGTATTTTTGATGATTAAGTTTTCCTTTATAATGCTGTCATTGGAAATGGTTCATGACAAAACGTTGCTTTGAGGTGACAATTATTACCCTTGAAGGAAGCATACAAAAGAAAATAAACTCTGTTAGAGTTTGTGAGAGTCTTACTCATTGTGATGGCAGATAAGGATACATAGACACATAGAAATGTTTGAAGAATTGTTCATAGAAATACATGTCTTTTTAAAATTAATTTTACTTAAATTAAAACCTACTTTATGTTACATACCAATCCCAGTTCCCTCTCCCCCCCTGCCCTTCCATTCCTCTCACCATCCCCCATCTCATCCCCCATTCACTCCTCTGGGAGGGTAAGGAGTGATGATACCATGGAGGATCATCAAAGTCTGTGTCATCGTTTTGGGCAGGACCATGTATCTAGACTGAGAGAGTATCCCTCCATAGGGAATGGGCTCCCAAAGTTCATTATGCACTAGGGATAAATACTGGTTCCACTGCCAGTGGCCCCGTAGACTGCCTGGGTCTCCCAACTGGCATCTGCATTCAGGGGGCCTGGTTCAGTTTTATGCTGGGGACCATGAGCTCCAACTTGCTTAATTCAGCTATTTCTATGGGTTTAACCAGACTTGCCTTGACTCCTTTATTCATTACTCCTCCCTCTCTACAACTGGAATCCAGTTGTAGAGAGGGAGGAGTAAGATTCCAAAAGTTAGGCTCAGTGCGTAGCTGTGAATCTCTGTTTCTGCATATCTTTTAAATGTGTGTTTGATCTAACATTTTGTATAACTACCACATTGTGATCAGATAACAAGTCTTATAGGACCACCGTTGCTTTATGATAGAATATAGGGTTAATTGGGGAACATATATGGGGACATCTACAAAGTTTATTTAATTAGTGTAGCAACCTGTACTTAATCCATTTTCTTAAACCCATGAATTATATCATTCAAGTCTAGCATTTCCTCAATGGTCTTATGTACTTGATCTCTGAGTTAACTAAACAAGTGTGCTAAAATTACCCACTCTGGCAGTATTCTCTACCTTTGCCATTTTGTTTCATTTATAATACATATATAAATACACACATATACGTATATACACAAACACATACACCTATATATCTATACACATATGCATACGTATATGAGTATTAAATAGATAAATATGTAAGTTAATCTTCCTAGCAAATTGAAGCTTTCCCATTTTGTGCCCATTTTTATCTCTAATATTTTTTTATTTAAAATTCTGTGCTTATGTAGTTGCACCATTAATTTTTTTACTGTAATTTGTCCATTATATTTGTTTTGTTCTACTTTTTTATTTACACACTTTATGATAAAGTTGAGGTAGTTTTCCTTTGGTTTTGTAACACTGGATGGATATTGAACTAAGCTCTCACACCTGCTAGCTTCCTGAATAGCTGGGATTACAAGCCTATGCCACAAAGCTTGACAGTCCCACCCCCCAATAGACGCTTAAAAGTCTTATCTTGTAAATGGACCATTAATTATAGTTTATGTTGCTATAAATCAAATCAGAAAATGAAATAAAAAGCATGAAAAATTCAGATTCATTTCCCTAAATATCACTAAAACAGTCTCAAGCTCACATAAAGAGCCACCAGAGACTTACGCATTGTATAAACCATTGAAAACACAACTTACCATGTTCTTAATGTTTTATTTAATGAACTCAATATTGAGAATGGGTCTAGTGTGTGTTCTCTTAGTATTGAATACAACTTACTCTGAATCTGTAGTCCTAATAAAAATAGCTCCATTTGTGTAGCTGCAAAAGAAAATGAATTCAATCAGACACTGAAGTGAATGGTTCCTCCCTGTACCCAGTCCCTCATAATTTCCATGTGGCCTCATTTTTTCCTCAGAAACTTTGACCAGTAAAAGTTTAGAAAGTCTGTCCTCTCTTACTTCTTCAGTCCAGGGATCAAATGTCTTGACTTCTCTGACCTAAGAGGGAGATGACAGGATCCGAGATCAGAGGTTCGTGATTTGATGGGAATGTGGAAGCAGAGATTCAAACCAAACAAATAATAAAGTAAATAGTAGATTGTTATGACTATGCTTATGTGATCCCGAAAATAGAAACATCATTTTACTATGAGGTACCCAATAAGATAAGAAGGTGTTAGTAAATCCTTAAAGAGTGAGTCAGACTCTGACAGAGAATTTAGCATGGAAATATCATAATTGAGAACACATCATTGTTAGGTATGTATAGAATACACACACATGTATATATATATATATATACATATATATATACATGTGTATATATATATACATACATACATATATACATACATACATATGCACTCTGCTGTCACAATATCAAGAGCCATTGTGTGTGGTAGAGAGCTGTGTTCATTATCTTAGCTTGTGAGCTTACAGGTGAAATCACACTGACTGTAAAAAGAACATACCAATAGTTACATGCAGATGTTATAACAAAAACAGAACAGAACAATGTCAAGAAGAAATTGAATGATGGGACAGATTAGAAAGAAAATGGTGTGAGATAATAGCCATTAGTTATATAAAAACAGTGCCTAAAAGAAAAGCAGGAAGCAATCCTAAGCATAGTGTGAGGTTATAACTACATAGTTAGAAAGGAAACTTTTCTTTGTAGTTGAGAAAAAATATCCTGTGTTGCTCGTGTTATTTAAATAGCCTTTTTAAAAAGCAGGTAACAGGTTTAAGTAACCTTGTCCTTAGGATGGCCTGAGTTTGTAAAGATTCAGTGTGGGTATGTTGACTCACAGAGATATATTCTTGAATTTTCATTACCGGAATATGGCAGATCTCTATCTACTCTGAGGAAATTTCAGTAGACATAAGATGATATTTATGCACTTGATAGGGAAGCATTTGAGTAAAATCTGTCAATTTTTTTTTGAATAACAAGTGTCTGTTCTTATTACCAGGATAAGAAAAGACAATGGATTAATTTCCTCTTGTGTTATTACAGAGACACATCGGCTAGGTCATTAGTAATTTTGCATTGCAGACTTTATAGTCTCTTTTTTAATCCCCAAAGGCACAAGTGATGGGAATAGTTAATAATTCTCTATACAGGTGATGTGAGCCATTAAGTCCTTTAATAACATTTTTATCTGTTTAGAAAAACAAAATCATATTGAATTAGCCATACTGTCAGAGTGGTCCATTTCTTCCTTTCTTCCTCATAAGCTAGGATGGGCTTTTATTTGGGAAAGCAATTTTAGGATGATATCTGTAGCCCCAAGAATTGCTGAAGCTCTTACAACCTGTGCATCCTCACTTCCCGAGTTCAAAAGTCTAGCTGGGATTTCCAATGCTGTGTCTGAATTCAGTTACTCATAAAGCGAAAGTTTTTGTTTTTAATAAATCAGGAATTTAGAAGCCTAAGGTAGTCAGCAACAACTCATTCGACTTTTAGGCATTCCAATCAATGATGATCACTACAAAAATCGTTTTAAGATGGATTCTAGGATATCAGCTAAGGTAGAGCCAAAAGATATATTGAAAAGGAACTTACCAGCTTTGTCTTCAAAGTCAAGAGTGAAACCACACACCTGGTAGTTCTTTGAAGCAACTCAAGTGGGGCTTCTACCAGGGACAGTGAGCAACATCTCTAAGGTAGCTTTCATTGAAGCCGGCAGTTATTCTTCTTTCTGAGGGTAGGGTAGGGCATCATCACTCATAGAAATGTCTTTCTTTGTGGGAAAGATGAGGCCATTTCCTAGAACTCTGTGAAGAATAGTTATTGTCCTCGTCACACGGCTGTGGGAGTCTTTTCCCTTTAGAATCTTCTTTTTCCCAATCCAGAGTGTCTGGGGTAGTAGGATATTACCTGTTTAGAGAAGAGTGAAGTTATCAAATGAGTGTGTTCTGTCGTCAACAATGACTTTTGCTAGATGTCTTAGACTGCTTCAATTTAAGTCTATCTTGTTGAGAACCCTACAAGGCAATTTTAAATTAATGGGTAGTGTGTGGGGTCCTAATGTCTCTTTTTGCAACTTGTTCTTATTGTCTTGGACTGAAGAAATAAGGACTTAGCAGTAGTGGGCCTGAAGATATTTTTAAAAAGTCTTTAGTTACAGTAATCTTCATCAAATGCACACCATGTTTCTTTGGGTTTACCTGCTGCAAACCATTTTCAATATGCATGTTGATTTATACATTCTGAGACATGCTTATGTTTTTGAGTTTTGTCCCTGCTTTTGTTTTCAATATTTCAAATGTCTTGGGGAAATCTTTAGAGCAACACTATCATCCTGCAGCACCTAAAATTACCTTTTATCCTTTCCCAAAACTCTATCTCCTATTTATTCAGCTCTATGTATTTTTGTGTGTTTCTTTGGGGCAAAGTGGCTGTGGGACCAGGTGGGACAATAATATCTACAAACCTCTCATGTAATGAGAATACATGAAATCTAAATTCAGCAATTTGGGTCTTGGAAAGCTAAGATGGCCCTGTCCTTGGTACATTATGATGTAGTGAGGACTAAAAATAAGAACCTGGGCTACAGAGATAGTTCAGTAATAAGAGCATTTACTCTTCTTCTGAGGTCCTGGGTTCAATTCCTAGCACCAACCTGGTAGTTACATCTATAACTCCAGTCTCAGGGGATCCCACATCTTCTGGCCTTGAAGACACAAGGTACACATGTGGTACACAGCCATACAAGCAGGGAAAACACACATATTCAAAAAAGCAAAAGAAATTTACCTAAAACAATGTTTAATAGGAAGTCTTTCCCACAAGGCTTGATTTTATAAAAATACATCTTTAAAGAAACCCTGAGGAGAAGCCAGTAGGGTTCCCTGTTTTCTAAGGCTATAGCTTCACAGAAAGCAGTTGTGGTAGGCCCAGCAGCACCCACATGGGGAAAGCAGAGATGCCATTGAGATTTCAGGATAACAAGTACAGGAATGGGCATTCCTAGTATGCTTTTTAATACAGAATGAGTTGCTCTGAGAGCAGCTGCTTTTGCTCTTATCCCTGGCAAGTGTGGTTTCTACCATTGCCTTGGGCTGCTCTGTTAGAGAAACAACAGTACCAAAAGATCGTCATGTATGAATCTGTATAGTGATGTCCTGCTTCAGTTATAGATATCTCTAAGGTGATTTCCCATTTGATGCCAGAAGCACTGTGACATGTAAGTTGAGACTGGAATAGAATGGGTAGATGCTAAGTCATGTATAGTCATCAAGAGTGCTTCTGATGGATCTCAGATGCCCCCTACCCCAAAGAGAATGTTAATGGTGTCAAAGAAAGGGCTATGGCATTCATGATAGCCTGAAGACTTCTTTTTCATGGACTTCTGCTCAGCTGAAACTAGATTCTTGGACATGCTGTGTGAAAAGAAAGAACCAGTACAAAGCAGAGCTGGAGTCAATTCAAAGAAGAAAATTGCTCAGGGAGAGAAACATGCTTGTGGGCACACACACACGTATGCATGCATGCACGCATGCACGTACGTATGCATGCACACACACACGCACACACACAGAGAGAGGAACATGAGTATAGGCTTCTCAAGAGGTAGGAGTATATTTTATTCCAGTGATATGAAAAGTTTTATCTCTTTTTACTCTACTATCTAATCTACTTTTCATTTCTTTATTTTTTAATATAGTTTTTTATTGACTCTTTGAAAATTTTGCATTGTTTACCCCAGTGTGTCTCACCTCCCAGTCTCTCTACATCCTCCCTGAGACACACTCCTCCAACCTCCTCACCTCAATTTAGCTAAAAACACAAGCAAACAAAAGACCCCCCTCTCTCTTCCATCTTTCTAACACCTCATTCATCTTAGTGGCATCCATCAGGAGCTGCAGTGTGGCAATCATTATACCACTTTTGTCCAATCGTCCCCACTTGCAAATGTTCATTCCAATGAGTCATTGGTCTGGTTCAAGGCCTCTGGCACACCATCATCACTGGGCTCTCATTTAAATTCCTCTTTGGATATCCCACTGTTGCCCCAGGTCACAGAGATGCTGTGACCTATACTCTAGCAGGTCATAGTTGAGGGAGATGTTGGGCCAATTCAAGGTTCAGGATGTGGGTCTGGGTGGTAGCTGAGCTGGTCAATTTGGTCCTCAGGGACCAATGGGCCACTAGAACCACCCCTCAGGCAAGGGGGAATAGCCTCTCATAGACCCATGCCTTCAGACCCAGCTCTCCCACACCTGTGCTGAGGGGTGGGGCCATCTCTTCTGAGTGCAGGGGCCAGCTCTTCCATGGGAGGGGAGCTCTTCTGCTGCAGTTTCCAGTAACTCACTCTTTAGCATTGTCACTTCTTGTCATTCTCCTGCCTCATCCTTCTCAGAGTATTAAGGCCCATGCCTTAATACTTGGTATAACCATAATTTTAATTTCTGTTTTCACTCTTGACATTTCTATTTTATTGATTTTTGAAGTTTACTTGTGCTCTTGCATCTTACCTATATTATGATCCTTTCTTTCTTAAAAAATACCTTAAAATATAAAATAGCTATTTTATACTCTAGCAAATCTCATGTCTAATGCTTCCCTCTGAAAATCTTTGTTATATATTTGTTATGTGAAGGGCTGATGACATTTTAATCAGAGTACATCATGTGTGTAGTTTGATCAGTTTTGCCCTACTGCCTTGGGTGTTTGAAATTTTGACAATGAGCTTCCATTCATTCGAGCTTTCTGTGCAAGTGTTCCTTGAGGGCTGAGGAATTTTGGATGGCCTGCTTACTTGTGTTTCACTGAGTTCTTGAGAACACAACCAACATGGGACAGCTCTGAACTGAAATACTACTAATAGTGCTTTTTAAATTACCCAGTTGATATGAATTGAGTCTTCAAATTCTTGTGTTCAGACCTATTAAGAATGATTAGTACACACATTCTTTCTCATAAATCAAATACCACATTATAGGGTAGGTAATTATTCTTCCAATATTTTTCTTATTCGTCCTTTAATTGGAGTTTTAGCCACATGATGTCCTAGGAAGGGACAACTACTTATTAGACATCATCTTGACTAGCTCTGTTTTCTCCTATTGTCTGTCCTCAGATTCAACCCGCTATATAAATTGAATTTTATGTTAGTCTCAAAACTAGTAAATATGTTCTGAGTGAAAATGCCACTTCCCTGTCATCGTCATCATTTTCATTGGGGCTTTCCTTCTAAGTAGGCTGGATCAGGGTGTATTGTTTGCCTGAGTGACTGAAACAGAATACTAATGGGAAATTAGTGCTTCCTTCTTAATCTAGCTGGAGTGTGTGTCTGTAATCACACATGAATTCTGCCAATAAAAACATATATGATCCCTTCTTTGTTAAAAATAATCTTTTTAAATTTACCATAATTGTGTCTGAGAATAACATAAATGCTGTTCATTGAACAGTAGTATTTTGGGGTCTCTTCTATTTTCTCTTTGCATTGCTGATTCTTACTGCATGGAGGCCTTCAAGAAAAAAGTCTACCTGCAATACCACTCTTGGGCATATAACCAAAGGATGCACATCATACCACAAGGACATTTACTCAGCTGTGTTCATAGCAGCATTATTTGTAGTAGCCAGAACCTGGAAACAACCTAGATGCCAATCAACAGAAGATTAGATAAAGAAAATGTGGTACATTTACACAATCAAGTATTACTCAGTGGTTAAAACAGAACAAAACAAAACAATGGCATCTGCAAATTTGCAGGCAAACGGGTGTAACTAGGAAAAAACCATCCTGAGTGAGGTAACACAGACCCAGAAAGACACACCTGGTATGCATTTACTCATACATGGATATTCACTGTAACATGAAGGCTAACTATACTACAATCTACAGACCCAGAGAAGCTAGGTTAAAAAAAAAGTGGGGGCACTATGCGGACATACATGGAGGGCCCCAGGAAGGGAAAACAGTTAAGATCTCCTGGGTAAACTAGGAGAGGGATAGGAGGGAGGGAATGGGAACATGAGGGAAGAAGACTGAGTTGAGGAAGGGAAGAGGGAGAAGGGCAATGAAAGAGATATCTTGATAGAGGGAGCTATTATGCAGTTAGGGAGAAACCTGATGCTGGAGAAATTCTCAGTAATCCACAAGGATGACCCCTTAGGAATAGTGATGATTCCTTAGCAATAGTGAAGAGGCTGTCTGAACAGGCCTTCCTCTTTAATCAGATTAGCGACTCCCTAATTGTCACCATAGAACCTTCATCCAGTAACTGACTGAAGCAGAGCCGGTGACCCACAGGCAAGCACTGAGCTGAGTCCTGGAGTTCAGTTGCAGAGATGGAGGAGGGATGGTATGAACAAGAGGAACATGATGGCAAAAACCACAGAAATAGCTGACCACAGCTAGTGGGAGCTCATGGATTATTGACTGACAGCTGGGGAACCTGCTCGGGACCTGACTAGGCCTGCTGAATGTGAGTGACAGCTCTGTGGCTTCATCTGTTGTGAGGGGCATGGGCACTGGCACCAGGATCTATCCCAGGGGTATGAACTGTTTTTTGCAACCCACTCCCTATGATGGAAGTACCTTGCTCAGCTTTGATACAGAAAGAGGGCTTTGTCCTACCCCAACTTGGTATTCCAGATTTTGTTGACTCCCCAAGGAAGGCCTTACCCCTCTGAGGAGCGGATAGGGGATGGGAAGGGGCAGAAATGGTGGGGAGGTGGGGATGGAGGGGGAAATGAATGGGATTGGTAGGAAAACGAAAAGGAAGGTTTAAAAAAAAACAACCTATGATTCTATACAATATTTTCTAACTCCTGAAAAGAGATTAAAAAATAAAACTTAGAAAGCAGAGATTGTGTAAGGCCATCAATTCATGAGTGTTATTTTTTCTTTTGGTTGGTTTTGGAATTGTTTTTATTTACCTTATCTTTTAAGTTGCATTCACTTGTATTTTATGTCTCTATTAAATAAGTAAGACAGAATTGTCTCAATGTCCCAAGTGAGGAATAAATTTGTGTTTGGATATGCCACCATGAATCTACAATTTATGTCCATGGAAAAGCAACACAAAATCCAGTGTGTATAACACTTTAGTTCATTTATCTGCCATCTTGGGAGAGTAACTCCTGGATATGATTCTGATCTCCAATGGGTCATTGTCAGCTCTGGATCACAAAGCAGTCATGTGTTTGAAATATTCCACCACAGAATGACATCTGCAAACAGATTTACAATATTTAAATATTGGCAGAAGTTCCATTTATTAAAGGCTAAAGTGTATGTGGAATTTTGAGTAACTGCCTGATGCTCAAAATCAGAAATTGTATTTTCACTATTAAAACTATAATGAAAAATTTAATTTTGGCTCAGCCTAAAGAAGGCGGGCAGCCAAATGGCTGAGAAAACATCTGTGGTCTGTGCAGTGGTTTGTGGGCACAATAGTGTCCGAATAGTGTACAGCAGCCACAGTCCTAATCTGCCATTATCCAGGTATAACCCCCTTAATAAAATGTAATTCATTCATATATCTTTAATTATTTTCTCCAGTCATTTGAGTGCGATTGCATGAGACAACTGACAGTGGGTGTGATTCTGCCTTGTGTGTGTGTGTGTGTGTTCAAGTGCTCTCAATTGCTGAGTCTACTGTTTTCTGCCTCGAAACCTCCAAGTCCACAATACGTGGGGCAGAAACTCTTAGTTTATTTTGTAGAAGACGTTGATGATGTGCCCTGACTTCTCAGGCTCTTTTGATTGTTTATCTGAGTATTATGCTGTAATACTGTGGGATTGCCCAGATAAAGGCATGGGGGGGGCAAACCCCAGAAAATTTCTCTTTACAAACCAGGTTTGGAAATGAGAAATGTAAGGAACTGTGCCAAACTCACTCTCCAGTTTTCAGCTGAGGTGGCTGGCATTGTGAGGTAGCATTAGTTTTAAGGTCGTTTGCTAGCTAAAACGTCATGATGTTGAAAACAATTGCAGTACAATACAGACCAGTACTAGCAAATATTGATCTTAACTGTACTCATACATGCTTACACACATATTTATGCAAATTACAAAATGTTTTGTGTGGTTGATCCAACCTTTCACTTCTAACAAATTCATAAAACAAAAAAATCTTAAGTCAAACTAGTGTTAGCTGGTCTACAACCATAATGGGAGAGAGTAGTGCTTTTGGAAAATAATTCGTTTTTGAAATTAGAATATAATTGCATCATTTTTTCTTTTAGTTTCCTCCCATGTACCCTGCCCCTGCCCTTTCAAACTCATGAGCTTGCTTTCTTGTCTCATGCGTGTGTGTGTGTGTGAGTGCATGCACGTGTGTGTGTGTGTGTGTGTGTGTGTGTGTGTGTGTGTGAACAAATATGTTCAGTTTGTAAAATGTTACCAGTACGCATGTGGTCTTAGGGATGACCGTTTGGTACTGGATGTCTAATTTGTGTGCCTTTCCCTGGGGTGAAGACTGTTTCTCCTGCTCTCAGAGCTTCTTAATCACTTGTCATTATTTGTCTATGGTTGAGGACTCTCCAGATTTTTCCTTTCCATGCTAGCATAGCCACTGGTGTCATAGTCATTCAGGTCTTATTTAGGCAGCCATGCTGATGAGACTTCATGTTATAATTTTTATGACATTTCTAGGAGGCACAATTTCACAGCAGACTTCCTGTTCCTTTTACTGCTTTTTGAGGGGAGCTATGTAACTGTGATGGCAAGGCCTATGATGGTGTCCTTGAAAGTTAAGCAAACCATCGTCTTTGATGGCTGACATAGAACTTGATAAAAAATAATCAGCTATCAGTTAATATTTCTATGAAGAGATAGATTAGACTCACTATATTACTCCTACTCAGTCAGTAACAGAAGTTGCCTGCTGGCAAAGATCACAGTAGGAATATTCACTATTGTCTACTGCCTCAAAATACTGACCAAAGTACAGCCAGGCGCTAGAAAGTTAATAGAAAAGTAGCATGCTTTCTGTCCTAAGGACAAATTGCTATAAACAGAGCTTCTGCCTGTGGTGTCTAGTACACAGAATTCATTAGAAACTAATAGACTACTCACAGTAATTATGGCTGACAACAGCCTATTGAGCTCCCACGTTTGCATCAACAGAAATTGGGCTACTAGAGTAAAAGCCACCTTGTAGCTTGTACCCTCTTACATGTGTAGCATCTCTGGATGTGAGTATGTCTGGTTGTACATATGTGAATGTAAACATGGTTGTCCTCAGAGGCCAGAAAACACTGGATTCCCAAGCATTGTAGTTATAGGTGGTTGTGAGCAGGTTAATATGGCTGCTGAGTGCTGAACTTAGGTCCTGTGCAAGAAGAGCATGGGCTCTTAACCACTGAGCAACCTCAGCAGCCCAGTGCACTCATTTTAAAGCTACTGGCCTTCATAGGAACCACATTGAGAGCCAATGAAGAAGAATACTTCTCATCCAAAAAATCCCCCATGGAGGTGTTAATTAAGTATATTGATAGCATTAGTAGGGGGTCATGTCTTCTCTCTATATATATGGAGAGTTGTAGAGGTGTTTGAGTGTCACATGGATGAACTATGATTGCTGGTTTTCTACTGTTTCTTGTTTCTTTTAATAAAATATATTTCGATTATTTGTAGTGTATCCAACCAAAATGGTTCACTTTCCTTACCTTACCTTACCAGTTATGGTTGATCACGTGACAGCTCAGCCAATGGGGCCATAGGTAGGCATCCCATGAGAAGACATTTTTCTTTCTAAATAAATGATTTCCCCCATTATTTCCACTGTTACTAGAATTCTTAGGGTCAGAGCCTTGACTCTGACAGTTCTAACAGTCTAGGCTTGGCCTCCTATCCTCAATAGGCCATTTAAACCTACAAGTCACCTGGAAAAGCAAGAAAGAATATTCATCCAGTGTAGTTTGTGGTGATATATTATTTGTGATTTATTAAAACTTGCCTGCGGATTCAGGAAGCAAAGTCAGCCTCAAGCTATAGAGATCAAGCAGTGGTGGCACATACCTTTAATCCCAGGACTCAGAATTAAGAGATGGATGGCTCTCTCGTATTCAAGGCCACCCAGGCCTATACAAGATTCAGTCAGTCTAAAAGAGTGACAGAGCTCATGCCTTTAATCCCAGCACTAGAGAGATATAAAAGATAGGAGTAGGATGGATATTCATTAGTCAGTCTGAGAATTAGTCTCTAACCATGTTGAGGACAGCAGAGCAGTCTAAGTGACTCTGAGGAGCAAGTGAAATCGGGAGCAGTTTAAAGATTGCTCCTTTTGTCTAGACCCTACCCCAAATGACTCCTCAGATTTTATGATCCTTCATGAAAGGCCTCACCCTCCCTGGGGAGTAGATAGGAGGTGAGATGTGTGGGGGGCATGGAAGGATGGGAGAGAGAGGGAACTGGGATCGATATGTAAAATAAGGAAATTTTAAAATTAAAAATATTAAATAATAATTAAAAAATTAGATTTTAAATTTTATTTTATATGTATGAGAGATTTTCCTGTATGGACATTTACACACCTCGTATGTACCTGGTTACAATGGATGCCAGAAGAGGTTGTTAGATCTCCAGGAACCTGACTTAGGAACAGTTATGAGCTGCCATGCAAGAGCTTTACCTTTGTTCCCTGCAAAAACTAGTGGTCTAAACTGGTGAGGTCTCTCCAACCCCAGGAGATTCTCAGCAGATATACCCATACTCATAATCTTCATGATGAAGGCATCTGTACCTTATTGGGCCTAGAGATCCAGGGATGTCAGGTCCAGCTCCATGCTCTAAGAAGTCAGAATTTATTCCTCTCTTCTGTTGTTTTTTAAAATTATTAGAATACAGTAATTGGACAAAACTGCATGTTTCATTGCGACATTCTCTAACATGCTCATGTTGTAATTGTGTTGGATTGTATTTATCCTTCTTCCTATTTCATAGCCAGAGTGAGAGATCAGTATTTATGAAACTTTTCTATTATCTTCTTTTCCTTGCCCTCCTCCACGTGGCTCTTAGTAAAATTCCTAAGCAGATAACCCTTTCCTCCTAGGATTATTTCTAATATGAGAGGACACTATGCATTTGTGCTTAAGAACAATATCCTTTAGCCCAGCCATGTTTCAAGTCCCCGTTTTACTGCTGTTGATTTCATAAGCCTGAGTAATCTGCTTATATTTCTGGCTTTATTTTCATACCTTAAAAAATGAAAGGTAGCCAGGTGGTGGTGGCACACGCCTTTAATCCCAGCACTTGAGAGGAAGAGGCAGGCAGATCTCTGTGAGATTGAGACCAGCCTGGTCTACAAGCGCTAGTTCCAGGACAGCTTCCAAAGCCACAGACAAACCCTGCCTTGAAAAACCAAAAAGAAAAACAAAACAAACAACCAAAAAAAAAAAAAAAAAATAGAGGCTAACAAAAGACTAACCTGTGTATTTCTTTAAAGAAAACTGAAGAAAATGTATACGAGAATACAACTCATTTTTCCCAAAAAGTGTTAAACTTTTAAATGCAGATATGTGTTTTCATTTAGATGAAAGGGAGCTAAACTCCATCCTAATTCTGATATTGGATAATTCTGCTAAATGAATGAAAGTTATGTGATAGCATCAGGGAAGGGATGCAGTAGGAGAACTTAGAGTAGAAACTTTTAAAAGTTTTAATGATAAAAGTTTTAAATGATAAGGGAACTGATGTTATTTGCAGGCATGGATAAAATGTTTATACAAATTCATTTTAAAATTTACTTTAGTTTTCGTGCTACTAAGAACATGATAAATGGTATAACTTCATAACACTGAATCTGCCACTTAATCATTATAATTTATAATAAAAATTAGTATATGCATATATATATACATGTATATATGAATGTATTTAAACAAATTGTGGTTCCAAATTTTTCTCCTAAAATACTCCCTCAAACAAAACTGGGAAGGCATTTTTAAGTGTTCCTTAACATTTATAGAATGCCTTCCTGGTCAAAAATGCCTTGTATGTATTAAAGTATTTAGTTCACCTCTCAGTAACTCTTTATTGTTTCCCAAGTTGAAAATTAAAATTAAACAATGTGTCCAGCTCTGCTCATATTTTAAGTAGAGTTGTTGGAATATAAACATAGCCTTGCAAAAAAGTTTCTGGCTTTTCCAGCAGAATTCATAACAGAAAACAAACCAGCACAGGTTTTACTTTTTGTTGAAACAAACTCTGAAACAATGCCTGGGGTAGTAAGGGAATGGGAATGCTTTCATAATAAGAGAAGTGCCCCAAACGAAGAGGTTTAAAGAGTGTAATAGTTAATGTACTTTAGAGACTTTGTGTGAACACATATACCTATAAATTAAACATGAAGATGTATTAAAATAATTGCATAAGGAAAAACACCTTTGATTAAACAAAGCTGGCTTCAAAACAAACTGTGTAATATCAGCAGGCACATTTATTCAGTAAGCAAGTTACTAAGTTGCTTCTTTCCTTTTCTACTTCTCAATCCTATCATGTCTTCCAAGGCAAAATCAGGCCATCAGCATGAAAAAAAAAAAACAAAAAAAGCAAAACTGTTACTAACTATAGTATATGTTAATTGAATTTAAATAAACTGCAATTGTTGTCAGCTTAATAAAACTCTTCTAAAGTCAGACATACCATAGAAATGAACACTTTTTTTTTATTACAGTAACTATGAAAGATAGTGTACCTCAAATAGGCATCAAAGGATAGAGTCTCAGATCAATGTTCGTCCTCGAGTCTCACAAAAATACCTCTGTTTTAAGTAGTGAATAGACGGCTGTTAGATATTACAAATATCTTCTAGGGCCCCAGATCAGCACTAATATTAGACAGTAGCTGTGAATGAATGATGATAATAGAACATACTAATCGGTTCTGGAATGTTACATTTTAAACAGTCTTTTTTTTATCATTCCATGTTATTTATTTAAAATTAAACTAAAATATCTTAAAGCTTTTTAAAAATTATAATAAACTAAAAGCTACATTAAATGTGAATAGTGTGTTTTTATCTTGTGTTTTAATTTTTTAAGGCAGGTTCTCACTGTATAGGCTAGATTTTCCTGGAATTCACGGTGTAGCCCAGGCTTGCCTAGAACTACCAGTCACACTATCTTAGCATTCAACTATATACACAGTAATAACTAAAGAACTGTTTATGGGGCTAAAAGGATGGATCAGAGGTTAAGACCACTGCCTGCTTCTCCAGAGGACCTAGGTTCAATTCCAAGCATCCACATGGCAGCTCACAACCATCTGTAACTCCAGTTCCAGGAAACTGAATGCCCTCCTCCACCTTCCATATGTATCAGCCACGCACATGGTGCACAGACATGCATACAGGCAACACCCACTGAACATATAAATCAACCAACCAGTCAGCCAATCAGTTAGTCAGTCAGTCAGTCAGTCAGTCAGTCAGTCAGTCAGTCAGTCAGTCAATCAATAATAAATACTTTAAAAAGAGGCCTTCTATTTCTGTGAGATCAGAATATTAGAGACAAGTTCAAGTGACAAATAAAGAGGTCACCACTCCTGTAGAAGAGTCTCATTAAGGCAAAACTTGGCTCTTGATCATGAGGGTATGAAGCGCACTAAAGCAGAGAAAGCACACTTGGAATGCACATGGTTTTCATTATAACACATGGAGACTATGCCTTCTTTCCTATTGACTGGGTGCTAACCTTATAGAATATTGAGATTGGGTAGTCCTCTCCTCTCCCCTCCCGTCCACTCCCCTCCATTTTATCCTCTCCTCTCCCCTCCCATCCTCTCCCCTCTTCTATTCTTCCCTACCCTCCTCTCCTCTTTCCTCCTGTCCCCTTCCTTCTCCTCATCTGCCCTCCCCTTTCCTCCCATCCCTCCCCTTGCTTGCTTTTGCTTCAGCAGTCCTGGGATTAAAGTTGCGGACCACCAGCCCTAGTTAGTAGAACTACCCCAAGACAGTGCTCAAAGTGAAACCTCTAGAACAGCCTGGACCTGTTGATGTGATTAGCATACTTTGAAGACATGGCTGCATTCTCATGTCATTAAAGAACTACTGGCTTTGGCTAATAAATAAAAACAACCAATAGCTATGTGCCCTTTAGCTTGTAAATAGATTTAAACACCACCATCAACAACAATAGCAACAAAACCTGTGGGACACATATGCAATTCAGCCTAACAAAAGAATGAGATCATGTTATTTGTAACAACATGAAAGAAACTGGAGATCATGTACTACATGAATAAAACAGTATTATCTCTCTCTCTATATATATATATATATTTATATATACATATATATGTATGAATATATATATAATAACAGTATTATATATAATTATATGAGGCAAGAGAAACAAAAACTATAAGTCACATGGTTACTTAGTTGACATTATGACAAGTATTGCACAATTTCTCTCATATATGGATTATAAACATGATGCATAGCAGGTGCAAGTAGTTATTACCTGATCATGGGTAGAAAAGGAGATGAAGTGTTAATAAGTGACTACTAACTTGAAGCTAGACATCAGAATGAAATTACACTTCAGTATAGATGAGCATATATAGACATATGCATGTGTGAATATAGGTAGGAATTGTATTCTGTGCATTTCAAACAGTGATAAGAAAAGACTGAATATTTTTGTCACAAAGAATCATTGCATAAGAGGATATTGTAAGAGTGTGAGGGCCAGAGGTAGGGAATATCTGCAAAAGGACTGAACTCACAGCAGCTGCACTACACATTCAAGATCTATACCATATCAACTCAACCAAAACCCCAGCTTAGACAAATGAAGGGGATTATGAAGCCCCATTTCTAGCTGAGACATTATTGTCAATTGGATACTGCTTCACCCAGAGTCAGTTTACTTCAAGAATGTGTTTCCAGAAACATCATACATACTCCAGTAGATGGTCCTACAGCCATGCCCATACAGGGAGCAACAAGTGGACTCTATGGATTTGAACACAAGGGAGAGGAGCATAAAGAGATTATTGGAGGGACACAATGTATAGATTCAACCAAAACACAATACATCCACCTATGAAACTGTCAAACAATAACAAAGATTAAACAAAGAAGAAATGATAGATGGCTTTAAGAAGACATAGATCTTTAACCTAATTACACAACATATACATAAATCTATTACATGGTTCCCAAATTAATATGTACAACTTCATGGTTTTACATATCATTCAAAATAAATGTAGTTTAAATACGATGACAAGACATGGTCAAGGTAGCAAGTTCTTTGCAATTCCAGCTGTTGGAGAACTG
>JANBXA010000641.1:18800000-18945000 GCA_030556225.1 Cricetiscus sungorus
TCCCCTCAGTTGTCCCACACACACCACCCCCCACCCCTCCAACCCCCCCTCCTCCTACACTGTCGGGAATCCAACAGTTCCTTCATCTCCAAGGGGAACTAAGCGTTGTTCTAAAGGCTAAATTAAATCCATCCCCAACTCTTGCACACTGAGAATATTCCCACAAGTCAATCACATTTCTTCTTTCTTCTCCATGGCAGAGTACAGTTGTCCCCCCACCCCCCACCACCACCACCAAGCATTGAGAGGCTGTGTGAACATGACAGGAATGGGGTGTGGCTGGAAGAGATTGGCATGTTCCTGTTCCTGCAACAGATAGAAGGCTAGGTACTGATACAAGGCCAGAAACCAACCCTGACGCAATGCAGCAAATTATTTACTGCTCGGCATACAAAACCGAAGGGCAAAAGCCCAGTCCCAAGTCTTCCATGTTGTGCCCACCCACTAAGACATCTGTAGATAAAAATGCACACACAAAGGGTTTTCACTTAAAAGTAAAACTGCCTACCTCTGAGCTATGCCTGCATGAAAGCCATTTTTGAAGGAAGTCTGGTTGAACCTCACCGACCACCACACCCACCTCCGGTGAGATAGAAGACAAAATATGTGAGATATTTAGGGCCCCAGAAAGGCAAGAATTGAGGAAACTGCCAGCATGGGGACAGGAAAGATCTCTAGGAAGGCAGTCTCCATCCCTCCTTCCCCGGGCCCTCTGAATTTTTTTCTTGCAGTGGAGACAGAGAGATTGAAAGAGATGGCGCATGCTCAGCAAAGACCCATTTATTTTCAAGCCTTTGCAAGAAAATTTCCTTTACAAGATGAATGCTCAGCTCACCTGCAGCCCTGAGACCTTGCTGCAGCTGGAGAAGGGAAGAGGCGGGGACGGGCAAGCGCAGTACATCACCACGGAAGCAGTTTCTGCGCAGGCGCACTGTCGTATTGCGACCAGCTGTGTCTTGCGGAACCGAGTCATCTTCAGAGCTTCTCTGTGCAACACCGCGTCCCTGATCCCACGTCCTTCTGCTTTCCGAGGCCGGAAAGCGGGGTACAGCTCTGGGGCTGCGACAACCGAGACCCTGGGAACTTGCTGTCACCCGGGCTTCGTGGGTCCCTGGAGCGCAAGGCTGGAGTTTGCTGCCCCCTCCTGGCCGGGCCGACGCGTGCAGCGATAGGGACTCCTGGCTTTAGCTGGGATCCCCAAATCAGATTTTGTTTTGTTTTGTTTTTTGTTTTGTTTTGTTTTGTTTTGTTTTGTTTTGTTTTGTTTTGGGAAGCCAAGCATTGAACACGCTCTTTACAGATTGTTCAGATTGTTTCCGTTTTCAGTGGTGGAACTGGCGTTCCAAACGGTGAAGTAGGATGCCCAGAGATTCCAAGTTGATCCGGTTTAAAGCCCGAGTGCCCATACAGCTCACTGTCTCTAGGATCAGGCAGATGTGGGCTTGACAGCAAGATCCTGCTTTTACACTGTGACCAGGCCTGCCAGCCTTAGATGTCCAGAAGGAATGGTACGGAGCGGCAGAGTTGGAAAGCATTTTGAATCTTGCGAGTCCAGGGGAATCAGTTCCCAAAAATAAAATAAAATAAAATAAAAATTTAAATAGATACAAAACCATGCCTCTTGGTAAATTTTCACACTACTCCAGTTTTGCCCTCTAGGCTGAGAATTTAACTAGGACAAACTCTCTGTTCTTTATTATATAACAGCAGTCCAGGTACTGAGGGAAGCTCCAGGATTCCCTCAGTGCGGTGGGGGGGGAACAGAATTTCTCAGTATACACAAACAAACCTAACATCATATACATTAAATCTTGTGACATTGGTTTGCTGACCCTATTCCTTCCACAGTGAAATTATTTGGGGAAATAACGTGACTGTATTTTGAGATTGGAACGTCTAACCTGGCCCTAGGGGATCAACCAATCCCTGGAAGAGTATCAGGCGCTGGCAGCAAGTCCTGGTGTTTGCCTCTGAGCTCTCAAGGAACTCTTTTCCAGTCTGCTATGTCTGCCCTCACCCGGCCTTGCCTCTCAGAGTCACAGAACACTTTCCCTACTCAAAATAAAAGGAGATCTTTTGGAACACTTATTATTTCCACGCACGACTTGGGCAAATGATTGTTTCTTTTATCTCATACGGGATTTGAAAGGTTGTTTGGTCTTTGTTGAATTGGAGCACAATCTCTGTCTTGTGCACTCTACCACTTAAGCCTTCTCTTTCCCCAAGAGGAGCCATGTGCCCTAAGCCAGGTGGACATGGGGAAGGCCAATGGGGAGGCCTGACTGGGTACTCTACTCCATAGCAACCCTCAGCAACACATGCTCGAATTACACGGGCGATGGCTTCTACTGCAACCACCCACAACAGGGGCAGGAGCAGGGTCAGCTGACTGGAGAGCAAACTGTCACCAACACAATTCTCAGCAGTGTTCTTGGCATGGCTTAGCCCAGGCAACTGCGAGGTCGCGCTCCAAGGAGACACTGATCTGGAGTCAGCCCTGAAAATACAGGGTAAGGAATTCTGCACGGTGGGATGCACATACATCATCGGCTCTCCCGGGCCTGAGCTGACGCTAAAGAGTGAAAAAAACATAGCGGTGGGGAAAGAGAGACACGCAAGCGCAGTACCTCGCTCCAGAAGCAAGCTCAGCGCAGGCGCGCGCACTCGGGCGGCACTGTTCACTTAACCCTGCGGGCCGAGCCTGCCCCGCAGTGCGCATGTGCCTCTCACTAGGTCCAGCCGGTCCAGCAGATTGTGTGCCACTCAGCCACCTAGAGAGTCCGTGCATGCCACTGGACCCTGCTGCCTCCTGCCGGACTGGCTGACGCTTGCAGCGGGTGCATTTCTCATGCGTTATTAGCTAGATCCCAGAAGGCAAAAAGAGTTTTTGAAGGAATGAAGTTTTACTTTCAGGGAGCCCTCCCTGGTGGAGCCTCTACTGAAGGCAAGCAACGTACCCGCTGAAGTAGGATGTCCAGATCAGAGTCCAAGTTGGTCTGGTTTAAAGCACGAGTTCCCTTACAGCTTATGGTCTCTAGGAATCAGGCAGATATGGGCGTGACATCAAGATCATGTTTTCACACTGTAAGGCTGCCAGCCTTAGATGTCGGGAGGAATGGCAGAGTTGGAAAGCATTTTAAATCTTGCAAGTCCAGGGGAATCAGTTCCCAGAAAAGAACCTGAAATTGACATGATATTGTGCCTCTTGGTAAATTCTCACGCCACTCCAGTTTTGCCTTCTAGGCTGAAAATAGTAACCAGGGTGAACGCTCTGCTCTATAATTATATAATAGCAGTCCAGGATTCTGTGGGGTTCCAAACACAAACGACCCTAATATATACATTACATCTTGTGACATTTGTTTGCTGAACCTATTCCTTACACACGCATTCTGGAAAGCAACGGAGACTGTATTTTGAGATTGGAACGTCTAAACTGGTCCTAGGGGATCAACCAAACCCTGGAAGAGTCTCGTGCACTGGCAGCAAGTCCTGATGTTTGCCTCTGAGTTCTCCAGGAACTCCTTCCCACTCTGTTATGTCTGCCCTCACCCCAGGCCTTGTCTCTCTGCCCCCCCCCCAGAATCACAGAGCACTTTCCCTACTCAAAAGGACAACCTTCTTAGAATCCTTCAATGTTTCAACAATATGATATAAATAAATGCCTTCCCCCTCTGGAAAAAGTAATTTCTCTCCTAAGAGATGTGTCTTAGACTAGCTGCTCCAAGATCTCTTTCTCCTTGCCACTGAAAACTAGAAACTAGAATCGGGTATACAATGTTTCTCTTGGACACACATTATTTAAGCCATTAAAAACAAAATCTCTACACTATGGGGATTGCACACTTGCAAACATATGGGGAAGAGAAACTTTTTCAGGCTGAACTCCTAACTTCCGTAGCCATCAAACATATTTTACAAACTGATGAACATGGGGCAAACTAAGGCATTTCATGTCCACCAAGCTGACACTGCAGAAAATAATTACAGAAATGCTACACAGGAAAGAGGAAGAGAAGAGGATAAACTGCACGTGAAGAGCCAGTGTGCAAGGGGAACCAGTGTGAAATCGGTTGTGCCCTACACAGTAAACCAGCAAAGCCATAACACGAATAGGGAAGGAGGAAAGAATAATCCAGCCAATAAAATGACACCTTTCAATAATAACCTTAAATGTAAATGACTTTGGCTTACCAATAAAGATATGCAGACTGGTTAGCTGGACTTAAAAAACTAGATCTAGCTGGATGGTGGTGTACAGGCTTATAACCCCAGCACTTGGGAGGCAGAGGCAGGCTGATCTCTGTGAGTTCAAGGCCAGCCTGGTCTGCAGAGTAAGTTTCTAGATAGCCAAAGATATACAAAGAAACCCCATCTTGAAAATCCAAATATGTTGTTCATTGTTTTTCCTCTTTTGCTTTTTTTGGGGGCCCACCACCCAGCTCCCAAGAAATCACACATGGGGACTCTCTCTTATAAATGTCTGGCCTTAGAGTGGATTATTTCTAGCCAGTATTTCTTAAATTATCCCCTCTGTCTTTTGCCTCTGGACTTTTAACTTTTCTTACTTCTGTAGTATTACTTTCACTCTTTTTCCTTGACTGGCTATGTAGCTGGGTGCCCGGCCCCTGGCATCCTTCTCTTCTACTCTTCCTTCTTCTCCTGCTCCTAGATCTCTCCTTCTATTTATTCTCTCTCCTGCCACCCCTACCTAACCTCTTTCCTGCCTTGCTATTGGTTGTTTGGCTCTTTATTAGGCAATTAGGAGTTTTAGGCAGGCAAAGAATCACAGCTTCCCAGAGTTAAACAAAATAAAATAACATAAATAAAAGAACACATCTTTACATCATTAAAACAAATGTTTCACAGCATGAACAAAGTAACACAGCTTAAAATAACATTCCACAACACACACACACACACACACACACAGAGAGAGAGAGAGAGAGAGAGAGAGAGAGAGAGAGAGAGAGAGAGAGAGAGAGAGAGAGCGCTTTCCTCTTTCTAGAATATACCACTCAGTCCTCATGATCTACCAGTGTTGGGACCACTTTTGACAGCCTAGCCAGGGATAACTGCAAATTTGATCGAATGATCTTTTCAGTCCTTTTGCTAGTATTGCAGCTCAGGCTACCACTGAAGAAAATCAGGACAGGAATCTGGAGGTGACAGCTGATGCAGAGGCCATGGAGGAGTGCTGCTTACTGGCTTGCTCCCCATGGCCTGCTCGGCGTGCTTTCTTATAGCACCCAGGACCACAAGCCCTGGGGTGGAGCCCACAATTAGCTGAGCCCTCCCACATCAATTGCTAGTTAAGAAAATGCCCTACAGACTTGACCACAGACCAATCTTAGGCAGGGAGCATTTTCTCCATTGAAATTCTCTCTTCTCAAATGACTCCCGTTCTGAACAGTTGACACAGAACCAGCTAGCAAGGTGCTTAAAGATTTACCCATAAAAGATGCTCACAGATCTCCATAATGCTTCCTGACAAATACTATAGCACCTACCTTGTTTCCAGTGGGCAGGGAGATAGCCTTCCACAGTGCTGGCCTTGGGCACACTGGGGGTCAATCTGAAAACCACCTTACAAAAAAAAAAGTTTGCTCTGGTTCCTCTGTTTCCTGGGAATCCCACAAGTGGCCCCCAGAGAACTGTCTTCCAGAGCTCAGAGAGTGGGTTTGGCGGGGTCTAGGTACCCAACTGAAGGGCAGGAGGAACAAATGGAGGAAGGGTTTGCATGGATGTAGAAAGTTTTGGGGAACATAGATCCCACCTGCCTGGGCTCCCTGAGTCAGTCCATGAGCCCTTTCCATCAGGAGACTGCAGATTCATACCAAATGCCATCCCACAACACAACAGCCCCAAGACGTCTCTCTCTTCCTGCCGCGCCCTGCCACTGATCGCCCATGGGCTGCCACTTTCTGCCCTCTGGTGCCCTGTCCTTAGTCCTAGCAGGCAGGTAGCCAGCTGCTGCCGCTTCATGCACATTCTTGGTGGGTCACTGTCACCTGCTCCTGACATGCAGCTAACCCAGATGGTTTTCCCGCCACAGTCCTGCCACAGAGCCACGTGTCCACCCTTCCCAACATTCGAAGGTGCCGTCTCCAGCTAAGGCCAGCTTGGTTCTGGGACACTTTGTGTGGGAAGCTTATTAGTCCCAAGAGAAGGCAAACCCTGGTGGTCCAAAAGTCTCTGGTCAATTCAGTCTGCCCAATACACCCACCGCAGGCTCTAAATCCATTTGGGTCTTCCTTAGCCTGCCTGAAGTCACCGTCCTGTGGGAGATCCACAGAAGCCGCTTGTCCCCCACTCTCCTTGGAGATGCACCTGGTGTGAGGTGCAAGGTTTGTTGCACCACACACCTTGTTTGGCTTTGCAAAACTGAAAAAGAGACTTAAAGCAAAACAGCCAAAAGTCAAGAGGTAGAAAAATTACATGAAAAAGGCCCAATTAAGCAAAAAACCAAATTTTGCAAAGTTTCAGAGAGATAAAAGTCAAGTTGGAGAGACCAGAGAAAGATAAACATCAATCTAATTTCAGGTTTAGTAAATTTGCATGGAATTTTTAGCAGGACCTCATGACTCAAACATGGTAAATAATTAAGCATTTCTCATTCAGTTGCGTTTTCCACTGAGAGACAGCAGGCGGCGCTAGAGGCAGGTGCTTCATTGAGCAAGGCGCTGTCCTTAGGTCAAAGGATAACAGACTAGGCACAGGAAAGACTATGCAACTTCCTGATATTTTGTGCAAGGAAGAAAGAATGAAAAATTACAGGGTATAAGATGGAACTTTAAGCGGAACAGTGGGGATGACCGGAACAGGCCTGTCCCTCTATCCTCAGCTAGCCATCCTGACTCAGCTATGGGTCCTTTCATGTTAACACTGGAGATAGATGAAGGTTTTCTCGGGACGGAGAACATTCCAATAAGCAAGAATGGGATAAGAACCGCTGCTGACAATGTGCGTCTTCTGCGTGCCGATCACTTTAAATATTTTACAACTATCAGCTGCCATCTTCACAGCCACCCTCTGAGGCAGGTGCCACTATCATCCCATCTTACAGATCCAGGTTTAGGAGGAACAAGTGCAGTGTCTGGTCATTGCCACGTGTCTCTCTCATGCTCCTACAAAGAACAGCACTGGCCGACTGTTCGGAATACACGGTAGGAAATGCACAGTAGCATTTGCTATTGTTATTAGTACAGCGAGTGATGAGTATCCTCAGGGAGCTTAGTATCTAGTCAAGGAGTTTGGAAAGATTAATAACGCAGGAGAGGCACCAAATGAATGAAGTAATGAGGCGGTCAATCAAACTAGCACACAACAGATACACGCCAGTGTTCCAGCGTGCAGAGAGAATGTCAGACCCCAGTGTCGGGACTGCCTCCAGACCACTAACAGAAAACAATTTCTGATTCTACGCAGCTAAGAGTTACCTTCTGAATGTTTGATTTCGTAAATCGAACACATTAAAGAGCTGCCATGAGCCACCAAAGTTCACAAGGTCTGGATGCATTAGCAATGAACTCCATGTTACCGATAACGTGTCATGTGGTGATGTTAAGGGCCGAAATCAAAGCACTTGCCCTCGCTCATGTAGTCAAGAGTGGGTTCAGTCATTACTTCTGTACTTAGGGTTCCCCATGTCTTCTGCTTTCTTGTCTGTCCATTGCATGTGTCTGAATCTGTGCCCGCCCAAAGGCTGTCTTGTGAGTCTGACCCTGTGCCGTTTGTCCATGTGAATGTGTCTGTCTGTGGAATGTGTGGTGTGTGTCCGCTGAGTGACCGTTCCTAACAAAGCGTTTCCCTCTGAATTTGCTGAATGTCACACACAGAAAAACATCGCATGGAGAAGGAAGGAGGGACACTTCACAGAAACTTTGACCCAAATTTTACAAGGGATTATTAAGTCACTGACTCCAACTGATTACAACAGACCCTGACAACAAGCATCATTGCTTATCAAGCAATATCTGCATGTTGTCTTCGGTATTTGTGGCAGATATTCATTTTATGAGATTGTTTTTAACCTCTATTGTTGCTCCTTTCGGCAAATGATTATCAGAACACGCATGCCTTGTTCTAGGCTGCGGATGGAACGGTACATAAATTAAGATTACAGCTGTACACTAACTAACTTAGGTTGTAAAGGGTGATTATACACACATGCAAACCCAGGGAAAGTAAGGTCCATTGTTACATTGTTCTCTTAAACTAGGTTAAACAAACAGGCTGAGTACATAGTAGGACAGCAGTCTTATGTCTTAAGTACCCTTAAAATGTATTGTTAGCATTGTTTTTTTGTCTCCACCACCCGCCATATATTGTTAACCTTATGTGTGGAACCCAACAAAAATCCCAGTCTTTTAAAATGTAAGAACTATTTTTATCATAATGCATTGCCACATTTGATTATCATATGTTGTGGGTGTTCGGCTACAAATACCTTTTTCATAAAAATTTACTAGAGCAATAGCGTGATGCCTACGTCTTGGCCAAAGAAAGCACCTAGTTGCTGATTTTCAGGTCCGTTATTAACCTCACATATATTTTTCTATTAGCTCTGCCATAGCAAGGCCTGAACAGGACACCAATTCACGGGCTGCGGAGTAAGGAGCATGGGCAAGAATATCATGTTAATTGAAACTTGAGGTCTGAGAGGGAGCCAGCAGGCAATGAGCCAGTTGGAGCACGTATTGGAACCTCATACTGGATACCTGGAAGGGGCCGAGCAAAGGTGCTCGTGGGGAAGGGGGCTCTGTAGCTGGTGGGAACAAACAGAGTTCCTGAGGTTGCAGAGCTGTGAATTAGAAGCCAAGTAAACCAATTCAGCAACAGGCTGTATTCATAAGGGGCCTTGGCTGAGCAGGGTTTCCTGTCCCTGAGTCACCTACTTAAGTCAGCCATCTCCAGATGTTGCTGAGTGGAAACTTCACATCGAGGGGTGAACAGCTAGCTTTTCATTGGTTGTCATTAACTCAGCTCAATGCTATCTATGTGTCTGTGCACATACAAGTTCAAAAGAGCATCGGTTTTAAATGACCCCTCACTCTTTTGTTTTATTTAAAGGAGGGGATGGAAAGATGGCTCGGGGGTAAAGATGTTGCCGCATGACCTAATAATCTGAGTTTTGTCCCAGAACCCGCATTAGGGTGAAAATCGAGAACAGACTCCAGAAAGGTGTCCTCTGACCTCCACATACACAGCATGACATGTGTGTACACACACACACACACACACACACACACACACACACACACACACACGCGCACACACACCATCACCCCTAATCATAATAAATAAAGTTAACACATGGGCAGCATAAGTTCATCTCCTCCAAAATAAATTTCTTGAAAATGAAAGACAAACACTAAAGATAATTCAAAGTTCCCAGTCTGCCAGTACTTGTGAGTCTCAGAATATAAACATCAAACAGAGAGCATTGGAGGGTGAGGAAGAAAAGCTGATGCACAGGATTAATTTATATTTCTCCCCTAAGTCTTTTTGAGCAAAGTAATCTTAATGCAATCAAATTGGCATCCTTAAGGAAAAGTGCATTATTGTCTCTGATAGAGCTGCTTCTCCTCCATATAGTAGTCCACTAATGCATTGAACAATGTTCTTAATCTACAAGGAGAAGTCCCAAGAGAAAGCTTAGGGCAAGTGAAACAGAAAGATGCAACGTCTAGAAGCACGCACCTCTTGGTGATGATGCTACGGGAGTTACCATCGAGGTCCAGTCTGGTACAAGTTTAAGGAGAGGAAAGATCCCATCCCATTCCCTCTCCTTTATTTTTGTAGTGTAATTCAAGAGGCTGCTTGCTGTAACGGGTTGAAGTAGAATCTTTAAGAAGCTTCTTGGAAAGAGGGGAAGTGAATGCTAAAGGCATTGGGAACAGTGGCCAGGTACGTTGAGGAATTAACACATCTGTGACACCTTGGGCAGGCTCTGGCATACCTCACAGAAATTGCGTCTGCTCAGGCTAGTCTTAAAGAGTTAGAGCGGCTGAGGAGACGGTGCTGCAGCGGTTAAGGTTCTTTCCGAGGACCCGAGTTTGGTCCCCAGCTCACAATGAAAAATGGCATAAAAGGAGGAGGACACGCCTACTCCTAAGGTACGGAGAAGACTTTTATCGTAGATAGAAGAGAGAAAGCAGGCAGAGGGGAGAATCCAGCTTAGCATGGCTGACAAATTAAACCAGACCATGAGAGGAAAAGTGGAGAGGGAGAGCAAGAGAGGAGCCACTGAGCAGGAGAGGCAGCCCAAGTCAAGAGATCAAGACACCAGTGTAGCCCCAATGACTGAATTATATGGGTCAGTCTGGGGGAAGGGAAGCGGAGGCCCGACCCCTGCCAGGAGAGGTTTCCAGGCTTCTTTGAGACCTAACGATAACCACCTGTAACTCCAGCCACCTGTGGATCTGATACCCTCTTCTGGAATCCCAGAACACGCGCGCGCACACACACTCAGTTAAAAAGAAAAACTTTAAAATAAGTAAGTAAATAAATAAATAAATAAATAAATAAATAAATAAATAAATAAATAAGAGCATTAGGATTAAGATGGAGAGGAGGAAATTGATTTTCATAGAAGGACTTTTTTTTCCTTTTCTTTTTTTCTCCCTCCCTCCCCTCCCCCCGCCCCACCCGTTCTATCCCTCCCCCACTCCACAGGGAGGGTGTCTGTCAAGTCATTTGGAATAAGGCCTAGGCCCTCCCTCCTGCCTCTAGGCTAAGGGAGTATACTTCCATGGGGAATGTGCTCCAAAAGTCCTTTTGAAAACGTTTTGGTAAGTTATTCCAGTCACAGAGGAGTTAATAATGTTGACTTCTAGGGTTAAGTTCTCAATTGAGAGATTTTTTTTTTTTTTTTTTTTTTTTTACCTATGAACCCAGGAATGTTCCTGGGATGTCCTTCATATTGACTGGGGATGTGGCCAAATGAAAACTAGATACTTCTTTGTAGATCTCTTTCTACAAAGAGATCTGTACAAAGTGACTCTGTACTTTAATACCCCTTCCTTCCTTTGTTCCTTTCTTTCCTCCTTTTCTTCTTCTTCTTCTTCTTCTTCTTCTTCTTCTTCTTCTTCTTCTTCTTCTCTCCTCCTTCTTCTTCTCCTTCTCCTTCTCCTTCTTCATCTTCTCAAAGAGCTTCTTGGTTCTGTGCTGCCTAATTCAATGTTTCAGTGATTTTCAACCCTAAGGGAACTCACATCGGGAAGCCTGGCCCCCAATTCCTAAGTTTATAATTGAATTGGGATGGAAAGATATTTAGGCATGAGAGACATTTTCTAAATTAATCTTCCTATATTGTGACATTTGTAGACTCACGTGCAGCTAGCATAATAATACTGTGACCGCTTGTACACTTTATTCAAGTTTCTTAAAACCGGGAGTAAGATAAGGATGTCCACATCCATCAATGTTCTTATTCAATATAGTGTTCAAAAAGTCTCAGCTGAAGTAATACAAAAAAAAAGAGAGAGAGAGATGAGACAAATAACACAGTAAAGAGAAAATCATAGCATTTTTTTTCTACAAATAGCATGAGGCTAGACTTGAAAGACCCAAAAGACCCTTAAGACTCAACCAAAAATCCCTTAGACATGATATAGGTGTGGCCAGGGCTTCCTGAAAAGGTCTCCAAGGGGACAGAAAACCATACCAAGAACTGGAAAATGGGATTGCATGAAACTCGAAAAGTTTCTGTATAGCCCAGGCTGTACAGCAACTGGCACAGTGAAGAAACAGCCAACAGACTGGGAAAACATCTTTGTCAACTATAAATTCAACCAGGGATTTTTACTTTTTTATTTTTACTTTTTATTTATTCATTTGTTTATGGGTTGGGCTTTTTGTTTTGTTTTGTTTTGTTTTGTTGAGATAGGGTTTCTCTGTGTAGCTCTGACTGTCCTGGAACTTACTCTGTAGACCAGGTTGGTCTCAAACTCAGATATTGCCAGCCTCTGCCTCTCTAGTGCTAGGAATAAAGGTATGTGCCACCACTGCCTGGTCCAATATCTATAATCTATCAAAAAATCAAACATAAAAAAAATTCATCCAGTTAACAAATGGATTAACAAATAGCTCTCAAAGGAGAAAATTGAAATGTCTGATAAATAGTTGAAAAAGTGTTTAATATCCTTAGCCATCAGAGAAAGGCAAATGGAAACTTCTCTGATGGCCTAGAGAGATGGCTTAGTGATTAAGAGCACTGGCTAATCTTCCCCCGTTCAGGCCAGTTCTGGCTCAGAGGCCTCTGGGCTCTGTGTCTGAAGTGCACGGTGTCTTCAGCCATGGGGACTCACCTTCCAGCTCCAGTGTGTAGCCAAGGGCAATATCAATAGTCTGAACTGTTCAGAGAGTCTCCACCATGGAAGTCAGTGCGGAGGGTCCTCAAAAAAACTAACACCAGAACGCTCATAGGACATAGCTATAATACTCTTGTGTGACTACCCCAAGGACTCTGATTCCTGTCATAACAGCACAGAGGTTCTGTACACCCATTGCTGTTGTACTATTCATATTTACCAGGAAGTCGGTCCAGCCTATATGACCATCCTCAAACCGCTGGTCCCTCCAGTCTCTCCCCATGTGTTTCTTGTACTTTTAATTTTTAATTTTATTTTTGTTTGGGGGTCAGGTAGGATTTCATTTTGTAGCCCAGAGTGCACTAGAACTCATATTTGAGACAGTGCAGCTGCTTCCATGCTGATTGTGCTAGGATTGCAGGCCTGGGCCACTATACCCAGCTCTCTGTCTTCACTGCTTTCTACTGGTCAGTTCTGTTTTGAAAGACTTGGCTATGCTCCTTCCATCTTTCTGCAGTCTGGAAGATGTATAGGCCACCTAGTGGCTCCTAGCATCTGGGCAGTGGGCTCAGCTTGTAGTATATCATGCCCATGGTCAAATCCAATCATGCCCACCTTTGAGAATAGGCAATAACCTTTACATAGTTTGGCGGGTAACTTCCCCAGCCCCTTCTCTGATTCTCTCTGTCTCACTGAAATTTTTCTGTTTTACTCTTCTGTGCTCTGCATGTCCCAGCTGGCTGTATTTCTCCCCTTGAGACTGTTGTAGTCACTTGGAGAAAATGATGGGCCCTGAACTCCAGGTTTGCCATGAATGTTGAGGTTAAAGGTGTTCCCCATGAAGTGAGAGACTACAATGAAGCTTTATTGGGAGACTTGGGGTGGCCTAGAAAGCTTATCCAACCACATCTGGAAAAGCCAAGAATAGAGAGTAGCTTGGCTTTTATGGTGGTTCCAAAGTGAGGCAGGGTCAGACCCCCGCACATATCTTGAGTCTTCATGCTTGAACTTTTCACCAGGGCCTGGGAACATCTATGCTTCTACATCAGCTGGGGTCAGACATGAGGTTGAGGAGAAGAGAGGTCCTGAAATCTATTAACAGGCAAGTTAGAATCAGTGTTTCCAGGCATGATAGGTAGCACACACCTGTAACCTCAGCACTCAGAGTATGAGGTCAGCTTGGACGACATAAGACGTTCAAGGCTAACTAGATTGTTTGCATCTGAAGCCTTATACAAAGGGAGGCAGATGGAGGGGGCAGAAAAGGGAATCAGGGAGAGGGAGGGAGAGGAGGAAAGGGTGAAGGATAAAGAGGAGGAGGGAGGAGAGGAAGTGGGGTGAGGGGGAAGGAGATGAGAAGGAGGGGGTGAGGGAGGAGGAAGAACAAGAGAGAAACCAGATGTTCTGTTACAGAGGGCTAATGGGATGGACAAACCGGAAACTTTTTATCATCCTTTTAGAACCAAAGTTTTCTCCCCCTACTTCAGAGTTTGGGGTGCCTGGGGACCATCACAAGCAGGATTGTAAGAGCTGCTGTAGAGAAAAGGAAGGAAAACTAAAATGAGGAAGTTATGATGCCCCCATCTTTCCTCCTATAATGTCTCTCCTGCTTTCTGTGACTGACAGTGCCAACTCCTATGTCCAAGGGCCACATGGACGGCAAGCCAGGAGACACCAGAGTGGAAACAGAGGGAAAACTACCATTAGGAAAGTAGCAACTGAATCCTGGTCTTTTCCCCATCTAGCTACTACTGTTCACTTTTCGTGCAATCTCGTGATGTTTCATAGATGCATTAGGGTATGTACTCTGGCCTAATATTTTTCCCACAGTCCATGTTCTTGACACCATTAATTTAGTTTTGTTTCCTTTTTAATTTTATGTGTATGAGTGTTTTGCTATGCACCACGTATGTGCCTGGTGTCCATGGAGGCCAGAAGAAGCAGGCATCAGATTCCCTGAAACTGGAGTTACAAATGGGTGTGAACCGCCGTGTGGGGGCTGGGAATTGAACTTGGGCTGTCTAGAAGAGCAGCACGTGTTCTCAACCTCTGAGCCGTTTCTCCAGCCCTAAACCGGGTAAGCCTTACAAAACCCCCCGGAGTTTCTGTTTCTCTAGAAAGCCTAGCTTACCGGAGTCTGATTACACACCCTTTGATACTTGCACATTAAAATGAAACGAAACAAAATCGACAAAACTTCTTGGCACAAACATTCCCTTTAGTTCATAGTTACCACCCAAACAGGATGAACTTTGTGTTTCAAAAGGCCACTGTCTGTGTCCCTTCAGTGGTCGGCACATAAATTATTGGATCCACTTACAGCCTGCATGCTAGGAGGCCCCAAGTAGTTGAACAGCAGGCCCTTTCATTTCTGCCTCCTCAGAGCTAAATGGTTCTGCCCTGTGACTGTTTCAGAGCTTACAGCCAGGAACTCCAACACAAGTTTGACTTCATCCAGGTCCATCTCGTCATTCTCGAGTCAGACTTTGATGAGGACCACGGGGGCCAAGGGACCGCTGTCTGTGGATGCGATTTCCGGGAGGGAAGGGTCTGCCCAGTCCTGATATAAAACACTCCAAAAGGGACGCTTCTTTCTTTTTGATTTCGTGGTGGATTTTGAACAGTGATGCCGATAGAGACAGAATTCCCATCAAGAAAGAGCTAAACAGTATCCCAGGCGCGGGGGTAATGTGAGCTTCTGAGAACAGATCCAGTTGAATTTGTGCAGAGGGCTCCATCAATGCAGAAGGCACGCAGCCAAGTAGGGAATTCAGTCTTCTAACTGCGTCGGTGATGCGACCCTTCTACAGAAACTTTCCCCACTGTCTGAATATCTACTGTAGCAGTTATCTATGCTTAGTCATCAGACTCTCGCCGTTCCTTTGCCTCCCTGGACAGTCTGCCTTGTGAATAGCACGTTCTGTCTTGGTTTACCACCGAGGTGAGTTGGACCAATACTGAGCGTCCTCTCTAGTGGCAGCTCTGACACTACACAGAGAAACGAAGATCTTCCATGAGTCAGTTCCAGGCCCCTGGAGCTCCAAGGAAGCGTCCAAAAATTTCTGGCACGGTAGCATCAGCGTTTCGTGTCCTTTTCTGAAACATGGAACTTGTTTAGTTATGCAAGAATATTCACTGGAAAGGCAGCAGTTTAGTCACAGAATCTGTCCCAGCTATGGTTCATTCTGGAGTGGCTACGGTCCTCAGAAGACCTGGTCTCCTTCAGAAGTCCCTGCTTTGCTTCCTGTTGCTCACTGAGAATCTTTGTCCTTTCTTTTGTAACTGTATTGAGGGATAAAGAAAAAGAAAGTGAAACATCCAAAAATTTTCACCAGTGCTAGGCACACACCTGGATTCCAGCATCCCAATGTTACCCTAGCAACTAGTGCCCCCCCCCAAAAAAAAAGCATCTAGCTACCCTAGCTAGCTAAGAATTTTTTCTCCCAGATAAAGTAAAAAAGAACATTCAGGTACAAGGGGTGTGGGAGGAAGTGGGAAAGGAATCAATATGGGAACCATATATCCCAGGCTGCCTTCAAGCTCATGAACATTTGCTTCAGCCTTCTGAGGCATGGTACCACAGGTCTGTTCCACCATACCAGGATAAAACGGATGTCTTGAAAACACGATTCAGAGAGCCCTCTGGAAGCCAGGCCTTACAAATCATTGCCTTTTCTTCGGTAGCATCTACCAGCCTCAGTCTCTGTGTTTCTTGACCCTTGAGAACTTGCGGCTGACTTTGGAACATTCTCCATCCTTGAAAGGCAATGGTTGGCCAGATGAGATCAAAAACTCCCTTCTGCCCTGCTCTCATTGCTGTGAGACACTCCCTTCCCTTGAGTAGTCCAAGCCCCTCACTACTTCCCCTTTTGAGCTATAGCACATAAAAACACCTCAGCCTACAAACGCAGGAATATATCAAATCTAATATTCCTTATTTCCTAACAGCCTAACTTCAGGCCTCCATATCGCCCCATAAGAAGAGGTTAACCCATCTCGACGGGATTTACACTCACAGCCTCCTGGTGTGGGTCATTTGGTCTCAGTCATCATCTACTTATACAGGCCTCCTGAGGCATCGCTGCTCCTCTCCCCTTCAGCCTTTGTACCAGTGATCCTTATGTCATCCTGGGCCTGACATTCCAGTTCTACCTCAGTCTCTCTTAAATTCTTTACTTTCTTTCCAGTGCCTAGGATAATGCTGGGGAGCGTGAACATTTGTTAAACTATCAATGGAACTTCATTATCTCTCTGCAGCTCTTGGTTGCAGAGGTCTCTGTGGGTTATTTGGGGCCTGTGTCAAGACCTTTCAGACCTAACGCAAAAGGAAAACTGGAGGCTGAGTATGGGGGGCATCAGCCTTCTCTTCTTGTGAACCCACAGCAGACAGGTAATTTCAAAGGAAAGTCTACTTCCCAGATTCAGAGCACATTTAGTTCCTGGGATGAGCCTGGAGAATTCCAGAAAACAGCCAAAGCAACCAGAGCTTAGGGCAAACAGGCTAATGCCTGACCCTCTTACCCATGATTCAGTGTTCTCCCTATGCAGGCTTGACTTTGCATATGTTGGTGTCCTGGTCCCTGGAAGGAACAACAGAACAGGACCCAGGGAAAAAACCCAAACTGGCACAACAGGTAGCCCAACAATTTGGGAACAAGCTAGAAAAGAAGCCACCATGGAAGGCAGTGGGGAGCAAGCCTTTGGATCACATACCATCCTTCCACTAGACTTTCAAGCACGCACACATTCAAAGAGATAATCCTAATAATGACTGACAAGGTGGTAGGAAACAGACTTCGTGTTCCCCTGACTGTACTACATCATCCCTTCCTGGATAGGATAGGGATAGAACAGTTCCAGCTGTTGCCAAGGATGGAAACAGGGAGAAGCAGTCGAGGAGCTCCCAAAGTAATAAGGATGGCAGAAAAGGAGGTGGAAATTTTGCGTATTAAAAATGCTTTCCCATACCCTAACCCCTAGCTGATTTAACATCCCTGGCCTTCTGAGTGTTGTTTGATACCTTAGTCACAAGTAGGCGTGCCAGCATGGGCGCAAGACCCCAGCAACCAGACAGTACCTCAAGCTCATGCCCATCTCTACTAGGTGGAGCTTGGTTTCTGGAGTAGAAGCAGAGCATCTTTGAGGATTTTATTATCTTCTTAAGGTCTCTTGGAGTTCTGTGTTTAAATGTGATAAGTGATTCCAAAGTGTGCTCAGAAGTGCACCGCTTGGGAGCTTGTTAAAAATGTTGGTTGTCAGGACCCGCCCTAAACCCACCAAATCTGCCTGGAGATCTGCAATCAGTTTTTCCTCCAGCAACTCCTAATGCAGGAATCTTGACAAACACTGCTCTGCACTTAAGGCTATATGGGTAACACATTTCTGAGTTCCCCCTGTACATTGTTATGTATCATGCGTCTGTTAGGGTTTCTACTGTTGTGAAGAGACACTATGACCATGGCAACTCCTCTAAAGAAAAACATTTAACTGGGGCTTCCTTGCAGTGTCAGAGGTTTGGTCCTTTATCGTGGCAGGACATGGTGGCATGCAGGCAGACTTGGCGCTGGAGAAGGAGCTGAGGGCCCTACATCTGATTGACAGGCAGCAAGACAAAAATACCACACTGGGCCTGGCCTGAGCATCTGTGATCTCAAAGCCCCACCCCCAAGTGACACACTTCCTCCAACAAGGCCACACCTCCTAATAATTCTGGGATTAAAGGAACACATCACCATGCCTAATTAAAGTACGTTCTTAATCACATGCTATAAGATGAAGAGATTTTTAGAGTGGAGGTCTTGATTTAAGCATGTCAATAAGGAGCTAGTCACTTACTTAACATAGCAAAGGCCTAGGATCCAATCCCTAGAAGCATCATCAAAACCCAAAAACCTTTGTACTCTACTTACCAGAAGGAAGAGAGAGGGGAAAGGGAGATATCTGGGGAGAGACGGGCATCACTGAAGGTAGCATTTTCACAAAGAACCAACATTCCTAGAGCCTGTGAGGTCACCAGAGCAAAGCATGTTTGAAGCAGGCCCTAGCTCTTAAGTTAAAAATCATAAAAGGCAAGCCCTCTTGTTCAAAAGATTCCAATAGCACAGGAAGAACCCAGAGAATTGACAAGTTGGGGGGGGGTGACATGAGACTAAGACACTTCTAAATAGTAAAGGAAACAATCACCAGAGTAAATAGACAGTCTAAAAATGGGGCAAACACCTTTGTCAACTATGAATCAGACAGGGGATCAATACCTAGAAAATATAAAGAACTTCAAAAACTAGCCAGACAGTGGTGGCTCACACCTTTAATCCCTGCACTCGGGAGGGAGAGGCAGGTGAATCTCTGTGAGTTTGAAAGAAAAAGAAAAGAAAGAAAAGAAAAAGGAAGGAAGAAAGGAAGCAAAGAACTGCAAAAATTAACCTCCCTGTGATGACTATTCTTGGTTATCAACTTGGCTATATCTGGAATGAACTACAATCCAGAAATAGAGGGCACCTAGAAGAGATATTATGTTTGGTTTGAAGTGGCTGAATTCACTTCTACTTGGGACCCTTGAGGTAGAATGATGACCCACACACTTCTGATCCGGACCTTGAGTCAGGAAGACACGGGTTTTTGATCCACATCTTGAGGTGGGAAGGCACATCTTTAATCTGGACCACAGCTTCTGCTGGAAGCCTATATAAGGGCATGAAAGAGGAAAGTTTTGGTCTTTGCCTTGCTAGCCCATCGAGTCCTTTACTGCTATTGGAACCTACTTCTTTGGGATTCCAGCATATACTGATAACTGAGATATCCAGCCTTGTGGAAGTGAACAACTATTAGATTCTTGAACTTTCTATTCACAGCTAGACTTTGTTGGACTAGTTGTCTGTGCCCTGTAAGTCATTCCATAAAGTCCATGTGTATGGGGTAAGAGAGAGAGAGAGAGAGGAGATTCATTCCACACTAATACATTCCCCCAACTGAGTAGTTCTTAAAGGAAGAAACAGTAATGACTTGAATACCTGAAAAGATATTTAATAGTTCACCATCAGGGAAACAAATTACGACTGCTTTGAGATTCCATCCTACGCCAGTCAGCATAGCTATCATCGAGAAAACAAATACTAGTGAGGATGTGGAGAAAGGATCTGTATCCATTGCTGGTGGGAATGTGAATTTGTTCAGACACCATAAAACCCTGTGAATGTTTTGTTGTTGTTGTTTTTGTCGTTGTTTTTTTTTTTTAAATCAATATACACTATAACCAAATATATCACTCCTGGGTCAAAGTCAGGACATCAGAGTCAACACACAACAATGATACTAACACATCGGTTTACTACTGCACTTCTCCCAGTTGCCAGGAAATGAAACCAGCCTAGACATCGATCAACATATGAATGCATAAGGGAACTGTGCATGCATGCCTGCCTGCACATGTATGCATGTGCATGCACATATACATACATGCAAGTACATAGGAATTTTATGCTGCTGTAAAGAGAAACAAAAATCATCGCCTTTGCAGGAAAATGGATTCAACTAGAAACCATGATGTTAAATGAAACTAGCCAGACTCAGAAAGACAAATACCTTAGTCTCCCTCATATGGGAAATCTAGATTTCAGACTGTATATATATATATATATATATATATATATATATATGTGTGTGTGTGTGTGTGTGTGTGTGTGTATGTATGTATGTATGTGTGCACAGGGGTAAGAGGTAGATATGAATCTTGAAAAAGGGATCTTGAAGGGAGGAAGTGACCTTAAGAGAGGAAGGAAATAAAAGGTAGTGGGATTCATGTGATAAGAAGGCAGTGGGCCAGAGTATTGCTTCACTGAATTGTTTTGCTGACTTCATATGGTGTGAAACTGTCTGCTAGATATCTATGTTTATAAATGAGTTCTGTTCTCTGCTTGGCTTAGTGAAGCTTCTGTTATAGTAGGCAACAGTTAATGCAAAGACTCTTGACTAGTCAGGGTGATAAGAAAAAGGGACTATAGAGTGTTCAAATATGCTAAATAGACAATATGTTTGTATCACAGTCCTCCCAATGCACAAACTTAGGGAGCACACCAGAAGAGGGAGAAGGAAGAATGTAAGAGCCAGAGGATTTGAAGGAATGCTGTTTGGACATGACATGGCATTTGATCCCATGAGCTTACTGAAGATAGCCATAGGATGGGGCCTGTCAGTATTCCATCCTGGATGGGAGGAGGACTCATGAGGCTCAACCCTTCCTGGGGAGCTACTCTCAGCTAATGGTTGCTGGGGGTGGTAAGACAATTTTCTTCAGTGGTGTAACCACGTGTGTGTTATCCATGCTCCAGCTATAACCCCTCCCTCACCCATGCTCACACAAGCAACTCTAATTAAACTCAGTGGGTCAAAAAACTTTTGAATATGAAAGTAGTGAGGGTACTTATTGGGAAGAAGAGATTCATCAGGAATGAATGGGGGCATAAAAAGGAGTAATGGAGATTGAAAATAACCCAAATACATTATATGCAGCTATGAATTTGCCAAAGAAAGAAAGAAAGAAAGAAAGAAAGAAAGAAAGAAAGAAAGAAAGAAAGAAAGAAAGGAAGGAAGAAAGAAGGAAAGAAGGACAGGAAGGACAGGAAGGAAGAAAGAAAGAAAGAAAGAAAGAAAGAAAGAAAGAAAGAAAGGAAGGAAGAAAGAAAGAAAGGCAGATGAGACTAAAGGAAGAACTCATCCAGAAGGACTGGGAGTAGGGAACAAAAAAGAAACAAATACAGATGTACATTTATATGAAAATGACATAACAAAACCCATTACTCTGTATGTAATCTAAAATATTAATTTAAATACATTATATTGAGGCTAGGGAGATGGCTCAGTGGTCAAGAGTATTTACTGCTCTTGCAGAGTACCTGAATTCCCAGCACCCACAGAATGGCTCACAACAATTTTCTAACCCCATTTATATGGGTTCATATAAATGGGCCTTGTGGAGGCCCTCTTCTGGCCTCCGCATATGCTGTGCACATATATACATGAAATAAAAATTATATTTAAGGAAATCTATTTGCAGCGATTTTTCAATCATTAAGTGCATTGGCTCCTCTTCCAGAGGACCCAGGTTTGATTCCCAGACCCACGTGGTGGCTCACAACTGTCTGTAACTTCAGTTTGAAGAGATCCAATGCCTTCTCCCGGCTTCTGGGAGTCCTATATGACCATGATACATGCTTGCAGGCAAAACACCATACATATTTTTATAATAAAATAAAGATTGATATTTTTGTGGGTGTGGTGGTGTACACTTTTAACCCCAGCATTTGGGAAGCAAAAGCAGGTAAGTCTTTGTGAATTTCAAGCCAGTCTGGTTTATACGGAGAGCTCCAGGTGAGTCAGAGATGCATGGTGAGACCCTGTCTCAAAAAAACTGTTTGGCACATAACATCCAAGAGAATATGCCAAGTGGAAGTTAGTTGTGAGCAATGGGAAATACAGTGGCTTAATTTTTTTTAAAGTAGTCTATTGGCTTCTGTAGTAAAAGCCCTAAGATAATTTTGTAGCAGCTATTCAGAAGAGAACCTGATTGCTCATTTAGTTACCTGATGTTCTGTGAACCATTCTCATGGCCTAGCTCTTCATGGATGCAAGATACAGCCCCAATTCAGCCGTAAACACATGTCTACGCCTTAAGCAGAGATTTGAGGACAAACCCAGCATAAACGAGACTGGTGGGCTCATATTTCCTTTCCTGAGTTATGTACCTATGCCTTTAGCAGTCACTGCCTTCGAGAGGAACTATCCATGGGAGGTGAGGTGAGATTCTATCAACTCCAGAGAAGCCACAAAAGTTGAAAGTAGGGGAAAGGTGGCTGTGTGTCCAAACAGTCAAGGCTGTTACTAGAAACAGATAGGGACTAGCCAGGAAGTCACACTCATCCACCTCAGGGACTTCAGTTCCAGTTCCGTGCAACTCTGTGAGGTCCCCAACACCGAGTGCTGGGGAGAAGTCAGCTTCTTGAGTCTCCCTCCAGACAGAGAAGGCATGAGGAGGAGTGGAAGGCATCCCACTGCTGCTTAGGAAGATTACACGCATACCCTCCAGCAGCCCTGGTGAGGAAGGCTGGACGTTTCAGACAAACCACATGGGTGCTTGTGTTCTCTGTGAGCTTTCCAAATTCCAGCCTGGCAATGCCACTCTGTTCCCTCCACCCACTGCTGCCCTCTGTGCTCAGCAAGTCGTGACTCCCTGTTTCCTAACCCTCCCTGATTCTCTCTAGACATTCTCTCTCTCTCTCTCTCTCTCTCTCTCTCTCTCTCTCTCTCTCTCTCTCTCTCTCTCTCTCTCTCTCTCTCTCTCTCTCTCTCTCTCCCTCTTCCTCTCCATCCCCCTCTCTGTGTCTTCTCTAAGTATGCCCCTATCATTTGTCTGCCCATTTTAGTCTTCAAGTTTCTCTTTCTCCATCTGCTTTTGTCTCCATTTTTCTTTTCTCATAAAACACTTCTCATCCTACCAAATAGGACTCTGAAATGTTTACAGGTGTTGCTCGTTAAAAACACTTACCAGCCCGCCAACCAAGTTCGTGAGGATGCAGGGGAAACCCTTAGAGGGGAAACAGAAGCAGTGGCTGGGCATAGGAGTAATGACAAAATTACTTAGTGCACGTGTGTGCGCGCACTCAAAAAACACACACACACACACACACACACACACACACACACACACACACACACACACACACACACACACACAGAGTCTCAAGCCACCTGGCCTGTGGAACTGGACATCACAATGGATTCTGGTGAAGAGTTCTTTTCCCTAGTCAAACTTTTCTTAACCGTATAGTTGCTCCCAGTATCTCTTGGGAGTTTGCATACCCGTAACCCTGACACATGCTCAATGCTCACGCTGCCAGCCTATGCCATTAGCACCTAATTTCATGGCCTCCCATGCCTCAGTGAGTCTCAACCAGCTGACAGCACAGTCCCTATTTTCTTTGTGGTAATTCACTTTGTGGTAATTTCCGGCTCGATCGAAGCTGATCTTAGCTCTTCTGCTCAACTCAGGAGGCACTGATTCTGAATTCTTATGAACACACACTTAGAATGTCCAAGTCCATAGGTGACATTGCTGAGGAGACGTTATCTTCATGGTCTAAGGTTGATACATGGTCATCTGTAGTCACAAATATGCCCTTTAATTATAGGATATAAGTAGTAAAAGGTTAAAAGGTCCTAAGGCTTCATGGACTGTTAATCATAAGCTAATTAATTTCTTCAAGCACTAGTCTGTGCTGGGCCAGGGTTTGTAAGTGCTGAGTTAAGTGCATCCATTCATTTGAAGACACCGATGGCCAGCTGCTGTTACCTATCAGAATTTCCTGATTTTCTTAGAAAACTCAGAAGTGCAGTGTCTGAGTTCTGATATGGAGATAATTGTGTTCTTTAAAACTCCTACTGGTGGTACCCGCTTTAGTCCCAGCACTCAGGAGGCAGAAGCAGGCAGATCTCTGTGAGTTCTAGGCCAGTCTGATCTACAGAGCTAATTCCAGGACAGGTTCCAAAGCAATACAGAGAAACCCTGTCTCAAAATATTATTATTATTATTATTAATAATAATAATAATAATAATAATAATAATAATAATAATCCTACTGTGCATCCCATTGCAGTGGAAAACCAAGTCTGATGACTACTGGGTTTGGAAGAATCCACTGGCTATGTGATTATTCTATACTTAACAGTCAGTGGCTCCTGAATTAACTGTGTGTTCAAGGTCTCAGAATTTAAACTTGGGCCGTAGTTCATAAAAATTAATTTCTTCAATTCACAAATATTTCTTACTCTTGTAAAGTCATTTAAAATGAAGTGCAAAGACCCTTTATTTGGAAATAAACACATGTTGAACATTCCATTCAGTGGTACTTATTCACTGAAGGTTTTTCCTCACAGAATGAGTATGCCTTATCCAAAATTCATGGTAGCAGAAATGTTTTCAATTTTGAAAAACTTTTTTAGTGTCTGCACTATTTGCATATGTCTGAGCTGTCTTAGGGATAAGATCCAGGGCTAAATGCAAAATTCATTTATGTCTGATATGCAACCAACACATATAACCAGAAGGTAATTCCATGCAATGTCACTAATGCATTTGTCTATAACATATCAAGTGTGTAATTTTCCACCGTGATATCATATTGATGTTCAAAACTTTGTGAGCCTTCTACAGTTGTTTTGTTGGTGGTGGTATTTTGTTGTTTCTGGTTTTTGTTTGTTTGTTTTGACCTAGTATAGAATTAGCCTACAGCAGAAGGTTTCTTTTTGTCTTTTCTTTCTTTCTTTTTTTTTCTTTTTTTTAGGGTTCTGTTTTTTGAAAGCAATCCCTACCCTTCATGAGGCATGTTATAAGACAAACACTACAGTGGGGAAAAAAATGAGATAAAAGCTTCCTTCCCTCAGAAGCTGACACCTTTAACCAAGTTAATGTTCTGCTGGATGTTAGCTCACCTGTTACCTGTGATGATAGGCACAAGGAGAGGAAGGACAGTTCAGAACAGGAAGTCTGCAATGTTGTGGGAGTTTCTGGTCAACACTGGATACAGACACACCACACATACACACACAAACTGAGTGATCCCTGTGCTCATTGAGACACAGTGCTGTGCTTACACACACACACACACACACACGAGTGAGCCCTGTGCTCACTGAAGCATAGCGCTGTGTTTTCCTGACTTTTAAGCATTTAATTTCAAAAGCACTGAAATAATCTTAATCTTATGGGTCCCGATTTCATTTTGTACAGAGTTTAGTACTGGAATCTGGGACTTGTGCATACTGCTCTACCACTGTTCTAGAACTCTAGCTCTGAGCTACATCCCCAATCCCTAGAAGTGTGTTTGCTGGGTCATGGTGTAGGTGCATGTTTACAAGAATCTGCCTGACCAGGTCCCAAAGTGGCTACGTGATTTTCTGTTCACAGCAGAAAGGAATGTTCTCGTTTCTTTGCACTCTTCCTGGTATCTGTAGTTATTCATGATGGTACGGCCTTCTTGTTAGCCTCTCCTTGATAACTAATGCTTTTGAGCATCTTTTCAATGTGCTTCTCTGCATATCTTCCTTTGTACAGAGCTTGTTCAACACGTGTGTGTGTGTGTGTGTGTGTGTGTGTGTGTGTGTGTGTGTAGATTACATGCACATGTGTGTATAAGGGTGTTCTCATCCATGTGTATACACATGGAGGCCAGAGATCAGCACTGAATGTCTTCTAAAAACCCATCATCTTACTTTTTGAGACAGGGTTTCTCCATGAACCTGAATCTTAATGATTGATTGGCTAGATAGGTTGCCCAGGGATCCCCCTGATTCTGTTGCTGGGGATCTCAACTGAGTAAGCTGAGGTCAGAGGGTCTTGAGTCCATCTCAAAAAAAAAAAAAAAAAAAAAAAAAAGGTTCAGATATCATTAGGTCAAAATATCTTTCCCTATTAATAAAGATCCTCACATACCTTTATGTTTGTTTATCTGTTTGGGTTTTTGTTATCTTGTTTTGTTTTTTTGTTTTTCAAGACAGGGTTTCACTGTGTAACCCTGACTATCCTGGAACTCACTCTGAAGACCAGGCTGGCCTCAGAGCTGCCTGCTTCTGTCTCCTGGGTCCTGGGATTAAAGGTGTGCACCACCACCACCCAGCTCCTTCATGTTTCAAAATGAGCATTTATTGTACTTCTGTACTTCTCTAACTAAAAACAAGCTCAGTTTCCTCCACCTAGTGAGTAGACAAACAACAAAACGTGCTGTCTGTTGTCTTTACAATGGATATTACCCAGCAGGCAACATCCACACAAACCTTCACTGAGTATCCTGCTGAGTGGCAGGCCCTTGACATCCCCCCCACCCCAGCCACCCACCCCCACCCCACTCATCCCCCACCCCCACAAGACACGTCTTCTGACATTTAAACATTAATACACTAGCCACAGACAATTCCACAGAGGTCCTGTGGCAAGTGGGACGAAGTTTCCTTTAGTCTATATATTGAGAGGTGTGTGTGTGTGTGTGTGTGTGTGTGTGTGTGTGTGTGTGTGTGTGTGTGTGTGTTGTGATCTTCTTTTTCCTCTTTTTCCTCTTCTTCTCTGTTTGAATTTTGGCAGATGTTTCCCTTGCGTATGTTAAGACAATCACATGGATCATATCTCTCTCCTAAATCCCTGCAGTTCACATTAAAGCTCTGCTAAGGTAGCCATCCTGTAATAAATCCATCTAATGACGATGCTTGTCCTTTGTCTACAGCGCTGAATACCGCTTGGTGGGGATTTCAGGCTTTTGCACCCCAGTTACTGACAGTGTGGGGCAGTAATATTCTTTTTGTATTGTGCTTTTTGCTTTCCTTGGGGTTTGTTTGTTTCTTTGTTTTGTTTTGTAGTTTTGATATCACTGGAATCCTGGCTTTATAAAATGAGCGCTAACGTATTATCTCATGACTTTCTCCTATAAAAAGTTTGTATAGGATGACATTATTCCCCCCCCCCCCTTAATGTTTAAATTTACTGGTAAAGTCATGTTTTGTGTTCAGTTTATCTGTCTGTTTCTGGGAGCCACAGTCTCCTCATTTAATATGCACATGGCATGATATTGCGGCTGTTTAAGAAGCAGGGTTGTCCTGGGTTGTTAGTTTGTGAAGCATAAGTAAGATGCCTGTCGTGAAAAGCAAGTTTATATTAATGCTATTTAATACCGGGATACTTTTAGATTAAACACATTCAATATTATCTCAGTATTCAGATCTAATATATTGTACCATTGTATTTGTTTTGAGTCTAACATCTCAAATTAAATGATAATATAATTAGCATAATGCATAAGTCACAAAGACTAGTATAAAGAATGAGTCTTAAACCAGGTGTGATATAACACACCTATAGTTCCAGTATGGAAGAGGCTGAGGTATGAGGATTGCCACAAGTTCAAAACCAGCCTAAACAGATAATAGGTTTCTCCACTGACTCAATACTCCAGATCAAGTCAAACTGAAAAACTGTAACAACAGGTTTATTTGAACAAAGCAACTCTCGGGCTGGTTCTCCAGTCTCAAAGATCGAGGCCTGAACTAAAGCAGGGAGATCATATAGCCTTCAGTCAAGGGATGATGACGCATCTGCCACAAGCTGGGTTTGTGCCTAAGTATGGCCAAAAGCTGGACTTCTTAAGCGGGAACTCGGGGTGCTGTCAGCAACATGGGAGGAAGTTGCAATAGGCACCAGGAATATGAAACTGGGTTTTTTGGTGCCTTTTCTTTGTTGGTGATTCTCTGGGAGGGCAGGGTTTGGAGAGGGGGGGAGGGAGGGAAGGAGAGAGGGAGGGAGGGAGGGAGAGAGAGAGAGAGAGAGAGAGAGAGAGAGAGAGAGAGAGAGAGAGAGAGGGAGGGAGGGAGGGAGGGAGAGAGGGAGGGAGGGAGGGAGAGAGGGAGGGAGGAATGGGGCTTTACGGATCATGCAGGGGTGAGAGGGAAGGAGAGAGAGAGAGAGAGAGAGGGAGGGAGAGAGGGAGGGAGGAATGGGGCTTTACGGATCATGCAGGGGTGAGCTGGGGGTTTCAACCAAACAACACAGAGTGAAACTGCCTTAAAATTCAAAACAAATCCATCACTTTGAGTAAATCATTAATAATGTTCTGTACCCTTCAATTCTGATATGCTTCCTTGTATGAATGAGAAAAGTAATACAGTTAAGGGTAATGTTGTGTTGCATAATTCCAATCCCTTTAAGAAATATTTCGAACTCACCAAATGTTCAAAGGCCATTATTTGCATATTTATATGATGCAGAAAGACTATCCTTTCCACACATAAAATTTTCTGTCCCCATATACAAAGATGAGTATATTAACTCCAGCAGCAATAGCAGTTTCCAAGTGACATGCATGAGAAATATTTACACTATCATACAGAATGCTTGTTAAAATCAGCTTAAGTGGCAGGATTAGTAGCCCTGGGACTACCCACGTAGGAACCATGATGGGAACCCAGTACTTTGCTTATCAGGCTTCCTTTGAGCACAACTTTACTTTCTTCGGCAAACAATGAGCTATAGCACTTCAACTTCCTCTTTGGAAATTAAGTTCTAATTCAAACAAATGATAACATGACATTAAAGGCCACTGGGCAGTTGTGGTTCCTGCCTTTTCACTTAGAGTAAACAGAATGGCCTTTGCTCATCTAAAGTGCCTGTCCCTCTACCTTTGGACCACCTGAGTGCCAAGGGAGAAATATGCAGAGCTTGGGGTTACCATGATATAGCACTATGAACTTTGGAAGAAGAGTAAATAAAAAAGAAGAACACTGCAGACTGTTATGTTGACACTGTAGTTAAGGAGAACATTACATCCTTTGAAAATATCCGAAATGGCATCACCGTGTAGAAATCGTGGGAGAGCATCTTGCCTGAACGGCTAATGCTGGAAAAGTGATACGTCCAACTCACACTGGTAAACTCTATGACTGCTGTGGGGGTTCTTAGTCTTCGGATGTTAATTTGTCTTCAATCAGAATCAATCACGCAATACTTTTGCCTCAACAAACTTACGAATCTGTTTCGATAAGTTGAGGGTCAATGGGAGGTTGACAGTAAGTTGCAGTGAGATATCCACCCCTCCTGCACCTGTTGCACTGACCATGCCCATTGGGGGCGTGGACACAGATGTAGACACGACCTGTGGGAGGCTGGGTCTGGGCTCCCACACCCCAGCTCGCTCTCTTGCTTCCTGGTCAGAGAGCATCCCCGTGGCATGCTTGGAGCAGAACCCTCGGCCGTCTTCTGTTTCAGGTGTAAGTGGTTTCTCCCGGAATAAACATATCAATCTATACTTTGTCCCAGTGAATCTTATTTCCCAAGCGATAGTAAGTTGCAAAAATTACAGTCCCTTAAAAATCATCAACTACTACAAAAAGCTAAAATGCCCTGACTAGGTCCCTAGATGTTGGAATTTTTACTGAGAATTGATTGATATCATCCCAGCAGTGTGAGATTTTTCTTTTGTTTCAATGTGAGCTAAGACTAACTATCCTTCAGACAACCTTTCCCAGTAATGTCTCCTCATGCTAAGTGACTCTCTTGTGAAAAATCCTTATCTACCTTCCTCAATCCACCACTTTGCTCATGTTCCTAACTAGATTTGAACTCCCTCAGCTCGTTAGCACACCTGTACATATCTGTAGCCTGCCCGGATCCTGAGGCCTCCAACTTCAGGCTATTTCTAGAAAGTGTCTGCTCACTATTTCCTTTTTGTTTTTTTTTTTTTTTTTTTTTTTTTTTTTTTTTTTTTTTTTTTTTTGTTTCAGTGCTTGGTTGATTGTTTTGGTTAGGTTTCTTTGTGGTTTTGTGTTTTGGGCTCTTGGTTCCTGACTAGACCTTCTTCTGGGGTTGACAATATCTCTGTTAAAAAGCTTTGAGACCTTGAAAACTTACAATAAAGGGTTTGGATCAGTGGTAGAGCACTTGCTCTGCACACACAAGATCCTAAGTTCTATTCCAGCACCACAAAAGGGAAGGAATGAAATAAATTAAGTAACTTGACCAAAATCAAGTGAGTTATATTTTTACATTAAAATCTAAACATTAGGAGGGTATTTTTGTCTGCTTAGGTTTGGTTTGATTTTATGAATGCAAGCTCTGCTATGCAACCTCAAACCTGGGGTCCTCTGGTTTCATCATCCTGGGTACTATAATGAGCATGTGTAGTTCATTTTTATGCAAGGCATTGGGATGCAATCTAATTTCAGTCTTTTACCTGTTCTCATTCACTTTCCCAGCACCTTGATCTTGGCCACCTGTCTTAGTTTCTATTGCTGTGACTTACAAAGCAAAGTGTTTCATGCTGGCCCCATGCAGAGTTTTACTCTCAGACTTGAACTGGTTAACATGCAGGCTTGGGCGTTGCTTTCATTACTGGGCAGGATGATTCCTGGAAACATCATGCGAGCAAGCTGCTGGTGTTTGTTTTTTACTCTGCACAGTTTGGCTTGGAACATTTGTGAAGTCGCGGTTCCTACAGAGATAAATGAATGACTGTTTCTGGGTACAGGTTGGTTGGTGGTTTTTAAAACCTGGACGTTCGCCTCTGTTTTTGGAGGCCAGGTTCTGTGCACTTGGTCCAACTGCACAAGGAGGCCTTATGTAAGGAGCCATTCATCATGCTTCTCAAATGGGCCATAGGAGAGGAGCCATTTCACTCCAGCCCACAAGTTATTACCATAAAGCCAGGGTATGGTGTGAAGTCAGTGAGAAACACTAGACCTACTCACTCTGAATAGTTGACATTCTGCTAGCCAGTGTCTCAGCGGTGCAGTCACCCTCGACTTCCCCTCCTCCATTGCCTAGAGTAGCTTTCCTTTGCTCATTTCTTTAAAAAAAAAAAAAATAGTTTATGTATATGAGTGTTTTGTCCATACACCACATACATCCATGCCTGGTACCATCAGAGGCCAGAAGAGGGTGTTGGATCCTCTGGGACTGGAGTTATAGATGTTTGTGAGCCCTGAGTGGGGACTGGGAATTAAACCCAGGTCCTCTAGAATAACAGCCGGTGCTCTTAACCCCTGAGTCACCACCCGTTTCTTTATCCAGTATTTCATGCATTTGTTGCAAGCTGATCACTCTAGACAAAGTATAGAGTAACATACAAACCTGGACATAAGAGGAACAATGGCGGGAAGGAGGCTCAAAAGCACCCTTGAAGCCAAGTGTGGTAGCTCACTCCTGTAATTCCAGCACTGAGAAGCCTAAGGCAGAGAGGATCACAGTGAGTTTGAAGCCAGCCTGGGCTAAAGGGTGAGACTCTGCTTCAAGTTTTAAAAAGAAAATAAAACATCTTTGATCGATGGAGTAAAGACCAACTAATGCCAGGTTGAATTGCTCTGAAAGAACAATTACAAACAAACAAACAAAAAGCAAAAACAAAAACCTCCTCATCTCATGACAGTTACTTATTCTAGATTCTATTTTCAAACTACAGAATGGTATTCACTATTGTATACGTGTCTAGAAGTTAATGCCCAGTGCAATAATGTTATCAGACATGGCCTTTGCACGGTTATTGCATCATGAAGATTCTATCCTCAGAATGGACAAACGGCATTATCCACTGTGTGGGTTAGTTGTCACAGGGGGTGCATTCGGAATAAGAGAAAAATTCAATTCTCCCTCTCCCTCTCTTCCATTTCCCTCGCTGTGTTACCTCTGTACTTCCCAGCCTCTGGAATCAAAAGTTAATCTCTGGCATTTTATTATAAAATATCAAGTCTTAGGTATTCTATTATAGTAACACAAAAAATGATCTAAGAATAGTAGAGTGTACCAGTGCATACTTGTAATGCCAGCCTTCGGACAGCAGAAGTAGAAAGGACACAAGTTTCAAGTCCACCAAGGGCTATATAACAAGATCCTGTCTCAATTTTTAAAAATCATCTAAGGCACAAAATTAGTACTGAGAAGTCAGTCTGTAGACTGACCAGCTTTGAGTCACCAGCTCACAAGAAATGACATGGACACTTATTATTAATTATAAAAGCTCAGCCTTAGGTTCAGCTTGTTCCTAACTAGTTCTTATAACTTAAATTCACCCATATTTTTTTTTAAAAAACTTACGTTCTTTTATGTGGGTTGGTTACTTTTACTCTCTTCTGCCCATCCTGCCTCCTCTCTATCTGGTTGGCAACTGTCTTTCTCCTTCCCAGCACCCTCTCTGTCCAGAAATCCCTGCTATACCTCCTGCCTAGCTATTGGCTGTTTGACTTTTTATTATGCCAGTCACAATGACACATCTTAACAAGGTGTAAAGGAATGTTCCACAATGTCAGTCTGTTGCTGTAACAAACACCTGGAACTGTAAGGACATCCTTGGATCTGTGTAGAGAGCAGAGCCCAGAGGCTTTGGAGGTTCGGGCTGGAAAAAGTCTAAGATGCCCTGGGTGCAGTCATAAGGAAGGTTCTGGTGATGCAGAGGAAGAGAAAAAATGCTGGACATCTGCCACTTCTTGGAGATGATGTTCATAGTCATGACCGGAATGGTGAGGGATGGAAATACAGATGTAAATAAAGGTGACTCTGAAGATACCTCAGCTTGACCTAAGGAGCCAAATACAGGGAGTGAGAACAAAGGCTATCCTTGTTTTCACTTGCAAGCAATCTGCAAAAATTGTGTCCACTTCCTAGGACTTCGTGGAAGGTGGGATTTAAGAGTAACCTGGCAAAAGAGATATCTGAACTGCAAAACATCACAGAAATAGCAATGCATGCCTCCACAATTTGTCACGTGGGTATGAGTATGCAGCAGCCGAGCAGGGGCAGATAATGTCTCTATGGCAAGACACACTGCTTATCATGTTTGCCTCTGTATTCACTGAAAAGCTTTGGCATTCTCAAACCTTACACACTTGAAAGTCAAGGCATGGGTCAAGTGGAGTTCTTAGACTTCGGGATCAATGCAGGGGGATGGATGAAATATTTTAAAAAGACCATTAACGATAATCCTGGAAAGAAGTCTTACTTGTTAACACCCCAGAACATTCAGGATTTGCATATGCATTTGCCTCATATATCTTAATTAAACATCTGTTACATGTTGGCTTCTATAGACACAGTGAGTTATGGGTCATCAAAAGACACACTTCAGGACAAAGCTGACCTGATGCCTATTTTTATCAAGTTTTATCAAAACATATCTGCCTATGGCACAAACTATATTTGGCCTGAAAAGTTTAAAATGCTATGCGAAGCTGGGGGTGATGGCCCACATCATTGTTGTAAATATAAGACACACAGAGACAGTTGGATAGCAATACAAATCTGTGTGTGGTTAATACAAAATGATGTGAGGGAAATAATATATGTTATGAGTGAATATAAAAAGAGATGTCTGGGCTAGGCAAGGCACAGCGGTGTGGGGGTAGAGAGGTGCCTTGGTCCTGCCTCAACCAGATGATGGGTCAGACTTAGTAGACTTCAAGAGGAGGTCTTACCCCCTCCAAGGAGCAAATGGGAGGAGGGGGGAGTGGGGGAGAGGGAAGAGAGGAGGGAGGGGAAATTGGGATTGGAATGTAAAAAAAAATAAATTAATAAAAATGAATTTTAAAAAGGGATGTCTGCACTTAGGCAGGGTTAAAAGAGGGGCAGTGTAGGTTGTGGGGCTTGAGCTTCAAGTTAAAGGAAGGTTTATGTAAACAGTGAGTACAGCACAGATTGGCAGGCATAGCAATGATGAGACAGGGGTAAGGTTGTCCCAAATAAAACTTGTCTAATCATGATGCCTAGTGCTACAGCTCCGGTAGCTAAAGGCCTTAGCTGGCTTGTGAGACCTCCAGTTATCCGGCCTTGCTTGCCTCTTCGCCTCCCTTCTTGCACTTTCCCTTACACACTACATACTCACATACATATACATGCACCTACATGTGCTTCATAATCCGAATTCCATCCTAAGTGCAATTTTCTCAGTTGCTCGAATCTGCATCTCCAGAGAGCACTGAACAGTCTTCCTGTTTCCAGGCTGCCTTCATCTCAAGCCAAAACTTCTGCCCATTCATTGTGTTTCACCTGATTCTTTCTCTCTCTCTCTCTCTCTCTCTCTCTCTCTCTCTCTCTCTCTCTCTCTCTCTCTCTCTCTCGCTCTCGCTCTCGCTCTCTCTCTCTCTCTCTCTCTCTCTCTCTCTCTCTCTCTCTCTCTCTCTGGAGTGCATTCCTTTTTGTTGTTGTTGTTGTTTGTTTGGGTTTTTGTATTTTTGTTTGTTTTTTGAGATGGTTTCTCTGAGTGGCCCTGGATGTCCTGGAACTCGCTCTGTAAACCAGGCTGGCCTTGAACCTCTTGGGTGATGGGATTAAAGGCATGCACCACCACCATGCATCCCTGGACTTCATTCTTTCACACCTCTAAGGCTGATTAAGTGCAGTGTAGACTCCCATCACAGCTCCTCCAGCACTGCCATGGTCAACCCATTTGTCCATATCCTTGACCAAACAAGGAGCTCTTTGTGTGCAGAGGCCTCTCATCATAGCCCAGCCACACCGAGAGCTGCCAGTACATTCATGGATGTGGTGGTTCACGTAATGCCAGCTTGGACTAGCCGTTCAGTGAATTTTCTCGTGGCTACAGTGTGAGGCCGTGTCTGGAAGGAAAACAAAGTCTGTCTTTGAGTGTGAGTGAGCATTATGACACTCTGGATGTACAGCTAACGTGAACTTTAACTTTTCATCTCGCCTCAAGGAGATGAAATTCGAATCACTTTATCTACGTAAACTGCTGTAGTGAGAAGAAATAAATCATGTTGCTCTCACGGTTGTCGTTTTCAAGAAAAACTCTCTTGGGTAAGGTAGTAAAATGTGGTAAAAACGATTAAATTTCCCCCAAATAAAGGGGCTCCAGCAGAGCCTAGAGGTCTCTATAGTCCAAGTTGGGGTTAAGTAAATGGTAATGACCCTTCATGCAGTTTTAATGAGAGTTGGTTTCCTTCCCTGGGAGGCATCAACTTTCAAACGTGCTTGGCCTAGGGTCTGAAGGGTTCACAGCAGCTGTGAACCACATGTTGCCCACCCAGACAGCCTGGACAGCCTTTCTCCAACAAATGCACACACAGAGTAAGCTCCTGTCACTGAGGTGCCCCCCCAACACATGCAATGTGTTTATTGACTACCCACCTCTTATATGACTGCACTGTATTTTGCAAGTAGGAGAAGAAGACCCTACAGACCAATATGACAAAGCATTGCTTGAACTCCTGAAGAGCTCAGTCTGCTCTGGCAGCCAAGTGCATCACCTAGAGAGGAAACAGTAGGGAATGATAACAGAGTCTTGAAGATGGTGTTCCAAAGCACCATAGTGCTGTTTTATCATGTGTCAGGACAAGATGAAGTGACCTGAGTCTATAGGACAAGGATGGAGCATGAACAAAAAAGAACAATATCCAGCGGGACATGGGCTGTTAGTACTCTAACCTCCCCTAAAGCTAAGCAAAAAGATGCCATATGACTTACCAAGAGACAAAGCAACTGAACAGCAGACTTCCTGACCTGCACACATCAGCATTTGGTCTCAACACTTCTCTTCTGAACTGCGGCAGGTTCTAGCACAATATTTCTAGGATTTCCCAGCTGACCATGGTGTCATTTACTGTGTGATAGCTTCAAGTTTGCAGAACTTACTATGACATCGCTGGCATCAGAAAATAATATTCATCATGGAATTCTGTACCAGTTGATGAGGAGGATCCAACAGACCAACAGAACATGCTAGATAGGTGATCTCAGTGCTGAGATTCCGAAATTCAAAGAAAGATTAAAGATTGCCACACTTCATCCGAAGTTCAGAGCCCTGATGGGGAGGAACCGCAACGGTGAATATACAGTGGGTCCTCCTTATAAATGAGGGAAGGCACAAGATTGTGGGAGGGTATTCGTCTCCTAATATGAAAACCACAAGAAACCGAAAACTCAGTACAAACTTCCCAGCATTGTGGTTGTTTGGGAATCTTGGAGACCAATTGTCTATTACTGTGATGGAAAGCAACTGGGGAGGTTTTATTTTGCTGACATTTCCACATTGCTGTTTACCATCAAAGAAAGTCAGGACATGAACTCAAACCAGGCAGGAACCTGGAGGCAGGAGCACTGTTGTCTGGAGAGGCAATGGAGGATTTCTACTTACTGTCTTTCTCCTTGTGGCTTACTCACCCTGCTTTCTTATATTTTTGGTTGTGTGCCTAGCCTTTAATGGCGGAGCTATCCCTCCAGCCTTCCGCCTGCCTTCTTATAGAACAAACAACCACTAGGGTGGCACCACCCACAACGGTCTGGCCCTCCTGCCTCAATCTATAATTAAGAAAAGGTACTACAGACTTAACTACTGTCTGATCACATGAAGGTATCTTCTCAGTTGAGGTTACTTCCTCTCAAGTGACTCTAACTTGTGCCAAGTTGACATTAAAAGCTAGCTGGCATACCAGCTGTGGTCTTTTACACAGAGTCCAGGACAGTTAGTTGTTTGAGCGTGGTGAGAAAAGTTTCCCCAGTTCCATCTTGACAGTGTGGCTCAAAATGGACAGAGTAACAGTGGTTTCTGATGCAAGGGCTAGTCCAAGCTCTTTTCTCATTCAAGCCTCTTCTAGTTGTGGATCACTCATGGCTGAACCTTATGCAGCATCACTGTTCCTTGACCAATCTTCTGCAATAGCGTATCACAATGCAGTGTAGTGAGGCATTCCCTCCTTGGATACAGACTTTCTTAATCACCTTTAGATTCTCACTGCCTACTTCCAAGCTCCGTGGTTGACAGTCTACTTCTACCAACCTAGACAAGGGGCTCCTTTATCTCATACATCCCCTTCTGTACTGTTTGTTGTATGGGAGGACTGTGTGTATGTTCATTTGTGGGCAATGGTGCACACTGGTTTACACCCTCAAGGATGCCCGTGCATATGGATTCCAGAAGTTGTCATTTTGTGTCTTCATCCTTTGCTTTCCATAGGAGCCAGGGTCCCATCAGAAGACAAACTCACAATTGGGCTACTCTAGCTAGCCAGCTTGTCCTGGGGAATCTCATGTCTCTACCTCCTGAGCTATTATAGGATTATAGGTGAACCTCCAAGCCCGTCTGGGTCCAGTCTTTATGTTTGCATGGCAAGCATTCTGTGCACAGAGCCATCTCCCCAAGCCTCCTGTGTTTTTCTGCATGCTCATTAAAATTACAACACTTATTTTTACCCACAGGTGAAGTGGACCTGGGGCTCACCCATTCTTCTGTTCGGGGATCCCAAGATCTTCCTGTCTCTATCTGTCCAACACTCAGGATGCAAATGAGCCACCACACCTGGCTTTTCATGTGGGTGTGGACACAGTATCATACTTCCCTTTAAACTGGTATCTCTCTGTCTGTATGTTAATGCAGCTCTCAGATCTCATTAGAACAGTTTCTTTAAGCTGTAGGTGGCAGTGAACACAGAGATTCACAACTTGTCAAAGTATGAAGAGCATCCCTGGAGTACTCAGCCACAGATGGGATATTAAATTGCCACCATGCTCCAAGACCTAAGGACCATGGTGGAAAGGGGGTAGAAATATTGTAAGAGAGGACCAGATGGAAACAGTGTCTTCTGCTACACGCACAACCTCACAGCTTATGTGGTTACTTGCACAAGATCAAGCCAGTCATTATTCTACCACGAAGGGGAAAGGGATTCACAAATTATACCCCAATGGAGGAGTTATGGACAGTTGATCGCTTTTAGGTGAGAGAAAGTACGTTTTTTGTTGTTGTTGTTTTGTTTGTTTTTGTTTTTGTTATGAGTAGGTTTTTCCTGCCACGCCTGCCGCCACGCCAGCCCCCAATAACACGCAGAGACTCTGTATTTGATGTAATTTTGTTGGCCAGTTACTAGTTTCTTATTGGCTAGCTCTGTCTTAATGATTAACCCATTTCTATTCTAAGTATTTCCGTGGTCATCTTACCGGGGATCGATGGGCCTGCATGCTGCTCTCTTTAGGCTCTCCATGCTAACTCCTCCTTACAACTGCCTCTTTCCTCCTAGTCTCCTAGCCCTGCCTATCTTGCTTTCCCATTGGCCAACAGAGCTTTATTCATTAACCAGTATGAGAAACATATTTACAGAATAACATCTCCCATCAGTTTTTGGGTTTTTTGGGGGTTTTTTGGGGGGTTTTTTTTGTTTTTGTTTTTTTTGGACAGGGTTTCTCTGTGTCGCTTTGGAGCCTGTCTTGGAACTAACTCTTGTAGATCAGGCTGGTCTCAAACTCACAGAGAACTGTCTGCATCTGCCTCCCCAGGGCTGGGATTAAAGGCGTGTACCACCACCAGCAGGCAGAAGGTCAGTTTTTTAAAGGATATAGCTCCTGGTTAGTTGACAGTACCCCAGTAGATGGCCTCACACCCATTAGTATATGGGCAGCACAAATTAGACCCAATAGGTTATAACACAATAAGAGGACATGAAGTATGGGTGAGAGAAGGAAGTTGGGGGTGGATCTGAAAGAAATTAGGGGGAGGAGTAGGTAAGGTGAATATGGTCAAAATACACTGTATGACATTCTCAAATAATCAAAAATGTATGTCTTTAGAAGGAAGACATGAAGTTGGGGTGGGGCTGGGTGATGATTGAGGAGGAATAGAGGGAGCTTGTGATCATATTATATGCATATAAACATTGTTGAAGTATTAATATAATGTTATATTAGGAAGCAGCAGAGATGGCTCAGAGGTTAAGACTGTGTCACTCTTACAGAGGGCCCAGTTCAATTTCTAGCATGTCAGGTGGCTCTTAACTGCCTTTAATTCCAGTTGTGGGGGATCAGATGCCTCTGAATCTCAGCAGCCCTGCATTCATGTTCAGATATCCACACATGGACACAAACACACATGGACACAACTTTTAACTCATAAAAAGAAATCAATGGGTAAGAATGCTTGCTTCACATACTTGAGGACCTGAACTCAAGTGATCAGAGCCTGTGTGAAAAGGTAGGCGTGGCTGCATGTGCCTGTAACCCCAGCACTTTAGAGGATGGAGGCAGGAGCTGTCCTAATTTCAGTGAGACTGTGTCTCCAGTGAATAAGGCAGAAAATTATCAAGCTACATACCTGATGCCTTCTTTTGGTTTCTGTGTGTGTGACACACACACACACACACACACACACACACACACACACACACATACACACACACAGTTTTACACACAAACACACACACACACAATTATAATGTCTTTCAAAAAGAAATCTTAAAATTCATATGAAATCACAAATGACTCCAGGTAGCCAAAGCAATCCTTGAAAAAACAAAACAAACTAATTCATTGTTTCAAGTTATACTGCAGAGTTTTAGTAACAAAGATAGTGCATTTCTGGTAGAAAAAACAGACACATCCAGATTAAAGAAGCCCACAATAAACTTATGCAGCTATGGGTACCTGATCTTTGACAAAACACACTTGAAGAAAAGTCAGCCACTTCAACCAGCATCGCTCGTTGTCCACATGCAGAAGAATGAAATTAGACCTCTGTCCCTCATGCTGCACAAAAATCAATCCAAAATGAGTCAGAGAACACTTAGGGATACAGGCCAGGTAAGGTCCTTCTGATAAGGGCTGCAGCAAATCAGGAAATAAAAGCAAGGATTGACACATGAGATTACACCATATTAGAAAGCTTCCTCACAACAGAGAAAAGAATCACAAGAGCGAAAAGACAGCACATAGAATAAAAAACAAAACAAAAACATCTGGCCAGGATTGGCATCTGGAATACATGAAGAACTAACAAGAAAAAAGAAAGAAGGAAGAACCTCTCTAAAAACAAAAGAAAAAGGAAACCACTGCAATCAATGTGTTAATAAAGTCAATAGGCCAACAGATCATTGTTTCTTTATGTTTACTTTTTAAATTTCATTTTGCATTCCAATCACAGTTCTCCTTCCCACCAGATCATTCTTAAAAGATGATGTACAAATGGCCAATAAGCATATTAAATAATATGCAACACCCTTGATCATCAAGAAGGTTTGAATAAATATTTGGAGATCCATGTCACTCTTGTCAAAATGGCTGGCATCAGGAAAACAGAGCAGGACTAAGGTGATTGCTCCATGATGGTGGATAAGTTAGTCGTCGATAGGGAAGGGCATTTATGGTAGCCTTTCCACTGTTGCTGAAATTGTTAGTTGGGGTCAGTCTTGTAGGTCTCTGGATATTTCTCTAGGTTCAGTGTTCTCTTCAAACCTATAAGGGCTCCTTCTTTTATGCTTTCTTTCTCTCTCTCTCTCTCTCTCTCTCTCTCTCTCTGTCTGTCTCTCTGTCTCTCCTCTCACCTATCCCTCCCTTGACTCAATCTTCCTAGTCCATGTGCTTTCCTCTCCAGAGCACATGGGGAGTTGGGGGGGGGTAGTGAATGGAGAGGGAACTATAACAAGCTTTTCTTAAGCAGGTAAGGTAAAACATGTCTGTAATCTCTCTATTCCCAAAGGCTAAAACTGAGTATTGTGGTGAATCTAAGACTAGCATAGGCTACATAGTAAATATAAGGGCAGCTTGGTGTCTCAGTCAACCAATCAAGAAAGCAAGCAAACAAAAACATAATAAATTCCAACTTTGCTTCATAATTTTTAAAACAGAGACAAATGTTGGTAACGTTAGATGATATAGTGAGGGACAGAGAGGTACAGGGCCAGGGTAAAGCTGCAGAGACTGAGTCCCACCTGAGCTGAAGGGGTGCCGGTGATGTAGTCAGAGTCAGAGCGCCCTAACTCTGAAGCAGAGCCTTAGGAGACAAAATTCATCACACTACAGCCTGGGGCAGGGGCCAACACTCTAAACGGTTAACAGTTATTTAGTCCCCTCCCCTTTTATGATAAACCACGAGAATGTTGGACACCTGAAGAGACAGGCTAGAAGGGGTAGAGAACTTAGCAGAATAAGGTCAGGAGACACAAGGATCAAATGGCTCTTATAGGGTGGGACTGAAAGGGCTCAACAGACACCTTGGCCAAGGTTGGACTCAAGGTCAGGCTCCATCCCCTCACAGTGGCTGAAGGGATCCGTGGAAGGCACTCTCCTTGAATTCAATTTCCTTGAATATTAGAAATCAAATGTGTGAATCTGTATAGCCATCCTAGATGCTTCACTGAAACAGTCTTGCTATTTTCAGAGTTGTCTGTTTCCCATCCCTTGTACACCTGTGCTGTTTTAATCAACCCAGATTGTATTGCTTCAGTATTCTTTATAATGGTTAGCAAGTAATTATGAATGACTATTTAGTCAAATTTCCTGAAAACCTTCCTGCTACCTGTAGGAATGACAATGTCCTAACATTGCTCTGTGTTATATGTTTAGACTATCGCTAAAGAGAAAAAAACAAAAGCCAATAGTCAAAAAGCATGTCAAAAAACGTCTCTGAACATCGAAGCCAGGATGGTGACATACATCTGTAATCTCAGTAACTGAGATGCTAAAGCATGAGAGTTGAAAGTTTGAGGCTACCCTGGGCTGTATAATGACAGCCCCATCTCAGAAAAAAAAAATATTGAGTACTTTTTATATACAAAATTATAAAATCTAGCCAGGCAGTGGTGGCACATGTCTTTATTCCCAGCACTCAGGAGGCAAAAGCAGGCAGATCTCTGTGAATTCGAGGCCAACCTGGTCTACAGAGAGAGTTCCAGGACAGCCAGGGCTACACAGAGAAACCCTGTCATGAAAAGCCAAAAAACAAACCAACCAACCAAAATAATAATAATAATAATAATAATAATAATAATAATAAAATATGATAAAAGAAGAGCATGTCTACCCAAAGGTATGCTACCAAAGCACTTTCAAAGATTAAGGGTGCCTTATTTATAGGAAAGCCCATGGAAAGTGAGTTATGAACTTCCCATTTCCATGATCATCATTATCCACCCTCCCTCTCCCATCTATTAAAGACACAAGATCATGGATCATTGATTTGGATCACCTAATGGATTGATCTGTAAACATGCATCGAGATGTCAGATAACTACTCGTGCAAATTGGCCACCTTTCCAGACAAAGAAATTAAAATAAATCAGACCTTGGGTCAGCAAGCAGTGGTCATGACCAGAAGAGACAGAGATTGGGTAACTGTCATTGGCCATCTCTGTCCTCCCTTCAGTAACAGAGCCTCAACACTGCCTTGCCATCTTCCTCCTCTCAGCCCCAGAGGCCTGGTCCTCTCTGACCCCCAAAGGTTCAGTTACCAGCAGAGGGTGCCAAGTTTACGGTTTCAAACCTTAGATAGTGTAGATTCTATCTGGATCAGCTAGCACCAGGGAGCACAGGCCTGTGAACTTCAACAGCACAGGATGTTTCGAGTGTATACTTTAGGAAAAATAAAAAGCAATGTAGATTAATTTGCAAAAAGTGTAAGCAATTAAAAAAAACCCTCATAGACATATTAAGGTTGCTTTTAGCCCCTCTTTAAACCATTCTCTTGAACCTCTGTCAAAACTATTTTTAAGACTGTATTTTGAAGCAAAATAAAGTATATTAAAATATTATCATCTGTGTTTATTTGATCAGATTGCCCAAGTAGGGGGGTGATAGCAGTAAACATTCTTTGGGTTTGTTATTGTTGCTGTTTTAAAACACATTGACTTATTTGTGTGTGTGTGTGTGTGTGTGTGCTTGCAAGTGAAAGAACTTTCAGGAACCAGTTACCTCCTTCCACCATGTGAGTTAGAGAGATTAAATTTAGATGATAAGGCTTGGCTAACAGCAAGCCCCTTTCCCAGCTGAGTCATCCTACCGCCCTGGAAGCAAAAGTTCCTCATGAGACACCCTTCCCAGTTGCCTTAGATCATGTAAGCCATCTTCAGGAAGTGCATCCTCTCGGCTTCTGTTCTGTTATGTGTGGGTCAGGAAGCTCCAAGGGGGATGGGAGGAGTTAGGAGGGCAAGAGTTTGATTTAAGGTCCAGTGTGGTCCTCCTGCAGCAAAAGGGAGTAGGAAAGGCCTCAGGTCCCACCCAGGCCTACTCAGTACAAATCTAATTGTGCTTAGCAGGCAGCTAAGTGTGAGACGCCAGGCTCTGGCAGACCCTCCTGTCCCCCTGCCCTCCCCAATGTGGTCAAGAGTTAGCATAATTTTCACACCTCCTTGATGTTGACCTAGCAATAAAAATCCCAACTCTGTGGGAGTAAGTGCCTCTTGCTCAAGTCACAGCCCTGAGCTCTGGGAAAGTCCTGAACGAATGACCTTCTAGATCCCATGAGGGCTGTTGGAGCCTCCAAAGAGACAACTCTTTGCTTCCCTCATCAAAGTCCATCGAGAGTCAGAGCTGTTGTCACAGTAAATCAGTCACCTATGAGGACAGCAGGGAGGGTCACAGCACAGCTCTGTAAAGTCACTGGGAGGATCCACACAGCTCCCCTGCTCCCTTCCTGACCCAGATGGTGTTTGCAGCCTTTGCTCTTCCTTCCACCAGGGGGCGCCAGCAGGTACTTGGGTTGGCCCCCACCTCCAATCAGATGAGCTGAGATCCAGGACCTTGAATGCATGCCTGGTGATAGAGGAAAAATAGAAACGACAGAAGCCAAAACAGTCGCGTCTGTCTGGGCTGCCAGCCACAACCATGAGTGATCCTGAGAGTTTGTCAGAGTCAGAATGGCCCAGACGGTGCCTGCTGAAGGGCTGTGTCCCTCAGACCTAAGCTGTGATCTTAAAGTAGGCAGCTACTGCAGCCCTTGCAAGGGGGACACCCTGCTGAGACTGCCTGCCCCTGTGGGAAGGGCCAGCCTTCTTGCCTTGAGTTTGTTTTCTTCCTGAAAATCGACAGCCAGCACAAGCCTGTGTGGCCAGACACTGCGGTTCCTCTGTGTTCTGGCATCAACTACTCTCTCTCTCTCCATCACTGTAGAACAATCCTGCTGGCCCCAGCGCTGGCCCTGGCTACCAAGTGCTCACCTGGCATCTGCCTCATCTGAGCCTGGCTTCTTAAGCTCTCTGGAAATGGACTTGCAGACCCTTCCATGGGAGCATATGGGCCACCTGTGGGAGTCTAGAGGGAGAGAAGATGAGGAATGATAGCAAGGACTCCTGACCTCCAGGAGCTAATAAATGTCACCCAGTTTGTCCTGGTAACTCCCAGCTGTTTATAAGGCAACAGCATTCAGAATAGCCTTTTTGTTTTGTTTTTCTTTTGTTCAATTGTAGAATTCACTGAATGTAAATGGTTGAAACCTCAGGCTCTGGAGCTGCACAGATTTCATTCAGGTTCTGTCTGCCTGTTACTAGCAGAGCAGCCTACCTTTCCCTCTGTATTGTTTTAATTAACTGTGTGTGTGTTTATGGGATGCCGGTGTATGGGTACACATGCTGTAGCATGTGTATGGAGGTCAGAGGACAACTTTGTGGAGTCAGTGTTTTCCACCCTAAAATGGAATAACAAGGGTTACAGAGATAGTTCATCGGTCTGGAGTCCTTACTGTTATCCCAGGACACCAAAGTATGTCGAGGGACTCAAGGTGACATGTCTGCAGTTCCAGCTCAGGTGATCTGATACCCTCTGCTGGCCTCCGTGGACAGCCATATGCACATATGCCTACACGTGCACACACATACAAAACAACAAAGTAAATTTTTACAAATAAATAGGCAGGGCAAGAGAGGTGGGTCAGCAGTTGAAAGCACAGGTTGGTCTCCCAGAGGGCCCTGGATTGTTTCTCTGCACATACATGGTGATTCTGGACCATCTATAAAGCCAGTTCCCGGAGGATCTGACCTCCTCTCACTGAAAGCTCCTCCTGTGTTGGTTCATTCACTCCCTCCTACATCCCTGTTCTACATATGAGGAAATTGAGACCCAGAAGTAGAGGGTCAAGCAGCTAGTAACAGATGTAGTCCAGTCTGGCCCAGAGCCTGCCTTCTTCCTCCTGTTACCACGAAGCCTCAAATAATGCAAGGGGAGCAGGGAACACTGTGTACACATGACGGATTGTGACTACGAACTCAGCCTCTTGGTGTTTGCTCTTCAGCTGGGATCCTTAACCAAACAAGGCATGGAGTCGGGGGGACTGCTCTAGATGGCTCCGAGCCTGTGTCCCAGCAGCTAGCGTTTCTGAGTTCTGTGGTTCAAAGAGAAATGTGATGGATTCTCAACCCTTGGTAGCACAGAATGTGATCTTGTTTGGAAGTTGGAACCTTTGCAAAGGTAACCAAGTTAAAATGGAGTCACTGGAGGGGACTCTCACAGATCCCACTGCTGTCCTTTTCAAAAAAGCACATTTGGACACAGATGCGTCGTAAGAGACATCTCTGTGGTGACTCAAGCACAGCCATGCTCTGGCGTGATAGACTACAAAGCCAGGAGCACCTCAGGCTATAGAAATGAGGAGACATTCATGGGAAAGATGTTTTTCAGCCTCACCGGACCAGGGAGAGCCTTGTAGACATACCTTGATCTTAGACTACTAGTGTCTGCAACTGTGAGACAAACATTTCTGTAGTCCAAAGCCATTCCGTTTGCCATGATTTGTCATGACAGTCCAGTGTAGCAGGCTATATATATATATATATGTATATATATATATATATGTATGTATGTATGTATATGTATATGTATATGTATATGTATATGTATATGTGTATATATATGTGTGTATATATATATGTGTGTGTGCATATATATATGTATATGTGTGTATGTGTATATGCATACATGCGTGTACATGTATATGCATATGTGTGTACCTGTATATGCATATATATGTGTGCATATATATATAGTGTGTGGTGTTTGTATATGTTCATGTGGATAGACACACATGTGCGTGTGGGTTCACTATTGTTCTCTAGCTTATTCTTGGAGACAGGCTCTCTCATTAACCTGGTTGTCACCAGTTAAGACTAGACTGGCTGACCAATGAGCTTTGGGAACCTTCACATATCACTGTGCCTTGCCAGACTTGAGACCATACTTTTGGCTGGCACTCAGGCCTTCACTTTTCCTGTAAACACCAGTTTCACAAGATTGCACTCTGGTTGTCCACCAGCTTGCCTTCCCTTTTCCCTACTTTCATGTGCACAGTTGACTAAAACCTGGCCCACACAGCAATGGCACAGATCATCCGTGGATACTCGGCTTGTCCACAGTGATGGGAGCAGTGCCCAGACAAGGACTGAGGATGTTAGAAGCACCTCTGGAATCCCCAATCCCTGGCCAACAAAGGAGCCACTCTTCTGACTTCTAACATCACACATTGGTTTTGCCTGGTTTTGAGCTTGGCATCAATGGGATTTCACAGTACTCTTTTGTGTCTGGATTCTTTGCTCCACATTGTGTTTTTGAGATTTGCCTGTGTTTTGCATAGCCAGCCATTTATTCTCACAGTGCAGTAGAGTGCTGTATACGTCTAGGCTGTGGGACACGGTTAAGAAGTGCATGAAGAAAGAGAAGAGCTGGGGGGCTGCAGGGGAAATAAAGTAACTAAGGTACAGCGAGAGAAAGAGAGTTGCTTCATTTATAATGTAATGGATCTGTTAAGAGCAATTTTCCAAAATCCCCACTCCATCGCCCCACCACCGCTGCTGCCCCATCCCTTTCCCTAGATTGTCACACTAGGCTGGTCCTGCCTGAACAGATAGGGAAGGACTGGCAGATAAGTAGCTGTGTTCCAAGTGAATGAACCTGCCTTGCCCTCAAAATAATCCAGGGCCTGGACCATCCTCAGTTGGCAGTAGGCCTGCTGTGTCTTCAGTAGCATCATAGTCAACCTTCATCCATAGCTAGATAGGCTGCCTGCCTGTTCTACTCAACACTTTGTGGAGTCAGTCCGGTCTGAGTCTTCCTGGGGCCCATCAGTGGCTGGAGGGAGTCCACAGAAGGGGTCTGCGGCTCCCCTTTCAAGCCACTACAAAGAATCCCTCCCACGGCTTTCTCAGGCCCAGCCCTTCAACTGCAAGCTCAGCCTGACTGCCCTTAGGCTGTGCCCTCCTCCTTATCTTGACCAGACTATAAATCATCCCCATTTCTTCATACTCACCAACTTTTCTAGGGTCTCCCTTTGGCTGGGAACAATGATCTAATCCCAAAGTGCACTTTTAAAGGATCCCTGGGGCAAATCAGCACGACTGCTGGCCCTGAGCCTCAGTCCATATATGGTACCATCTCCCAGCCAACGGTAGAATAGGCTACAATGCAACACAGCTGATTCACCAGCTGTCCGGCTTGCTCCCTAAGCTGTGCCGGCCCACTCCAGTTTCCATTGAGGTCAGCACAACATCCGCGACAAAAGGTTAAGATAGCTAAAGTGCACAGGGCTTTGTGCTTCTTGGTCTGTGCAATTTACTGCTCACTTCTTTCTAGGATCCCAGTTCCTGGGAGGCTGTCCTTTCTGGAATGTAATAGCATAGTATTCTGGTGTTTCGGTGATTTTGTGGGCGTGGCTGGGAGCTGGGAGGAGAGGAGATGGTCACTGCAGAGACTCTTGGTCAAGCCCAGTTGCAGCTGAGCTCAGTTCTGAGCTGGAAGCACTCAGAGAGCCCCACCCTGACCCTAGGCAGAGGTCAGTATTCACAGCCCAAAATTGGAGCATTAGCTCTTTTGTTCCTTCTCCACCCTCAAGTTTTATTTGTTTGGGCTCTTGTAAAGGAGGAAGGATAGAGACCAGCAGTCCTGGGACAGCAAAAACAGCACAAGCCTGGGTTGCCAGTTAGGATACCACGTTCTTTATAATACCGGCCGCTTCACCATCCTATGCCTATTACAGAGCAAAACGTTATATTAGATTCTACTAGTGGCGTGCTGAGGTTGGCCCAAACCAGATTGCCAATCTTGTTACATCTTCAGGAATTTTGCAAACAGATTGTTAAACATACTTATTAAAAGATTGAATCACATAAAAAAAAAATACAGCGTGGTAAATGAGATTTAAAACAGCCATGGCTGATGAAATGGCTCTGGGGGGGGTAAAGGCACTTGCCACTAGTGTGGATGACCTGAGTTTTATCTCTCAGACCTAGGTGGTAGAAAGATATAATCAACACCCAATACTTGTCCTTTGATTATCTGAACTGTGCTGTGTGTGGCATGCACACACACACACAAATACACAGATAAAGGAGTTAAGATTTAACATCTTTAATAATTTTAAATAGCTGTAGTAAGCCTGGAGAGATAGTTCAGCTGTTAAGAGCGCACTTGCTACACAATCATAAAGACCAGAGTTTGAATCCCAGCACCTCCATCACAAGCCAGGCCAGAAGAACTGAAAACGGGTTAACTCTGGATCCCAGGGATCACCCTCTGTTCTTAAGATCTGGGCCCACAGGCATGGACACTCCCAAACATATGTACATACATTCACACTGACACTCACAGGCACAAATAAGCAAATTAAATAGTCAACTGTCATAAATAGTCTGACTCATGGCATCTGCCTTATTTCATTGCCGGCTACTCACTGCATGGAATCCGTATGGTGGAAATACTTTATAACCTGTGCCATTTCACGTGTCTTCCCAACTTATGGCTCAGTGTCCTCCTCATTCCAGAAGCTTGTAATCAGCCAGGAGGGGACTACTTACTCTCAAGGACTTGGATATGTGAACCAAGAATTCTGTCTCCCCACTTGGACAAGCATATTGCTGTCAAGATGAGATAACAAATAGCCTTGCCCGGAGGTACTTATAATGCATGAAGGAAAACAAGTCTTTCAAGTCTTGGGTTGGGCACAGTTTCCTGAAAAATGCTAAAGAGGGCAAGAAGACAGAGAAGTCAGGGAGACATGCCTAGTCTCACTAGTGTGATGGATGATGGGAGATCTCCTCATCCCAGGTAAGGTCCCAGCTACAACTGAAAATACAGAGGCCTTGTTTCGTTATTAAAAAGGGGGCCAGAAGAACTAGGCATCTTAGCTAAACTTTGGAATAATGTGGGTATTGGTGCTATAGTAGTTCTAGAATGTTAGGTAGGGTTGGCAACAGAAGTCCATGTGGCAAATCAAGGCATTAATGGAATTGGCCAATACCTAAGGGATTTACTTCTCAGCTGGGAGAAATTTGGCTACAAAGACTAAAACACTAATAGGCAAAGGCTATTTAAGTTTCTCATAAGAGTGGAAGTGGTAGAGGATTGGTCCAGTGCTCAGAGCTGTCACCAGTTGGCCAACCTCTTCATTCTGATATGATCACTGCTGTTAGCATGCCAGCTTTTATTCCTGAGGTTGGCATCTGTCACAACTCACATCCTCTGAAGTAGAGTAGACATGCCAGGGGCAAGTCTGAACATCTTTGTAATCAGGGAACGATGTTTTCCTCTGTTCCCCAGCAGACTTCCTTTCACATATCATTGGCCAGAATGGTCCACACGAAGATTTTCACACTCGGGCCTCCTGTGAACTGTGATGGTTTCCCCTCACATAGCAGAAGGGACTTTGGATTAAAGTGCTCACGATAAGATAGCCATGCTATCCCACCTTATGCCCAATCAAAGCCTACCGGCCCAGCTGGCAGAGGGCAATGGCAGCATTATACCAATTCGCTACTGATTCTGAGACAGAGGGATTAGGTGTGATCATTGGAGAGAGGCTGCTAGGAACCCAGAAGATCTTGAGTTCATAGCCAGCAAAGAAACAGGGGCTGTAGTCCTATAGCTTCAAGAAATCACCATCTGCCAACACCCAGAGAACAAGAAAACCAAAACTCTCTTGAAACCCCAGAAAGGAATATGACCATGATTTTAAACAAGTGAAACTCAGGCTTAACAAGAGAAACACAAAACTATAACAAAATAACACCCATTTTAAGCTATGTTTGTAGTGGATATTGAGACAGAAACATAAAAGTAATACACATGGCCACTCCTAAAACCAATAGTGGAATAAGCACACATAGTTTAGACTTACTGGGTATTTGTCTGGGTTTGGAGTGGTGGGCTCAATTCTGTTAACTACCCATCAGTCAAAGCCTGAACACGGGTAAATGAAAGGCTAGAAACCAACAAAAATGAGAGTGACAAACAGGCTGAGGAACAGCAGGTAAGATCCAGGGTAGACATGAGGGGTGCATTTGTGTGTCTTCTGTTATGATTATCATTAAAAACTTTGAACATCGTCCGTGGTTATGACTAAAGGAAGCCTTAGTGCGGGCACCCAAAGATCACTTCCTACCTCAGGGACCCATCCCTATCCCAGGAGGAAAAGACTCTAAGATTGTTCTTCCTAGTTCCCAGCCCCTGGCTGAGCAGCCAGCACTTGGATACTTCATTAAATAGGAGATGGCTTCCGGTTTTCAGAGTTGCATTGAGAAAGAAAAAACAGCGTGAGCTGTTGGTATGGCTTCCTGAGTAAAAGCACTTGCCATGCAATCTTAACAGACCTGAGTTGGATCTCCAGAACCCAGGCAAAAATGGGAGAAGAGAACCAACTCCACAAAGCTGCCCTCCTGACCTCTCCACTGTGGAATGCGTGCATACACACCCTATACACAAACAAGATGTACAAAAATACACACACAGTGATAATAAATAGAAATGGAACAATGTAAAGGAACGCTGCAAAAAGAACAACGGCAGACCATTGATTCTAACATCAGTGAGAGCAATACGTTGCATATTATGCTCTATCAAATATGATTCACTTTTTTTTTTTTGCCAATGTTGAGTGTAAATTCTTGCAATTCTGCCGAGATTTCCAGACACCAGCTACTTTCCCAGAAAGCCAGAGACCAAGGTAGGAAGGAGGCATGAGCTGCTTAAAGCCAGGCTCCTTCCAGTTGCTAAAGGCTATCTGGTGGGGAAGTATGATGCTGGGCCTGTGGTCCGTAGGGCCTGAAACAGTATTTATGACTTCTATCTCATGTCAAGGTTGAGAGGTCTGTGTTCAACACAGGCGGTCTGAAGCAACCGCTGGCTGTTACCAGCTGTTTTCCGCCAGCCCGCCTGGACCCACAGCTGCACCAGTCAGCCCCAAATAACACACAGAGACTCGGTACTTGATTTAAAGCTGTTGGCCAGTTACTAGTTTCTTGTTGACTAGCTCTGTCTTAATATTAACCCATTTCTATTCATCTAAGTATTTCTATGTGGTCTCATCTTACCAGAGAAAGGGCCCAGACCTCTGTTGTCTCCAGTCTCTACATGCTGACTCCTCCCTACTCCTTCCTCTTTCCTCCTTGCCTCCTGGACCCTCCTATCTTCCTTTCTTATTGGCCAACAGTGCTTTATTCATTAATCAATAAGAGAAACATATTTACAGAATGACATCTCCCATCAGCTGGCTACCTTTATTTTTTTATTGTTTTGAGGCAAGGTGTGGCTAAGTAGATCAGGCTGGCCTTGAATTCAGGGTCTTCCGCCTCTGCCTCCTAAGCACTACAGTTATAGGCACTCAGCAGTGTCTGACCTGAGTCGATTTTGAATAGTGCTGGCCAGACTGCTCACCTCTACTCCAAATGAAAAAACCCAAGAAAAGAAGCTCCCTTCCCTCCCCTCCCTTCCCTCTCCTCTCCTTCCCTTCCCTTTCCTCCCCTCCCCTCCCCTCCCCTCCCTTTCTCTTCTGTTCCTTTCCATTCTCTCCCCTTCTGTTTTCCTCTCCTTCCCTTCCCCTCCTTGAACAAATGGGAAACTTTAGGACCAACCAAAGAGCCATTCATTTCTTTTATCCCGTTGCTTGTGGTTAGTCCTGAGTCCAGATACATCATTCTTCGGAGCACTTTTCTCACTAGGACAAAGCATCATAGCTAAAGAGAAGACGCTGAGAGAACATTTCAAATCCCATTGCTTTTCTGGTGAGGAAATAGAGGCTTGGGAAAAGAAGGACTAGAGTAATTCACTTGAAGGGTGACAGAACTGGCCTGGAGTTCAGATTTCCTGTCATTTCAGGTCAGAAAACATGAACAGTAGTGCAGAGCTTCATCCCCTGGGGAACACTCAGCTTGTCTCACTAACCTAGTACCTTAGGTAAGTTCCTTAATACCCCCAGGCTTCCAATAGCACTGGTAATAGTTACCTAACGCCAAATGTGGTGAAGAGTAAATGTAGAACCTCAAAAGGGGGGTTCTGCCACCTCTGTCTGCGGGTAACAGCTTCACAGAGAGTGACTGTCACTGCTGTGATTCTCTCCCACTGTCTCCTGCTATAGCATCTGAGAGTTGAACTTTGAGATTTCGGGGTAGAGACATCTATGGAATTTGGTCTCCTTTCTAATCTCACAAAATCAACAAATCATTTCTGTTCGACCCAGGAGGTGCACGGTGGGGGGTGTGGGGGTGGGGTCTCCGATGAGAGAGGCACCAAAGACTGCTTGCCTGGAGAGATAACACCAGCAAGGCTGAGCAAGAGGAGATGCCTTCTCCTAATGAAGATGCCATCGGAGGGTGGAGGAAAGGAAAAGGAGATCTATGAGCCATGAGGCACCTGGGTGGGGGCCCTTGGCATATGAACGGGGTGGAGAAGGCCAGGAAGGGGGGTGTGATGTGGACGTTTACAGCTATAAAGGAAGGAGACTCAGAGCATATGAAAAGAACCATTTTCTGTGGGGCTCAGGAAGGGCCTCTCACAGGGGATTTCCTACCCAGGGCTCCAGGCCTTGGCTGCCTTCCCAGGGAAAGGTGGTGTTTGCTATGGGGACTCGCACACTGCATGGCTGTGGTTCAGAGGCAAACGGTGCCCACTCCCTGCTCTGCACTGCAGGCTGCCAGAGCCTTGGCATTCTTTCCTTGAACCAGACAATCAGAGGACATTGAGAGAAGGGATGCTGAGTTCAGGACAGAGGTAGAAGAGAGGGCAGGGAAGCTGTGAGTAATGTTAGAGTGAGAGAGAGCAGTGAGGGGCTCTTCAGAGGAGCGAGCCCTCAGCACTGGGTATAGATAGTGTATCCATGATCGCTGGCCAGGCCAAGGCTACAGGGACAGGGCTCCTCATAGTGCAGTGTGATGGAAAGCAAGACCTCTTGGAGAAAAGGGGTTTTGGATTTCAAGATTAAAAACAGAACAAAGACAAAACACATACAACCCACATTACCTTTTTCTTTCAACCTATTGAATAAAAAAAATCAGTGTATGCTATTGGAGAAGAAAACCAATCTCAAGTGTTAAGGATGTGGTAGAATGCGTTGTTAGCTTGTGCAAGGCCCTGAGTTCTGTGTTCACATGAGACTTTTTAAAAGAGGGAAAAGTCACATCTCAGAAACAAGGTGTACTTCCTGTCCACATCTGCTGGCTTTCTCATGGGGATGATGGAAATGCATTCCATTTTCATTTAGGATAATCAACAGCCAGGAGTCCTCACACATCTGTTCTGGAAAGCTAATGATAACATTACTAGAGGCATTATTCTGCAGATACTGTACTTGGAACTTTCTTTGGGACACCAACCAGCTCCCAAACAAAGACACAGAGACTTACTATTAATTATGAATTCTTGGCCATAGCTTAGGCTTGTCTCGATAGCTCTTTTAACTTAACTAATTTTCTAGTCATACAGGTTTGGCCTTGGGGCATGTCTTATTTTCTTACTTCCTTCGTGTCTGGCTGACTATCCCCTGCTGTCTACCTGAATCTTTTTCCTTTCTTCTTTCTAGCCTAAATACCTCCTCCTCCCCACTCTCCCTGTCCAGCAGTCCATCCCATACCTACCTTGATACTAGCCATTCAACTTTTTTATTAAACCAAGTGCTTTAGGCTGGCAAGGTAAAATACCAATGTATATTTACATGATTAAAGTAATGCAATGCATCTTTACATAGTTAAACAAATATTCTGCAATGTAAACAAATGCAACACATCTTTACATAGTTAAACAAATGGAAGACATCTTTGCATAGTTAGACAAATATTCTTGTCTAGTGGCTTTGGTGGTGTGGGGTGGGGTAGTAAGCCTAGACTTTAACACTTGAGCTATCTCTCCAGCCTACGTCCAATGTTTTAAACATACAAGAATGTTTTACATCATCACTGGAATCTCCCAGATGCCCAATTAATCGATTTATTTATTTATTTATTATTTTTGAGGCAGGGTTTCACTCTGTAGCCCAGCCTGGCCTACAATTTACTATGTAGTTCAGACTGGCTTCTGACATGAAACAATATTACAGCTCTAGCCTCTGCAGTGTTGAGATTATAGCCATGAGCTACTATGCCAGGCTTAGTTAATTTATAATGATGTTTTCATTTTAGTATATAACCTAAAGTTAAATATGGGGTTGTGCTTAGTATCAGTGGGAGTGTTCCTTGTGTTTCTTGAATTGTTCATTTGTTCACTCTGTTTTCCATTTTGTCTGTAGCATATGGCAGAGAATGGGGTGCTTTCTAAGGCTCAAAGGTAGAAAGCCACAATGCCTGCTTTTTGGGTTTAAAGCCCAACTTTGGTCCTGGACATGCCTCTTGAGGAAAAACAGAATCCTCGGAGGTCTCTTCACTATGCAAGTACTCTGGGTATCTGTAAACATGCCATGAAATATACCAATATACCAGCTCTTCCATATATCCAACTACCCATTATTCAGCCATCCATTTACTCTTTTATCCACGTTATCTATGGCTCTACCCAACCATCTATCCAAAATGTCTATGTACCCAGCAATCCTTCATCTATCTGTCTCCCCTTATGAATTCCTTTAGTTATCTATTCACTTATCTATTATCTTTTCAAGAATGAGGCAAGAAGTCAGTTACTAATCCAGTAGATCTTAGGATATACCTGAATAATTACTACAAAAGGTATCATCAGTGCAAAACAGAGCCTGGTATTTTGCACGCAATGCCCACACCTCATAATTCACAACCAAATATTTCCTCAGCACTGGGCAGAGGCAAGGTGAGGGCAGAGATGACAGAATAAATGTGGAGGGCTGCTAACAAAAGTCCACAGGAGATGGTTAACTTTAATCAAGACAGCATCTAAGTTTTCCTGCAGTCTAACACGAGTTGTTCAGAGAAGCCTGGCATAGCAGTCACATTTGTAAGGGTGGTTCTCTACTGCAGTTTCTCCTCAGTGTGACAGCCTACTCCACAACATCATAAATCTGATCATTTATTACTTTCTCCCCATACGTAGGCAAACTGAGGATAAGCACTTTATTGGACAGGCTTGTGTCCAATATGTTCTTTTATCTATTCGTAAAGATGATCCCATAAGTTGGTGAACTCAGTGTCTGGAATTGTTGCCTGGCTTCACAGACGTATGTTAGTATTTTTCTTGTGGTGGAAATTATGTCTGGTTTACTCGTCTCTAATACATCTCTAATCCATCCCTTTCTAGAGATGCAACCCTTTTCCTTCCCATCTGAGGGTCAGGCTGTGCAGCCATTAGCCACCTGGAATTCACGTGGAAAGGGGAGATGAGGTGTAGTGGCTAGGGCCCTGGGTCCATCAGGAGAACTGTTTCCCATGCTCTCATCTGCTACCAAGTCACTAGGCTGTGCTAGATGAGGACGTTCATGTGCCCGAGAGGTCTGTTAAGAGGGAGTCAGCACTGGATGTAGGTGCTGCTGGGAGGGACATGCCAGGATGTAGGGGGTCCTGTACTGGGCCACCTTTCCAGACCATTACTAACAGCAAATTTCTGGTCCTCTTTTTTCTGCCTCTAAAGTGAGAGAGAGGCTACATGACCTTTGAGGTTGCTTCTAACGCATCAGGTTCTTAATGGACTCAATCTTATATTTAGTCTATTTGATACCTGGGGCAGAGCATGATGAACACCTGACATCTCTCTTTGATGTGACAAATAAAAGAACTACAGAAATAATCAAGCCATGAAACAACACTTAGATATAGAAAATTGACTACAGATGAGAAAGTGAATCATGGAGGATGGTTACAAGGTTCATCTCGTAACAGAAACTTGAGAACATGAACACCATGAAACTAGAGGTGCGGATGATTCCGAGTAGGTATGAACGAATGTGGGCATTTGAAGCTATGCATACCAGTGGCTGACTGTGTAACATGAGGTACAGGGTTAAAGTGGATACAGAATACAGTACTTATTAAAGGATGAGTAGTAATATTGCTAAATTAGAGGTTAAATGCCTATGGAAGCCAGGTGTGCTGGTGAATTCACATAATCCCAGGAAGCAAGGGTCATGAGTTCCTGACCAGCCTCGGCCACATGGTGGAACTCTGTCTCCAAAACCAAAGCAAATCAAAAATCAAACTTAAAAGGAAACAAATCCCCACAATGGTACCTATAACAATGGCTTAGAATTTAGATAAAAATATTTGTGGGATGTGGGATGGGAGGAGCTAGGTTATCACTAATGTGACTTCTAATGGGCAGTTTATGTGATAGCAAAAGCAGATCAATTTTCACCCCACTCTAATATAAGAAAAGAAATCACAGTTTGAACAATTTTAGGTTTACAAGAAAGTTGGAAAAAATATTATGGGGAGTTTTCATATGTCTTTGGGTTACACACTGGATATTAATTAAAGCAAATACTAACACTGGCACAACACGGTTTACCAAACTACAGACTTCATGTAGATTTCTCCAGGGTTTCCAGAATGACCTCTCTTCTATTGTGAGTTACTTTAAGAATTACATTGCATTTGCAGGCTTATTATTGTTTAAAAACCCATTACATGCCTACTTACAGATCCTTATTACCTGTCCTGGGTAATGAACACTCCTACCACCCTCTGGTCCTTGTTATACTATGAATTCTCCTAAGTTGTATTCCTGCAGACTCAGGAGTTTCTTCACATCTGGACATCTTGGCCTCTCTGAGGCTTCCTTCTTGGAGATGTTAATCTAATCATGTCTGCCAGTACTTGCTTTAGGAATGAATTTGGGAGGTAATTCTGGTCAATGAGTTATGAGAAACCTGGAGTTTCTGGGTAAGTTCCCTTCACTCCTCAAATTACTCCTCCCCTTGTCTGAATTTTGAGCCTTATTGTCTGAGTTACCCTTGGTTGAAGGATGAAATGCCTGGAGATGTAGCAGCCATTTTGTAACCAGGATGGACAAACCTGAGACAGAAGCAAACATTGTGCTCCAAAATGGAAAAAAAGTGAGACTCTAATTTTATGTGCTTTACTCCTGGGAATGAGCTAACTTTATGAGAAGAAATACATTTTCCTCTTTTAGGGGGAACCTACAGTTACTGATAACTGATGGAAAACCTTCATCAACAAAAACACCAGGTACGTCTTTAATCCCAGCACTCTAGAGGCAGAGGAAGTTGGATCTCTGTGAGTTCGATGCCAGCCCCGTCTACACAATGAACTCCGGGATAGACAGAGATCCTGACAAAAAGAAAAAATAAAGTATGATGTGCTCCATGTAGATAAGGGTAGAAGTTTTTCTAGAGGTCACCTCTCATTCAATCATGAATTCAACACAACGTACACATGTGGGACTTGAGCCCTTGGCTCTGTATCAACCTGACAGCCATCTAGGGTGGCTTTCTTGTCCTGCCATCTTTTTCTCTACTACAAGAAGGAACTCAAAGGAGGCAGGGCCTGCTTAGGATCCTGCCTCACGGTTGTGTGTGTGTGTGTGTGTGGGGGGGGTCCAGCTGGTGGGCAGCAGGCTCCATTGTTTCTGTGACTCTGATGAGGCTCAGAAGTTTGGTGGATAGCTGTGGTAAAGCCAAGCTGCTCACCTCATAGCCACTGGAAGCAGGAAGCAAGAAGTCTCCCGGGAGAAGATGTGCCCTTGGTGATGTAATTCCCCCAGCTAGTACCTACCTCTTTACATCCTGGGAATTCTTCAGTGGATCAACCCACTGGTACAGCCACCATTTCTCCTGGTCCAAACACCTCTATACAGCAGCAGCAGCCAGGGCCCAAGGCATCACTGTAAGAGCTTTTTGAGGAGCTACTCTGTATCCACACCATGATACTGGATGTCACACCATCCAGTGTGGGATGAATTCAGAGGCATGCACTCCTAATTCGGGAGCACTAGGTGCTACCTGGGAGGTAAGCGTAAGGTGCTATAGATAACTCCAGATTGGAGTGTGGAACCTTAGTAAAGGAAGCAGTATGACTGCCTTGAAGGATGCTTTCCTTCTAGGCAAAGGGATGAGGAACACAGGCACTAAGGCAAACAAAGATGCAGGGATTGGCAACCATCAACTCTCTTAACGAAAAGGGAAATTGGTCTTAGTTAACCTTCAACTGTTTTATCATTTGACAGTTGTGTGTATTTTTATAATGACCTTTAGTCACTTTTACTCTTTAGTCCCTCCCTTATCCTTCTTCCTCTTCTTCTCCTCCACAAGTTTCCCTGCTGTTTTTAGTCCTCCTTTTGTTTGTGGCACCCTAGGTTTAATGCAGAGCATGGCAGGGAGGTTATTTCCTGAAGCTAGGGCAACTTACCGGTGGCTACACAAGTGAAGAAAAAGACACCTCCTCCTCCAACTACCATTAGTCACCAATGGGAACAGGGAGGTGTCATGGCCCCCTCCCCCATCCACAGGTAAATGCTAATGTTTCCAATCTCGTACAGGTCTTGCATATATAAACACAGCTATGGTGAATTCATGAGTGCAACCACTATGTCATACCCAGAAGACATCTCCCCCAACTTCGACTTCTATGTTCTTTCTGTCCCCTCTTCTATTATATTCCCTGAGCTGTAGACGGGGGTCATTAGGTAGCCTTGGCTGCAGTCAAATTGTAGGCAGTCACCATCCCGGTTCACGCAGCGGAATCCCTGGAGCTTACCTGCCAGGCTTCACAAGCAGCAGCGTGCACCAGCACCCACTGGTAGATCCCGAGAGAAGCACTCAGTGTCTGAGTTCAGTTTAAGCCACCCACTAATTATGTGGCTCCGGGTCATCCATATGTCTCAGAGCAGCCAAAGGAAGAGGTTGCCAATCACTGTCTTCCTTCCTCACAGGGCACTTGCAAAGTGCAGTGTAAGTGTAAGGGGTTATTATTCAATCTCCCCTACCTTCAGCGCTAACTGCCTATCTGCCCACTCTGAGGTCCCTGTTCTATATCAGACTTTCCCTTCTTGTTAAAACAATGTATTTGTTTTGAGCCAGGTTCTCAGTCAGTAACCCTTGTCTAGGGTAGAAAGAACTGAGTAACACGGGCTGGCTTCAAACTCATAGCAAGCATCTTGCCTTAGCCTCTTCAGTGCTGGGATACAAGGGTGTTTTAAGGTTTCCCATTGTTTCAGAATAAAGTCATGATCCTTATCAAGATTCTCAATCCAACTCCATCTCTCTCTAAATTTATTTCCCTGTTTCTGCATCCCCAGTCCCCCACCCCTGCATTTGGTTTTGAAAGCAAGTCTACCTAAGTTGCTCAGGCTGGTCTTGAACCCTCAATCCTCTTCAGCCTCCAGAGTGCTGAGATAACAGGTGTGGGCCTCCACACACAGCCTGCATTCTATCAGTAAAATGCATGTCAGATAAAGGTCCCGCCCAAATGTCCTCTTTTCCTAGACAATGAGTCTTCATACTCATAGTGTATATATTTCAAATTATTAGATGGCCACTGCCATCCTATTGAATTGTAAGGATGTTTTTACTTCCTAAGAAGTACTGTAAGCTCCAGCAATGTGTATTAGTTACCTGTTGCTACACAACAAAAGGCTAGGTTTTGTAACTTTAGACATCAAGTTCTTATTATCTTATCATTGCAGTAGGTCAGGAATTTAGGTGTGGCTTACACTGGCTGGTTCTAACTCAGGGTGATTTACAGGGTGGTCAAAAGGGGTAGCTACAGGACTCCATCTGCTTCCAAAGTAGCTCCTTCACACGCATGATGTCAGTGCTGGTTGCTGGCAAGAGGCTTCACATGTTGCCATGTGTGTTTGAGTATTCACAAAATATGGCATCTGCTTTCTCCCAGACAGGCTGATCCAAGCTGAAGGAGGAACTTGAAGGCCTTTTAGAACCTAGTATTAGGTAAAAGGAAAAAACAATCACTTACACCATTTTCTGTTAGAAGTACGTCCAGCCTACATTCAGGGGAAGTTGAACCCCCATCAAAGGGAAGAGGAATTAGGTGGATTTAAAGACATAAAACCACCACACCTGGTTTGCCATTCCAAATGAAATGTCTAACAAACAGCATAATAACAAAGGTAAGGAATGGATGATTTGTCAGGGTCGTGTGTAGAATGATGGAGATGAGGGTTGGTGAAAGAAATTCTGTTGTAAGAATTTACAGGACTCTGAATGAATGAGGTTTGGGAACGGGCTTGCAAAGATCTTGCAAATGTGGCATGCCACCAATTATCAGTATTAAGAGTGTGCATTGAAATTGTGGGGAAATGTTTAACCCATCATTTGTATTAAGATGGCTTGGGCAATTAGGGATGGCTGTGATGGCTGAAGGCGGCTTTCCATACTTCCTCTGCCGGTGCCAATGAGATGAACTATCAAACACACTGGCTAGAATCTTATGTCTGATCAATTATATTGCAAAGGGAAGTAGGGCTGGCTCTCAGCAGCAAGAGCATCATCTAAGCTCTCTCTTAAATGGCTTAGTGTCTTACTTATCTATCAGGAGGCTCTACTGTTGGTTTCCTGGAGGTTTTGGCCTAAAGTATTAATGTCAGATTGACACCATTACACATTTGAAGGAAATTCCATCAAATGGTTTTGAATTGTGGAAGAGAGTTAGGCCACATCATATCAAATACTAGGATTCCAGTTTCCATTTTTTTTTAAGAACTCAGTTCTCCCAAGGCTCAGACTAATTGGCACCTACCTCTGCAAGTTGACCATTAGAACATTTCTACATTGAAAGTCCAGCTCCTCCAGAGTTCTTAATCCTTTTGCTCTTTGAAAGGCCGGGGGGGGGGGGGCAAATATTGGAAGAGTTCTCAGAAGCTAGAGGCCTGGCCTATGCAGTGAGAAAAGCAACAAAAAGAGAGACCTTGGTCCAAACAAGATTGAGTGAGGCCTGCAGGGGCATCTGACCTCTACATGGAGTGAAAGCCTGCATAAAAATGTAAGAATGTGTGAGCTCAAGCATGCACACCACCCATGCATCACAAACCACACACACACACACACACACACACACACACACACAAACGTGACATTAAGCAAAGGTTAGTCTAATATAGGCATTAATACACTTTCTTGTTTCCCTGGGAGTTCGAAGACCAAGGGCTATATAATAAATAGTGCATAGCTTAGAATACAGAAGCTAAATTTCTCTAGGAACTCCATTCAGTTTCAATTATGCTCAGCCTTTGCCATTTTTACAAACTCGTATTTACTCAGAAATGAAATAACTGTGGAACTAATTTTTAAAAAGAAATTAAACAATTCTTTGTTCATTTTGCATTTCTGTACATTTAGAAGTGATTAGTTATTCCTTCATTACTGGCAGGATTAAATCCAATATTTGCCAGTATAATTTATTTTAAAAGACCTTTTGTCCTCCTGAAAGTATTTTTAAAACTTAATAATTAAATGGAAAGTTTGCATGAGAAAGTTATTGTCATTTCTTCCGTGTTTACTTTTTCCACTTCTGATCAATTAATACCGACTGTAGTAGATTTTTGGATGAGACTTGGAAAGCTAATTCAGGGTGACAACCAGCCTTTTAAATTGGGGGGTGGTGGTGGTGTGCTCAAACCTGTGCTATCTGCACTCCATTGCAAAGTAGGCTCTACAAGGGCCTTTGGTGAGCAGCGGGCAGGTTCTGGGCGGTTGAACCTAGCCCTGTGCAAGTCCGCAAACAGTGGAGTGAGTAACCAAGCATTCGTTTAAGGTCCAGTGTGGGGCTGAGGCCAGCGAGCAGGCAGGCACAAAGCTTTCCGTTCCGGGGCCCTTCCTGCAGAGGAAGAAGCTGGGCGCGAGGAGTGGGATCCCGGCCCACTTCCTGTCCGGCAGGCGGGAGCGCCTCCTCCCTCCCGGAGCCGGAGTACAGGGCTTCCATTCCCGCGTCTCGGCGAGGGTGGCCCCTGCGCACCCTGGCTGAAACCGCATCTCCGTGCACGGCGCGAGGGTTAAGTGCGCCAGGCTCGCCCAGGGGGCGTGGCCGGTGGTGCTGGCCCGGGGCCTGGGGGCGGGGCGGACGGAGGACGGGGGCGTGGTTGGAGCGCGCGCCTTTGCGGCCGGGGGCGGGGCGGCCGGGGGCGGGGGCGTGGCCAGAGGCCCGCGCCTGTGCGGGCCCCGGCGGGGAGCGGGCTGTGGCCAGGGGCGGTTCCGGGCGGCCGGCCGGGGGCGGGGCGGCCGGAGGAAGGGGGGCGGGGCCCGAAGTTGTTCCGCGCCGGGCAGCGGGGCTGGCGGACTGGGCCGGGCCGGAGAAGTTTTCGCTGCGGCTGCCGAGCGAGGGTGCGGGCCCCCGCCAGGCAGTGCACGCCCGCTGCCATGGCTTTCCGTAGGAGGACGAAAAGTTACCCGCTCTTCAGCCAGGAGTTCGTCATCCACAACCATGCAGACATCGGCTTCTGCTTGGTGCTCTGCGTCCTCATCGGGCTTATGTTCGAGGTGAGTAGAGCCGGGAGGGGTGCTGCTGGGACAGGCGGTCACATCTCCCGTGCACCGCGGTGAAGACACGGGTTCCCTGACTTCATCTGGGCTGGAGCGCGCCTGGCTGTCCCGCACGTTATCTGCACCTCTGGCTTTGTGCACTGTGTCCACCCTGGCCTGGACCTAGGACAGTCCAGACAGCACCCCTAGCTCCTGGCTGTGCGGGCCGTGCTGTGCCATGCTTTGTCGCCCCCTTGGGCACCCACCATACCCTGCAGCGCTCTCTCTACATCTCTGAAACCCATGTCTGGCCTCGAACCAATTGCAGCGGCTGCCTTCTTGGCCCCAGGATTGGGGTTTCCTTTCTAGCGTCCCGGTGCCAAGCTGGGAGACTCCCAGACCCGCAGTAATTGCACAATTCCCCCTCCTCCCAAGTAGGGGCTGCCAGATCTTGTAGGCTCGTCCTCTGGGAGGGACCCTAGCCCTTCTCCACCTCTCTTGGGGCTTTCTGGGCTTTCTTCGTCCTAACCTCTGGAGCTTGGCTTGCTTCAGGTGTTCACATGTGGCCCTGGCTCCATCTCAGTGGAGGCCCAGCTTCTCTTTAGATAAGACCGAAAGGGTTAGTTTGGAGATAGCCTTTGGCTCTTTGGTCTGTCCCTGTAGATCGATGTATGAATTAGACCCAGAACCGCATCCCCTTTGCAGGATCGAGGAGAGGTGAAAGGTGATTCTCTTGTAGCTGCAGGCCTGTGGGGTTAGAACAGAGAATGGGAGCCTAGATTCATCAGTGTGCTGGTGTAGGCCTGTCTGTGTAAAGCAAGGGGTCAGAATCCAAGGGGCTGATGGTCCCTACTACAGAGTGAGGACAGTGATGGTATTTAAGAGTGGAAAGGATTGGAGTGAGAGAATGGGTTTGCTGTGATACATACATACATACATACATACATACATACATACATACATACATACAATCTTGTCTCAAGAATGCCATATGTGACGTCATATGTGACATTCCCTTACTCTCACTGTAGTCTTCTTGTCCTGAAGCTCCTGTCCTCCCTTCTTGGTTAGATTGCTGATCTACATTCTGGGGAACATTAAGATGCTGTACTGTTTAAAAGTTGCTGGACCATCCCAACAGCTCCCCGTGTCACCCTTCTGTTCTGACACAAGTCCTCTTTGGCTGAGGGATCTGCCCTCTACCTGGGGATGTTCTTTTGGTGGCCAGGTCTGGGCTGGATGCATGCCCTTGGCTAGGCTGTAACGTTTGCAGGAGAGAAGCTTCCACCGGGGTCCACGCTCTTTTGGTAATGCTGACAGTACTCTCTTGTCGCCTGTGGGCTTCTGGAAGAGAATGTCTCTTTGAAGACTGACTGCAGCCTCAGTTTCCCCAATCATCGAAGAAGCCATAAAAACTGCCTTTCTTACAGTCATTGTAAAGTTTAAGGCTGAGGTTATATTAGCAACAAAACCATTCCTCCCTACCAATGAGAGAATGGGCTTTTCGCTCCTGGATCCTTCTTGTTATTATTTAACGTAATGGCTTAATGAGAAGGCAGAGGACCTACTCTTCTTAGCATTTGCTCTATGTCTGTTTGCTGTCCTCTATTCTGAGAGGATTCTCAGTGCCACGCTCCAGTCTTTGGAGGATAGGGCTGGAATGATACATGTGTCAATCATAAACCTCACAGCCATGTGCTCTGCAGCTGGCTACAGTCTCTTGCTTAGCCCGTGGTTCTCTGCTATCTCTAGCATTTGTTAAGATTTTTGGCTTTACTTGGCTTAGTACTGTGCAGAAAGAGACGCCTAGTGTCTGTAACCCTGACTCCTTTGTTCACTATCTCTAACCTTCCGGGAAGTCCTTTGCATTAGGTCTGTGGAATCTGCAAAGTGTAGGAATTGTCATTCCTAGTACCTGATGGAGGAGAAAAATAAAATAAAAATAAAATAAAAAAACAAGGTGTGGGGGGGAGCAATTTTCCTTCAGGAATGGGCTTAGGGTTGTAGAACAGCTTTGGTGTGGATGTCAGCAGGCCCCCTCTTTTTCTGTAGTACTTTAGCCCTTTGGGACTTACAGGACAGATGTTTCTTCCTGATGATGCTGGAGGAAGGGGCCTTTCCCCGGAACCTCCACTATCAAAGATTCCTGATCTGTGCCGAGTGTGTATATAGTAGGTTGTTACCGTCTGTTCCCATCTACTGATTCTAAAGAAATGGTGTGTGTGTGTGTGTGTGTGTGTGTGTGTGATCAGTTATCTTAGACCTCTGCTATCATTACTGAACCAGAAGAGAATCATCCTGGAAAGTAGGGGGTGAGGAGACACCTCAAAACCTAGCATACGATGAACTGAATATTTCTGGGATCTTTCCAAGGGTGGTGGTAGTATGTATGTGTGTTTGTAGGCAGACATACAGTAGGGAGGTTTTTCTAAAGGTGAAGACAGAAGGAACTATAGGGCAAGCTGGAAGGAAATCATTAGGCCCACGGGTTTGTATCTTGGGCCAGGTTCCTTCATTCTGGAAGCTGAACCAACCAGGAAAACTGTATTTTAATTCATCGAATAGAATGTGACTTTTGTTGTCACCCCCATCCCAAAAGTCCCCTGCCTAGGCTCTGCAGTTTCCTTTCCCCACTCCCCACACCCTAGCAACCCACACCCACCTTCCCTGGTCACCTCTGAGGATCCCCAGGGCTTGGGTTCTGTCTTTAGGGAGATGTTGACGCCAAATTCCTTCCCTTGGGATCACTTCCTTTTGGGAGCACATGAAAGGCTGTCTGGCCCCTGTTCCCCCAAGCCTTGCCCAGACACACTTTTAGTTTAGTTTTGGGTTATCTTATTCCCAAGGCAGGGACGCTGCTTCCTTCCCAGCCCAGGTTTTGTCCCGTCTTATGTCTGTGTGGAGTAGAGCTGTTCAGTGCAGCCACTGCACTTGGCTAAAAAATGTCAGGAATGTGGAACTTTATTCCCCCCTCCTTCCTTTCCAGAGTTCTCTTTCTTAGCTTTGCTTCGGGAGAGCTGGTGCTGTGGACACTTTTCTTCCAGCTGTTAGGGCTTTGTTAGGCGGAGTGTGGTTCTTCAGGGTCACGCGTGGCTAGTTGGGATGTGTGTGTAAGTCAGATGTGAAAGTAGCCACCCTCTCCCCTTCCCTTCTGGTCCAGTGCCTTGTGGTGCCACGTTTCCAAGCGAAACCGGCAGGGGAAGAGGAAAACTCTTTCATTAGCGAGTGAAGAGTGAGGAATAGGGGGCGCCAAGAGGAGAGGAAGCAATTTCTGTGCCACCTTTACGACATCATCTCAAGACAGAAACTGGCTTCTTCTTTGGTTTCTGCAGCTGCAGGCCAATGTTTCTGAGGGCCATTGGTAGGTCTCATGTTTGTTTGTTTTTTTTTTTTTTTTTTTTTTTTGTAGGCCAAGATGAGAGGAGTTTGGGAGTGGGCTTTTAAACTTATTTCCCTGGCAGGTACAGCAGGTAGCTTCCCCCCTCCCCCACACCCCCAGGAACTACTTTCTTCCCTGTTCCTGACCCCACGGCAGCAGACTTGTCAGCAAGAAATATTTACAGCACACTCAGTGGAAGCCCATTGCAGGTGTCATGAGTGTTTGGACGGGGAGGGTGGGGGATGGAGGTTTGTGGCACCAGTTCACACCAATGGACATAGCTATGGGTGTCACAGCCTGCAACCAGACAGCTAGTCCTGTCTCTTAATGCTAGGTGAAAAGGTAAGGTATGCATGGGGAAAAGGTTTCCCTGTTGTGCTCACAGAAGTGTGTAAGTGGCACATAGGAACACCTGTGGATGTCAGTTGGGTTTTTTTTTTTTTTTTTTTTTTGTTTTTTTTTACTAGCTTCTAGGGGATTTCACTTTGTCAGCTTTTATGATCCCTGACTTTTTGCCTCTACTCAGGGAGCTTGGGACGTACTTTGCTGAGGATGCTGGAGGTCACCAGGAGGAGTCCCTCATCCTCATAGGCTTGCTTGAATTTCTGCTTGTGGCACTCAGAGATCTGAGGAAGGGAACAGAAGCTTGGTGTTTGGAGTTTCTCTTAATCGGGATTCGGGTTTAACCCTAGCCTATGGGATGAAAGGGCATTTCATTATTCATTATTCTTCCCTTGGCAAAAGTGAACGATGGTATTGGTCAGCTGGTGAAATTTTGACTACAAGTGCAAGATGAAGACTAACATGTTAAAAGACCCCCCCCCCAATCCCCGGCACATCCCCTGATGTTCCCCCTGATGCTTCAACAGTCTCACTGTTCACCGTTGGCTCCGACTTCATTATTGGGTCTGAGGCTCTGCCTGCCGTCCTTAGACCTCTCACTGAGGGCCCTGGCTGGATGTCATTTTAGGGACGGCGTATTTTGAGATGGATACCTTTCTCCTCAATTCTCCTGCACCAGCCATCTAACATCCAAATGACTGTCCCTGACTCCCCTAATTTCCCTTTCCCCAAAGGATCCTTGTGCTGTGACTGTGCCATTCACACACAACAGGTTTGCTCTTGGACGTTTGCCTTCTTGGAACACCGGGCGTGGGTACCAGAGAGTCTTGGTGCTGCCAATGTCAGCACTGGAGTGATAAAGACTACAAGGAAACTGCCCTGGAAGCTAAGCAGGTGTCCGCTTCTTTTGCTCTCTCTGTTGTCTGGACCCTCAGTGGCTTATTTCTCAGAGGCACTCTCCAGGCTGGTCACAGCAGAGCGACTTAGTCCCAACTGTTTGTGGAATAACATGCGTTGCTATGGTGAAAGCTTCAGTCTGGCAGGCATGGACTCCCTTTTTTTTTTTTATTTGCTGCTCCGTGGGCAGGGGCCCCAGAAATCATTCATACATAGCTGATGTACCTCTCATTCCCGCCCTGATAAGTGATGAAGCCAGAGGTCTGATAAGAGCAGATTAGAATTCCCACTCGACAGAAACGCTTTCTAATCGGTCACTGTGCTATTAGCTAGCTTTGGTGGGAAACTCTACTGATCCTATCTCTTAACCTTCTTATCCAGCGCTGTGTATCTGGTATCCATTGGTTAAAGAAAGGAGGGGTGAGGGGAAAGAAAACAGCAAAACTACAAATAGGGCTCCTGAACAGCTCTCCTCCGTTTCATGGGCAGGCCTTTATCCTCCAAGTACTCACTTACTTTGCCCTGATTTACCTCTGCTGTCTCAGATGTCCTGCTGTAGAGGAGAACCAGACCCAGCTTAGGCACAGCTGGTCATGTTGTGAGCTAACTCTGTGGTTTCAAGAGCTTTGCAAAGGGGTTCTTCTGGATGGTTAAGTGCACATGGCTTTTCTTGCTTTTGAACAGAGGAAATGGAGCCAGATTGTGAGTTGGGGGTGCCAAGGCCTCTGGGCCCTCTGGTGAGTTTGTTGGAGCCTGGGGTTGTGGTGGGGGGCTGCCACGTTGCCTCTTGATGTCTTCTTTCATTTGTCTGGAGGAACTGGCAGCATTTTGCATCTATGAAATGTTTTACTGGCCTCACCCTATAATCGGGATGGTTTATGGGGGCTGTCATAGGCATCCAGAGCCTGGCTTCTACAGGAGAGATTTGGCCAATGACCATCTACTGTAAGTTAGAATCAGAGCCACAGTAAGAATTCAGCAATGCCGGCCTCACCTGTAGAATGCAGCTCTGGTGCCCCCATGAATGGAACTTCTGTGGAATGTAGCCACAGGCAGCTTTATTCTCCTTTGTCTGAATGGATGTGTTTATTACCTGGAAGTAACATCTGTGGGCCGTTCCACTTGGAAGCCTTTCTGCCTAGAACGATCATTGAAATTCACATCTCCCTCAAGGAGACTACAGAAGAGTGACCCAAATGTTCGTGTCTGTCATATGTGAACACAGATGAATAGACAAGAGCATTACCCGCCACCGAAGTCCCTGCCTGCCATTATCCAACATCTGTGTGAGATAAGAGGTTTCTGGTTGTAGTTTGCTCACTGACCTTATCATTGAGTTAATATTGTAGTCATAGCTCAAGGGCACATCTATTTTATGAGTTTCTATTTTATGAGTTCATGACCTTAGAGGGCAACTTAAGAAATTATCTGCTGTTTACAGACAAGAAAAACAAGCCCAAACCCCCAAAGAGGTTGAGAGATTTGCCCCAGACAATTAAAGTAAATGTTTCACAAATCTGGAGCCACGCCCAACCTATCTCTGGTGCATCTTCCTACCCTGAACTCTAGATTCTGTCTTTGAAGGCCAGTCTATGTGTTACGTCTTGAAATGGGTATATGATGCCAGAGAGTGCTGGACCCATTCATTTGGCAGCTGCATATCAAATGTCTGAGCACCTGTGGTGTGCTCGTGTGAGCTCAGGGAATGCAGAGACGAAGAAGGTCAGGGTCCCATCCTCAAAAAGGTCACAGTGTGGTACCATAAAACTAATGCACACAGCTGGCCACAGTGATACAGGCCAGTGAGCCCAGCTACTCAGGGGCCAAGACCAGAATGTTAAGAGTTCAAAGCTAGCTTAGGCAGCATACTGCCTTAAAAAAGCAGAACATGGGCTAGGATGTAGCTCGTTGGTGGGATGCTTTGCCAGCATGTGCGAAGCCCTCCACTCAAACCATAGAGGTGGGGGCAGGGCGAAAGCTGTGGAAAAGAATGAGGTCTTAAGCTCGATGTGTGTGACAGGTGCAGCCTGAGGCTCTTGGGCTCAACCTCAAACCGATGTGCTTGGTGGAGGAGAGTTTATTAAGAACTAAGCACCCTGGCCGTGGGCGTCAGGATTTAGAGGAGGAGGAAGAGAACTTGCTGAACACATCTGGCACCCATACATCTGTTCCTACTTTGAGGCAGGTCATAGGGGCCGCTCTCAAAAATCCCATAGGTTTGGGGGCTTTACAAAACCGCAATTCTTTATCACTGTTTTAGAGGCTGAGTAAATCCTCCACCAAGCCTCTGGCAGGCCTTGTTTTGGGGGAGGGTCTGTTTCCCGACTTGTACTGGCATATCCATATCTTTACACAGCACAGAGAAGGGAAGGAAGGAAGGACAGACAGGAGGGCTTGATCTTTGCGGTCTCCCTATTAAGGGCACTAACCTCATTCATGAGGGCTTTGTGATTGTGATTAATTCCCCCCAAAGTCCTACCTCTAATGCCATCCCACTGGGGATGGTTTTTCAGCCTAGGGATTTTTGGTGGCTGGCGTCAAAAGTCCTATACGTAACAGACTGTGTGGGTGAGTGGGTGGGGGTGTCCGTGTGAGCACATACGTGTGCATGAGTGTGAAGTCAACAGGAGTGTCTTCTCTGTTACTCGCTACCTCTTTTTATGTTTTTCTTTTTTTTTTTTGAGTTAGGGTCTCTCACTGAACCCACAGCTTAATGATTTGGCTAGCCTCACTGGCCGGAGATCTCCAGGCACAGACACCTGCTTTTATGACCAGTTTGATGTGGGTGCTGAAGACACAAGTTTAGGTCCCCATGCCTGTGTGGCATGCAGGTTACCGACAGACCTATCACTCTAACCCGTCACATGGTGTCCTCAAGATTTTTGTGTCCAGCACTGGAAATGAAAACCGGGATTTGCACACTGTAGGCAAGTGTTCTATCCCTGCCCTCAGCCTTGGATTGTGTTGTTGATGTGGTTTTACACCCTGTAGCCTTGGTTGGCTTGGAACTTGCTTTGTCAAGCAGGCTGTCCTCCAACTCTAGAGATCTGCCTGCCTCTGCCTCATGCCTGGCTCCCTGCTGATTTTTGTTCTTGTTTGTTTGTTTTGACGTAGACTTTCACTCGTGGCATGGCTGGCCTTAAACTCAAGGCTGTCCTCCAGTCTCAGGCTCCCAATTACTGGAATTATAGGCATAATCCACCATTATCAGTGGGAAAGAACTTTCTAATAGAACTCCTGAATTTTCTAGCAACAGAGTATTGCTTAACCAGGCCATTCCTCATCTGCATTATTAAGATTCTCTCCCAGGGAATATTTCTATTTTTTCTTTTCAGAGATTTTATTTTTTTTAAAAAGAGCTCCCCCCGCAAGGGGATTCTATAGAATAGTTCCCCATCAGTGAGAGGATATCTGTGGTTACTAGGGAGGGGGAGCTCCTCCAAGACAGTGGGTTAGACAGATGGGGTTTATAGGGCTGTCTCCCTAACCCTGCTGACCTCTGCTCCATGAAGGGAGGGTGGCTTTAGTTAATCAGCACATACTGGCTTCTGGGTAGTACCTAGAGTGGTGCTGGAATTTTTGCAAAGTGGGTGTTGAGTCAGTGAGAGCATGGCTGGTGATTAAAGGGGCCACGGATAACCTTCAGAGCAGTCTGGGGGCTCTTGGATACCTGGTCCTTGGGAAAGTGAGCTTCCCCTCCAGCATTTCTTAGAGTTCCACAGGAAACCCCGAGGTCTGCTCCACAATGCTCAACTTCCGGCTGGGGCGAATCCCTCAGAGCTTGGAACAGAGCTGAGCTTTTCAGACCCCTTACTTCTAGACTCTAGAGTGTGTTTTCAGCATGTACTTGGTGCTGGATCGACTTTTGACCTCAGTGGGCAAGGGACAACTTGTTTGTATGGATTCTGTGACTGCTCTGTGGAAGGGAGATAGATGGTGAACTGACAAATCACGTTTGATGGCTGATTCACTTATCTCCTTTTTTTCATTAGCAGTTTTGTCTTTAGTGTCGGCAAAAAGTCTGAGTTTCCCCCGGGAATGGATTTGTGGTTTCCCCCGGGAATGGATTTGTGGCTAGTGCCTTGTGGAGGCGGGCATCTGGGAGGTAGGTATATGTAGTAGAAGCCGTGAGCTGCGGGACCTGGAATCTTCCTGTAACTTGCTGTCACATGACCCTCCTCTTCCCTGGGCTATACTGGCTTTATGGGGGTGAGGTGAGTGGGTGCGGGTGGATTGGCTCTCCTGTACCTCAGGTAGGTGTCTTCCTACCAGGGGCCTGTGCAGCATGGGCCGAGGATGAGCGCAGAGCCCAGACTGCCAGGAAGGGGAAGGGGGATTGAAGGAGGAACCTGCCTTCCTCCACCCCCGCGGATTGTGACATTTAGCATAAGCAGCACAGGGGTGCCTCCGTTAGATCGAGAGCTTTACTTCTCTTTTGATTTCATTTTTGATTTGGGCTGGAATCAGTTTGCCACTGAAGATTGGGTTTGGCGTGTAATTACAGTGTAGCAGAGCTCAGGTTGGGACAGAGAAAGTCCGTATTAAAAAGGAATAGTAGAAGACCCCTAAGTTCTTCTCTGGGGTTGACCTGGGAGGAGTACAGAGTCCACAGCATGGTCCTTGCCTGGGCCGGCTGTCCTTTGCACTTTGCTCTGCCAGGTCAGGTTTTGTCACCTCAGCTCTCTGGGTGTGCTCAGGGACCTCAGACTTAAAAAACTACTTTTCACATTTAATGATTGTGTGCGTGCGTGCGTGCGTGCGTGCGTGCGTGTGTGTGTGTGTGTGTGTGTGTGTGTGTGTGTGTGTGTGTGTGTGTGTGCCCGCCCCTCTGTCTGCCTTTTTCTCTGCCCCTGCCTACATTGTGATCTTGACCCTACTTCTCACTCCATCTCCCCTTTTCTACTCTAAGAGTGGCATGCTTTCTTCCACACAGGATTGGGAACAAATGCCACAAGAAAGGAGTACAGACTTTTTTTTTTTTGAGATAGCATCTCATTCTGGTCCATGCTAGCCTGAAATTTGAGTTCTAGATTACAGATGTTCACCGCGGTCCATTCACCGCGGTGCTCAGTGTATCGGGACTTGATGCTCTTCAAATCAGCTTTCAAGTGGGAATTGGCCATTTCATCTAACACTGGAAATAGTACACTTTCGGGAACCAGTGACGTGGCTCCATGGCCCTTGCTACTGAGCCCGATGACTTGAGTTCAGTCTCTGGGACATAAATTAGTGGAGAAAAATGGTTCCTACAAGTTGTCCTCTGACAATAAGTGTAATAACAAAATGAAATACCGCATTTTTATTGACCCCAAGTTGTTCAGACTTGTGCCTATCAAAACAATAGTCTCTTAATTAGCTATCGTCATATTTAGCTGTATGTAAAATAATTTGAGACAGCAAAGAGAAACTCAGTTTTAGATAGAGACTGTTTTGTTTACAGAATATCCCCTTGGATGGTGCTGCTTTCTGACTTTGTTTCCATAGTAACAAGATAGGAAGGGGTCTTTGTGACCTGGCTTTGTTAGGAAACTGTTAGAGGCCATAGTTTACAGAGGTCAAGGTCACAGACCGACAGCTAGACCACCAGTTTGCATTCTGCTCTAGCCCTGCCATGTTGGTAAGTTATTTAACTTTTGTATGCTTCGGTTTCCTCATCTTTAACATAGGAGTTAATATACATCATCAATATGCTGGAAGTGTTAATATAAATACAGCAGATAAAGTGAACTAGACACATAAAGAGCCCCACAATACAGTCAGAAAACGTTGACAACTCAGCTGTGTATAACCCCTTTTTGTGACTGTATCATCCATCTGGAGCAGAGCCAAGAAACAAGATGCAGGTCAGAGCTGATGATGACCTAAACCCTTGCAAGGAACTCCATACTTAGACTGCCCTCCTGGTCCAGTTCACATCTTACCTGTACTTAGATTGAATATATTTGTTGCTTGAGACTATGGTAGGGGTTGAACACAGGGTGTTGTGGATGCTAGCAAATTCTCTACCACCAAACTAATGCCCTTTCTAAATACAAATTTATTTTATGTTTGCAGTTGGGTCTCACCCCCAAGGTATCCCATTGCATATTTGCAAATATATTCCACGTTTTGAAGAAAGAGCCTAGAATATTTCCCGAACGATGTACAGGCATAGGTTTTTACACATCCATAATAACTAATATTATAGTTTGGGGACTAGAAATGGTCCTATTGGAAGTTAGGCTGGCCAGGACTATTTATTTCTAGAATTCCTGGGAAGAACTAGTTTTATCACATTGAAATAAAAAGTAGAGCATGTCCATGGTCACCACCCCACCCCCAAATGTAAAAGAAACAGTTTAGGTTTCTGACCATGCTGCCTGGGAGATGTACTAATTAAGCACTGTTCACCTCCTTGGCCTCTCTCTCCCTTCCCTCCCTCCCTCCCTCCATCTCTCCCTCTTTTCCTTCCCCCATTCATCAAATCTCTGAAATCTGAACGGGAAGGCAGGTGACATAGTGGTTGACATACCTAGCTTGAAGAAGAGAGTGTGATGTTACCTGTGGCCCTGTTTCCCTGAGTTGCTTGAGTGGACATTACTTCAGGTATGGCAATTATTGCTTGCCAGAATGTGATGGATCACGTATCCTGCCTTTAGCGTTCAGGTGTTCCACAGCCAGGTGCAACTTGTCCAGTGTCACTAGCCTCAGGGAGGTGAGGCTGGAGTGAGCTGCTTCTTGTCGCTCATTCTGCAGTGCTCATTCAATGCCATTTGTCTTGGGCAGGGTTTCTATTTGCTGTGATTAAAAACACCAAGACCAAAAAACAACTTGGGTAGGAAAGGGTTTATTTCATCTTACAGCTGGTAGTCAGTCATCTAGGGAAGTCAGGGCAGGAACTCAAGGTAGGGATCTGAAGGCAGGAGCTGATGCCAAGGCCGTGGAGGATGCTGCTTACTGGCATGCTCCTGGTGACTTGCTCAACCTGCTTTCTTACACATCCCCAGGACCACCAGCCCCGGGGTGGTACACACAAAACACCAATATGGCAGCTCAATATGGAGGGTGAGATTGGACATAGAGCCTGGGCAGGTGACTGTGGGACTGGTCCATATGAGAACTTCCATTTGGGGAATCTTTCTGTGTCATCTTCTGGTCAGGAAGTACGTTGTAGGAAGTAGATGGGAGTCACATGATTAGCTGAATCTCCGCAGTATTTTCTGTACATTTTCTATGACCCGGGCTAGTAGCAAGGCGCTGTGTGGGGTGGGCTTGTGCGGGTGAAACTGGGGACCGTACTGATACAGGTCTTGCCATTGAATGGGAATATTGCTTCTCAAACATCCCGAGTTTTCCCCACCTTTGCCCCACACACCTGTCCCCTAATCTCCTCTTTATCTCCTTTTCTGAGTCTTATTAACACCTGTTTCTCCTTTAATGCTTCCCTCCCCCCTTCAGACCTCACCAAAATACCTCTGCTCAGGACTCTGTCCCCGCCTTCCTCTCAGGGAATTCATTCTTCCTTTAGGCCATTTTTGCTGTTTCTTATTCACCCAGTTAGCTGGGCTTGGACTGAGTGTCTGCTGTCTACCAAGAGTTTTTGGGGCTGGAGATAAAACACGAACAGAACAGATGGGGATGTGGAAAGTTAGTGATATCTTGTGTATATAAGGTACAGTGACAGTAATAAAGGGAGCCCCGCCCCAATAGGTTATATATAAAAAGAGACATTTATCTTGGCCTAAAGCATGTTGGCTAGGCAGACTTGTTATGGACAGAGTGGGAAGTGATGGGCATCCAGATTCTCACAAATGTGTACTTGGATATTTGTTACTGTTTAGAAAGGGCCTTGCTTTGAAGTTGAAGCTGGCCTTGAATACATGACCCTCCTCCCTCAGTCTCCCCACAATGGGATCACAGGTGTGTGCGCCACACCTGCTTTCTGTGTGTGTGTGTGTGTGTGTGTGTGTGTGTGTGTGTGTGTGTGTGTGTGAGACTGGGTGTAGTGAAGGATGATGACTCAGCCCTATCTGCGCTGCAGACCGTAAAGACCCTTGACCTAAAGGCTGGATCTAGCTCTTGGCCTAGGTAATAGGGATTTCTGAGGAATGGAATGGCCGATCTGCATTATGAACAGTGGGTTTTGCACCTACTAGACCTCTCACACAGTGAGGGAAGCAATTGCTCTACTCATCATGTCCCCAGCACTGCACCAATAGGAAGGTGGTAGGAATTTACTGAGGTGGTCCTGTGTACAGTAAAGCATGTATCTCTCGTGTTCTTTCTGTTACCGAAGGCCATTTCACGCTTGTGTTTCCATGCTCTCAGGCAACCAGATGTGCTTGAGAACACTGGGAGATGCTGGTTACATTACATCTACAAACAGAGAGCTTGCAGTCTTAGCTTTCGAAGGCAAGGGGTGTGGGGTTGCGGTGGATACCATTTGGTAGTACGCTCATGACTCAAAACCAGAACTGTGTCCCCTGACACCTGTTTTCACCGAGCTCTCCTTCTCCACCGTCAAGAACCACTTTTGCTATTTTTGGTGTCGCCACCCTAAAAATGTTATATGGGGCCAGCAAGACTGCTCAGTGAGTAAAGGTGCTTTGCACACAAGTCTGATGGCTTGTGTTTGATCACCGTAACCCCCATAAAGGGGGTTGGAGAGAACAGACTCTACAAACCTGTTCTCTGACTTCAATGTGGATGCTGTGGCACATGGGTTCACACATACACATATCCATGCACACACAATAATAATAATAATAATAATGAAAAATGTGATATCGATTCAGTGTATCAGTATCTGTGCCCTTATCAGTAAGTACATATATTGTTGCCTTCTTTATGGTGTACAACAATCTAAGTTGGTTTGCACCTGGTGTTTCCTTGTAAAGCTGGGAGGACTTCCTATCGGGACAGAGACTCTTCTCGTTCATGTGTGAGGGCAGATAGTCTTCCGGTGTGCAAATTCACCTGCATGCATTCATCGAGTTGCCTTTTGATGGACACATGGGCTTGTTTCTAGCCTTTTGCTCCTATAAACAGTGCCACAGAGAATGTGTGGGCACATGCCTCACTTTGCCTTTGTGTGGAAACACCTCTGGGGGTGCTTCCCAGAGATGGGGCAGCTGGGTTTAAGTATAACTGTATATGTGGTTTGGAGAGATAGTGGCATTTTTTTCCCCCTGTGTTTCCAGTTCTATGTGCATGTCCACTGGTCATTTAGCTACACAACAATATACAATAGCATAAGTTAGATACTGAACTTGTCTGCCGATTTCCACATTGAACTTGTCTGCTACTACATTCATGTTCTTACCATCTAGCACAGTCTTGAATATGTAAAAACAACAAAATGGTGAATTTTTTTTTAAAATGCCTTTGGATATGGGGGCTGTTCCTACTGAATTTCTTTGAAATTAAAAAAAAAAATTTCTTTATTCTTGAGAATTTCACACATCTATGTAATGAAATATGATCATGCCTACTTACCCCCCCTGCCCCCCCCTCGTTTCCATTCTCCAGCTCCGTCCTGGTCCCCACTCAGCATGTCCCTCTCCCAACATCTCTTTTGAAAAATAACACACTGAGTTCAGTTGGTGCATGGTGTGGAGCCATCCCCTGGAGCATTGGAAACTTACATGGCACACTCCCACAAAAGAATGATTCTCCTCCCTATCCCAGCTCCACACACCCCACCCCACCTTATCCCCTCCTATGGAGTTTCTTGAAGATCTTCCTGTTGATGCCCTTGCTCAGCCTCTACACACAAAGTCTTCCCTCAGGACAAAGTCTTTTCCCTCTGCAGCTGTTTCTCCTTCCTCAGGCTCCGTTTCTGGAAAAGCCTTCTTTCTCCCTGGGCTGTGTAGTAACTCCTTCCTCAGCTCCAAGGTTCCCTGTGCGTCCCATCCGATGACACCGCCTCCGAGTGGCGCCTCTTTGCCCCATTTGACGGGAAGTTCTGGAAGGGCAGAAGTGTCTCAATCTAGCAGTTGGCCGAGCCTCCGACATCCTGGCTGCTCTTATGTTGTATTCAGCAATGGTGAAGTAGGATTACCAGTTAATAAATACCTTTTGGAAACTTTTGCCTGACTTTTAAATCATGGTACCAACCCACCATTAATCTCCCGTTTTAATGTAAACAGATCTGTGCTTCTTAGAGCGTTCACCAGTTTTTCGTGACCCACGTTATCACAGGCCAGAACATTTGCCTCATTCCCCAAAGAAATTTCAGCATTCATTTCTCATTGCTGCCTCCCACCCCTGTCACCACCCCAGAAACCACTAATCTTTCTCTGGACTTGCCTATTCTCAACATTTTATATAAATGCAATCACACAACATATGGTCTTCAAGTCTGGCTTTTATTTAGCATAATGTTTTTGAGATTTACGCACACTGTTGCATGTATCAGTACCTCATTCGTTTTGTGCCTGACTCTTCCATTGTATGGAGATACCATGTTTGGCTAAACCATAATGTCAGGTGATTGACATTTGAGTTGTTTCTGCTCTTTGAAAAATATGAATAATGGCGATCTGAACACGCCTTTGTAAGCATTTGTGTAGCTAGCGAGTGTTCGGGTCTCCTGAGTATATGCCTAAGGATGGAATTGCTGGGTCAGTAAATAATTTCCATGTAGGCAAGGAGCTAGTGTTGCAAGTATATTGAACAATTTGTCCTTTTAATTCAAGAGTTTTTATCTCCAGGCCGGTATTGAGTATATTGCCCGTTGTTCTGCCTTCACACAGCAGTTATTGAAGTTATATTTGATGAACTGTAGGACACTCATCTGTAATTCAAAGGCAGATGTCTGGGCTCGTATGACACCACTTACGCTTCCCAGGCACGCTGTGCTTTGCTGACTATGGAGATGACAAACACTTACCGTGCCCTGATACCATAATTCATTTCAAGCCATCTAAATACCCATCTGTGTTGAGCCCCTCAGTAAATTATGGTTATAGCCATGCAAGGGGACACTATAGCTGTTTAAAACAGGATGAAACCATGCTTTATGTATTGGTGTGGACTGATGCCTGTGGAAAGTATTGGCTCTATATTAGCATGTATAGTACCAGCCCATTTTAATACTAAACTTACGTTTATGTGTGCAGAGGCAAAGTCAGGAAAGGTCGAAACAGACTGTCAACATTGATTTTATTTCTAGGCAGAAGACTAAAGAAGACTTTTTTTTAGCTTTCATGTGTATGTTTCTTTCCTTAACCCCCATCCCCCAGTAGGTGTATATAGCTTTTAAAATGATTTCATATCCTCCCAGTTCTCTTTTGGGGAAACAAAACACTTCAAATAAAATCCTCTTGGAAGCGCCAGGCATCGGTGTCAGATGTGGGCTCCACTGCCTGCTCTGTCTGGAGCCCATCCATTCACAGCAAACACAGTGTCTCACCAACTTCTTCCTAGATTAGAGCCTGCAGGAAGTCTTCCTGGAAGAGATCGGGGTTGGGATTGGCCCTCAGAGGATGGGGGCGCGTGTGTGGCAATGGGCAGTTGTAGAACTGGAAGGTAACACACATGCATTGGGTCTGCTCCCACCTTGAGGAGCACTGTAATGAGACCTTTGCCTAATTCTTCCATCTGGTCTTTGCAGCCAGTCTAGGCTGTAGATATTATCACTCTGGCTATACACAGGGGTGAACAAAGGGTTAGAAAGCAAAGTTGACCAGGGCCTTGCATTGTTCGTAAATGCTAGAGCCAGAATTCAGAGCCACATGTCTGAATTCTCAGCATTGTCCTGTGCTCCATTTTAAACAGGAAATTGAAGCATGTAGCAGGCTGTGTACTTGTCCCTGTTGCAACTCTATAAGTTGGGTAGCAAATGGAGCTAAGGATTTTTTTCCCAGAAACCTGTTGTTTCTGTTACATGCATGATTCCTTGGGAGTTCCCAGGATTGGCCTTGGGGGCCTGGCAGGTTCCAGTCAGAGGCATGTGGGACTCCTCTTGGAGATTTGCATGTCATATGAATTTGTGGATTGCTTTGGGCTTTGGGGCTTTTGTTTTGAGACAGGCTATCATGTAGCCCAGGCTGGCTTCAAACTTACTACATACATGGTTGAGGTACTGATCTCCAAATCTCTTGCATCCCCCTCTTAGTGCTAATATGATAGACATCCATATTTTATTAAAGCAGTATCCAAGTCTTCTCAGACCTGAGTAACCATCTCTCTTAAGGCGGTACATGGTGGCTTCTGACAGGTTTCATTTTGTAGATGGCCTCTTTGTAGCTAGCAGGTGCCCGATTACTGAACAAGCCCAGTGACAGCACTTGCTCCAGTGGACAAATCCCAATAAGCAAGGGTGTCAGTTGGCACTGGTCTGGGTGAAAGTTGAAAGCCAGAGTTTGGGTAAGTTAGAGAGGGTAACTTGGTGTGTTTGGGCTGTATGTCATATCTACCATTCTGTACATTTTATTGGATCTTCTTGCTGTAGGTCATGTGGAGACAAACCTGCTTGTGGTATTTAGTTTCTATAGATCGTGATTCGTTGTTGATGAGTTGCTTAATTGATTTTTCCCTATAGATCCTAAGTTCTGCAATACCAGATTTCATTCAAGCAACCATTTCTTCCTCCTCCTCCTTTCCCTCCTTCGTTGTCATCCTCCTGTGTATCAATATGTTCTTACAGAGATTGTAGGGAACATACATCTAACGAAAAGTCAGCCATCTTAGCCATTTTGAGGTATAGTTACAATGTTCTGAGCGCAGCCACAGGATACAGCCAGTCTCCAGGACTGTTCTCATTGGCTTCTTAGGCATTCATTGAGCACCTCCTGGACAATGGTGAGGAAAGACTTTCTGCCGGGTGTGATGGTGCACACTTGGAACCCTGGCAGCTGGGAAACTGAGGTTGGAGGGTTGCCATAGTTTGAGGGGAGCCTAGGCTATATAGCAAGTTCCAGGCCAGTCTCAAACGGTAAGAAAATAATAATAAGAAAAAAAACCCAAAATAAAAGATGTACTTCCACTTAATCTAGGGAGGATGGATCAGAAGCAGGGTTAGAGTTGAGCATGGCCAGAGAGAGAGGTGAGCCGTGCCTTAAAGGGTGGGACCCTTGGGGATCTCCTGGCTACCTCTCCTCAGGTTCCCTATTGGGGGACACACATTGTTCCTCACCCTCTCACTCTCTGGAGGAGTTGCAGTCCGTGCTCCATGGAGCCCCTGGGAGTAATGAGAGCTATCACCAAGTCTGCAGACTAGGCCTGTGTGACTGTCGGGAGCTTTGCTCTGTAACGGTGTCCATGTGGCCTGTGGTGGGGGCAGGGCAGGGCAGAAGGACACTTCTGCCAAAACCAGAACTTTATACCAAACCCCAAATCAACAGTTTGCCCAAATATAGTCTCCTGGACCTTCAGCCATGATGCTTAAGCTAAATATACTGTCTTTCTGTTTGGAGGGCCCAGCTTCCTCCAGGAATGACTGCTGTAATTATTATAAAGTGCCGCTTCTCAATTTGTCTTGGAAAAATGTCCATGGTGATGTGGCCCAAGCCGTAGACAAGGGCCACGTGTAAGATTAAAGTAGATTAGAGAGGGCTGGCTCCTCCAGGAGGCATGTGGCTTTGTGCTTTCCCCCAGTGAGCTCTCATCAGTGACAGACAGTGGTGACATGGTGTGTGATGCACGGTGGGTGCTCCCAGGCAGAAGGAGGCTGTTCTTGCAAACCCATTCCCTAGGAGAGACACACTTGAGTCCCCATTGGTTTCTCGCCTTTAACTCACAGCATTCTTCCTGCCTCGGTTTACAGGTGCTGAGATCTTAAGGCTGTGGTACCGTGCTTGCTTCTTGTTTTTGTATAGATTACATCCAGTCTGTTTTTGCTGGTGTGCTTCTGCTCCTCCCAGACACACCCTTCACCCCAAATATCGATGTTCAGACTACTGAAACTGGGCTGCACAGCCTGAGGAGGTCTGCTTGGGGCTTCTCTGTGGTGGACTGGGCATCCGTTTTCTCCTGAGTCCCGGGACCTGACCCTCCATCTCAGGATGCGTCTCACAAGTGCTTTATACCTCAGAGTTACTCCTCACTGTTTCCCTTCCATGGGGATTGCTGCCGTCTTTCCCACTGGGAAATAACTCAGGTTAAATTGCATGGGGATCAGTTGCTTGGAGCATCTTATACTGAAACACAACCTGATCACCACAACCTTTTTTTGTTTTGCATTTTACAAGGTTATTATTGTTACTATTGTTAAGACTTTTTTGCTTTTTAATTATGACTTCTATAAACAGATTTCCTTACGTTTTTACATGCAGTTTAAGAGCAGTGCTGCCACCCCAGGGGGGAGGGGGAGGGTTCAATGCATGAGCCCACGAGAGACATTTCCTATCCCAGCCACAGCAATCAAAAAAAGGTTCAGTTAGGCTGCTTCTTGATGGGAAAGGGAGGGAATAAAGTTTGGATTCTTGGCTGAGCCGTCTACTTGCAGAAAGGGAGAGGTGTATGGGATGAGGGTGGGGTGAGCTGGCACACAGGGAGGTGGGGAGAGATGAGGGGCAGCAGAGCAGCTGGGAAGAGTCTGGAAGACAGCATTCCCGCCTACTGGGAAGAAGGCTTTGATTTCTACAAGTCACAAGGAGTGACTCACAGGTGAAAAATGAGTATTCCAAAGTGCTGTGTGGGGCCTGTACAAAAGCATCAAGAAAAAACCCAAGATGGACTAGCAGTGGAAACAAACTTTTGTGTTGTTATTGTTGAAACAGATTTTGGCCTTGAACTCCTGATCCTTCTGCCTGCATCTGCACAGGGCTGCACTGGTTAGAAGCCTGCACCATCACATCTGGTTTCCTGTGGTGCTAGCTGCAGGCATCAAGTGTAAGATAAGCACCGTACCAACTGAGGTACACCCACAGCCAGAAGGGAAACTTCTGAGTTCCAGATAGTATGTGTATAAGGCGGACAAAGGGAATGGTCTCTGGTAAATTTTAAGCTTTAAAAACAGGAATTATGGGCCAGCAAGATGGCTCCTGCTCAGTGAGTAAAGGCACTTGCCACCAAGACTGGTGACATGAATTTAATCCCAGAAACCCACATGGTAGAAGAAAAGAATCAACCTTACTAGTCTTCACACACACACACACACACACACACACACACACACACACACACACACTACATATGTGTGTGTGTGTATAACATTATAAAACAATATAGTTGTTTTATAGTGATATTATATCACATTATATATTAATAGTATATATTAACATATTAATACTATATTTTAGTTGCATGACATTATATACTATACATTATGCACTATTAACATGTTAATAGTATATAATGTTATATATTATGTATAATATGTCATATAATGTCATATGTCATTAATATATTAAAGTTACATATATATATATATATATATATATATATATATATATATATGCCCAACAGTGATTGAATTATTACTTTGCTCATTGCTGCCTGATGGAGGTTTGGTGTAGTGGGTCTACCAGTTCACTTGTGGTCAAAACTCTGTCCTGTGGTCCCTCTAGCAGGGAGGAAGGGGGAACTCTGGGTGGAGTTTGCCTAGCCACTCACTTGTGAAACCCAGTGTATGGTGCAAGGACAGGAGAAGGAAGACCAAATCTCAGGAGGCAAGACAACAATTCTAGAAGAGAAATGAAGCCAGGCACGCAAGAGACCAAGGCAGGAGGATTGCTGTGAGTTTAAGGACAGTCTGGAACATGCAGTGAGTTCCAGGCTAGGGGGAAAACCACTTTAATTTTTACACGTTGAATGCCCTGCTCTGGCTTTGACCTTCTAATTCTGCTAATCATCTTAGCTGTCTTTGTGAGTGTACTCCCTCTGTCTGCACCAAGCAAGCCGAGCATCTCTCCATTTAGAGTTGGTGAGGGCAGAATTGGGCTTTGGATGTAAAATCCTGGCTTGTAGCCCTTGCACTCTGCCATCTCTCCAGGCCCAGAGCACATAAGATATGAGGTGGCCTTGGGGGCTGGGGTCAGCATGGGAAAGCAACTTCTAGAAGTGAGGCCAAGGCTAGCCCTCACAAGAAAGGCAAGGCAGAAGGTGCATGCAAGGGAGAGCAGAGAGCTGGTGTTCCAGGCAAGAAAAGGCGTCCAGAGAGTCATTGAAAAGTAGTCAACAAAAACCGTCCCTACAGCTGGACAGGCTGGGCTAAACACGTTTCTTTATTGCAGGACAAGCCCAAGCTTCTAACGTAGTGCTCATGCCTATCTTGTGTCTGTATCAGGCACGTTCATTGACTCTGGGAAACATTTCATGGAATGACAGGATTACCTTTATATCCTCAGGACACTGGCACTGAGTCTGTGCGGGATTGTTACAATCAGGGATAGACGCAGAACGAAGGTACGGTGAGCCCTGAGCAGATAATCTACGGTCTTTTGTACACGCTGCCGTGTGTATGTTTGACCCTGGGAGGGGGAAGGAATGTAATGAAAGACAGGCTAGAGAAAGGGCTTAGCTAAGAGCAGAAACTGCCCTCGCAAAGCACTAGGGTCCCATTCTCTGCACCCATGTTGGGTGGCTCACAGCTGTCTGTGATCGCACCTACAGAGGGATCCAAAGCCTCTGGCCTCCATGGTCACAGGCACTCAGGTGGATCTACACACCTGTATACACAAACAAATACCCATAGCTGAAAATAAACAAAACCTTAGAGAGAGGAGAAAGGAAGGAAGGAAGGGAGGGAGGGAAAAAGGAAGGAAGGAAGGGAGGGAGGGAAAAAGGAAGGAAGGAAGGGAGAGAGAGAGAAAGGGGGAAACTATCAGGGCTCAGGGGAAGGGTGGAGGGCCAGAAGACAGCCCAGGTAGGAGCGTGTATGATACTGCGTCTTGGGTGCCGCCACTCTCCTGTCTTACGGGAATTACAGGTGCACTGCTTAGGAAAGAGCTGGGTAGGGATGATTAGGATATCACTGGGATAGAGATGGCCCATGGAGCAAGAGGAGCAGAGACTTGAATCCCCCAGAGACCCTGGAAGAATCCAGGGAAGCAAAGGAAGCCCACATAGTGTCTGTGAGAGATGAGGGCATCTGGTGTAGAGAGGGGCATGGCCAGAGGCTGCAGGTGTTCCTGCTGCCTACTTCCTCTTCCTGCTGATGGAGATTGTCTACACAGTGTATAAATACACACACACACACACACACACACACACACACACACACACACACACACACACACCCTTTTGAGGAGGAGCTGGCTGCAGGTGGCCTTCCTAGCAGGTGAGTTCACACAGTGCCTGCTAGGATGTATGGTTGCATCCCATCCTTGTCCCCCTTAGGGTCTGCAAGGCGGTGGGGGTGGTGTGGCTGGCTGACCTTGCCCACTGAGCTATCCTCTCTAGATGTTTGCCCTCTGGGCCTTGCCAAGGCAGCCGAACTCTCCAGGGCTGGGAGCCAGTGTGTCTGCCCAAGACTGCTGGCTCTCAGCGCTCCTCCCTGCTCATCCAGCCTCAGTTGGAGCTGCTGGTGGCCCAGGGCGCTGCTTGTCAGCACGTGGCTTGGGTTTCTGTGTTACAGGTCCCAAATTGGGATCGCAGGGGATCAAGTGTCCATGTTGTGTGATCATGCTGAGCCTTCCCGTGCGGCCAGCTTCGAACTCTTCAAAGGGCTGTGTGTATTTCGTCTGGGAGATGCTGCAGGAGACGGAGACAAGGACAAAGAAGTCCCTTTTCAAAAATTGAAAAGTAGACGAGGGCAACAGCCTTGGCCATTGGGTTGGGCAGGGTGTTTGGACGCCTTGGAACCCCTTCCTCTTCTCTTCAGAGTCCCCACTTCTGCAGCCCCTTTGGCTGGTCGCCGTCAACCCCCACAGACCCTGCCCGAGTAAATACAGCCTCTGTCTCCCCCTCCTTCATTATGCATTCCTTTAATCTGACCCATCTTCAGGTCGCCAGCTGGCAGAGACAGCGGATTCCAAACCCCAGCTGGTGCCAGAGTGTTTACACGGGCGGGAAGCTTGGCAGACGACTTGCCCCCAAGCTACTCAGCTGGAGGAAAAGGTAGAAAGACAACCCCGGCAGGGGTGGTGGCTCATGCCTGGGCTCCCAGCAAGGCCAAGGCCAAAGAGCTACGTGAGAGTGGAGGCCAGCCTGGGCTACATAGTGAGGCACAGGCCAGCCTGGGCTACAGTGGGAGACTCTGTTTCCCTCCCTCCATACACACCCCCCTCAAAAAAAAAAAGTGAAAAGTGTCCCTGAGATAAGTTTTACAGTTTCCGTTTTCTTTAACCCCACTTCCCCGGCCCCTGTGTCATGAAAAATAAGAGAATCCCTTTGTGGGAGGAGGTAAAGGGCTGGGTCTCTCAGTAGCCCCTCACCCCACCCGAGGCAACCCTTTATATAGCGTCCTCTGAGCACATGAAGGTCCTTGCCTCCTGCTGTGGCAATCAGATAGGATTTGCAAGACATTATTCAGCCGTATATAGCCAGTTCCCATTCGTGATGGGTGTGGTCTTTCTAAAATAGCAAGAAAAGCTATGTGGCTGAGTGTTAAGCTGGCACTGGGATTTGCTGCTTCAGCCTGAGGTCAGCTCTCGGCATCCTACACCTCCTTTGGTCCCCAGCAAAGCCCCTGAGACACCCGGAGGGCTGCCAGCCCTGGTGGTGGTTCCCCAGGTGTGTGAGAGGCCAAATCTAAGGTGTTCTGTACTGGGAAGCTGACTGGAACTGGTTATCAGTGGTCGGCTCTTGGGGGATTGCTTGACTCCCATTGGACAGGCGTGTGTGTCAGAGAGAGAGCTGTCCTGTGGTAGGATCATCTTGTTCTCATGTGCTGGCGTGTCGTGTTTTACTTAAGAAGCATGGCTGCATCCCCCGGCCCCAATCAGAAAACGGGAAACTGAGGAATTGTGTTGAAAGCCCTGTTCACTAAGTACTGACTAGAGTGGAAACGTGCTCACGAGAGGGGGCATCCTATCTAAGCAGAGGGGGCGGCAGATGGAGGGCCGCAGAACTGGGGTGGATGGGAGCTGTGGCTCAGGAAGAGGAGTGTGTGTAGCACTACCAGAGCTGTCCGTTAGGGAAGGAGCCAAGAAATAGATACCGGGGTGATTTGAATAAGAACCGCCCCCTTAGGCTCACAGAGTGGAATGTGAGGTCGCCAGCGAGTGGCACTATTTAAGAAGGATTAGGAGATGTGGTCTTATTGGAAGAAAGGTGTCATTGACAATGGCCTTCATAAACCCAAGCCATGCAGGCCTCACTCTCTCTGCCTGTAGAGCGGGGTGTAGAACTCAGCAAATTTTCCGACACTATCTTTGCCTGTGTGCTGCCATGCTCCCTGACTTGCCGATAATGGACTAAATAAGCCTCTGAAACTATAAGCCAGCCCCCGATAAATGCTTTCTTATTATAAGAGCTGCCTTGGTCACGGTGTCTCCTCACAGCAGTAGAACAGAGATACCCTGCTCATGGCCTTAAATATTCTGCACATCCAACCTGAGGCTTTGAAAGCCCAGCTGTGTTCAGGTTGGAGAGCACTTACATTCTCCTTAGCTTCTTCTCCGAATCCTGCTGTCATCTGCAAGGGAGGCAACCAAGACGAGGTCTTGGCAGCAGGCTATTTCAGGAGGCATTTTCCTGAGTGTAACAAGCCCAGTAGTATCCTGTATCTGTGTTAAGCGCCACTACCTTGATTTCTGGTGGGACAGAGTCACTTTGGCTTTTTCAAGTGGCAGCTCATTAAACGCCGCCACCCCCATCTTCTGCAGCAAGTTCAGATAACACTCAAGTGCCACTTAAACTCCTTCCCTTCTCTCGTCTCCGTGTTGTACACACATAACCCTGGGACCAACAAGAGGTTTCAATGTAGCCTGCACGGGGCTCTGATGCCCAAGACAGCAGTAGCCTTCAAAAAGATTGTTTATTCATTGAGCTGGGATCTCACTGTGTAACTCTGTCTGCCTGCTGTGGTACTCATGTAGACCAGGCTGGCCCCCAGCTAACAGCGGTCTGTCTCTGTTGCTTCCCAAGTGCTGGGGTTAAAGGCACGTGTCACCACACATGGACAAGGAAACTGCTTTCTTGACAGGTCCTTGACAGGCTTCCTTGAAGGGGAGGCGTGGGCTGACTGACCCATTAGACAACCAGTTCTACTGGTAGAGTACACAGGGGGCGTGTGAAGCTTTGTTACAAGGTGGCCTCCTTTACCTTGAGGGAAGCAGTCATCCATCTCTCGCTTTGAGTTATCCCGAACAGCAAGGCTTTGGAATGTGCAAGGTGTTGGGACAGATGGTGACCTGTGAACAGGGAGACAAACTGGTTCCACTTAGGGACGTGGAAGCCAGCTAACTTGCTTTTTACCTTTTATTTTTCTTCCCTGTTCCATTTTCTTCTCTTTTCTGTATCGTGTGTGTGTGTGTGTGTGTGTGTGTGTGTGTGTGTGTATCACCCACCTTGTTTTGGTTTGTTTTTGAGACAGGCTCTCCTTGCGTGGGGCTCACTGAGTAGGCTAGGCTGACTCCCACAAGGGTGGTCAGCCAGTGAGTCCCCAGGATCCGCCCGGCTCTACTTCCTCAGCTTTGGCGTCACAAATGTGTGCACCAAATGCCCAAACTATGCTGTGAGGGTTCTGAGGCTCAAACTCAGGCAGAGCCTCACACTTGAGCAGCATGCCATACCGACTGTCTCCCACCACCTCCCTGCTATAGAGGCTTCAGCAGGGGACCGGAAGGAAAGACTCAGTCACTAAAGAAATGTGAGCCTGAAGCCCTTCCCTTTCTCATGCTAAACTGGTGTGTTCAAGGATATCTGAGGACTGAAATTGGGTACCATGGGCAACATGACTTCCTTCACCTGAACCACCCCACCTCAGGCCTCTCTCTCAGCACTGTAATGATGCTGTCCTAAGCAAGCTCTTCCATCTCCTTTCCCAACCAAGGCTGCACTGTCCTGACTCAGACCATCCCTCCCAGAGTCATTGGAGAAAATATGTGAGTCCCCTTCAAGTCCGCAGTGCTACAATATATTGTCTGTCTTTCCTACGTGACAAGGATATTGAGAATGCGATGACGATTGGGTGCAGTCTGCTTCTGAGCAAGGGACAGAATTCCCTTCCCAGATCCAGTCCTGGCTCACCCCATCTATGTTCATCAACTTTAAAGCAGACCCTCCCTGCAATACAGTCTCGCTCGGTCATTAGGTTCTGGGCAATGCTCAGGTAGCATGGGGATTAATTCTGGACACCCTACACAGGGAAATCTTGGGTCCCTGGCCTGCTTCTCGAGTTTGTTAGCTATATGCCCCCTGGGCGTTTGTTAGCTGTATGCCCCCTGGGCAAGTTTCTTAAGCTCTTTGAGCCTCCCTTTTTTGTGTTCTCAGGGCATGTTCGGGGTTGAAAGAAGAGATTTCTGTGGGTGTTCGGAGCAAGCCTGCACATAGTAAGAGGCGGTCACAGCACAGATCCTGGTAGAGCTGGAGTTCTGGAGATGAAACAGCACCGGCCATCATAGTCTCACTCATTCAAATGTCGTTGCTGCACTTCCGGTCAGACATAAGAATGAGATAGTTCTGCAGAGTTTTGGTCTCACCTGGGTTGCATCAAATCCTGAGAAGACCGGTTTTCTTGGCCATCTCCATCTACAAGGGAGTTAGTTAGACTAGGTTGATAACACAGCTCCTGATTTTGGCCTCTGTGTCATTATTTGAACCTCTTTAGTGCTTGCCACATCTCATACAGGGCCCGTGCTCAACAAATACTGAGTGTAAGACTGATTTGATCTGTACACTGTATATGTGTTGACACAGTCTCATACTGTAGCTGAGGTGCCTGGAACAGATTATGCAGTGCTGGTTTTCTTGGTTGGCTCAGACTGGCTGTGATCCTCCTGCTTCAGCATCCTGAGGGATTTTTCTTTTTTAAGATTTTATTTATCTGGAGGCTGGAAACATGTCTAATACTATGTAAAGATGAATTTGTAAGGGTTGAAGACCTTACCATTCAGTTTTGCACTTGTATACATACATGTGTGTGTACACACACATTGTGATGTTCTCCTGGCCATTGTGAGATTGAGGAGGAAGAGGTGACCCTCTGCTGTAGTGGCTTCACAGTCCCAGCGTATCTGTGTATGTGCTGGCTCTGACTGCAAGCCCATCAGTCAGTCAAGAGAGAAAGGTGGATGGGCGGATGGGAGGCTGGAGCTCTGGCCCGGAGACTTTCAGGTACCCTAGCAACAGTCCTCCTGGGAGCCCACAGAACAAACCCATCCTCGTGAGAAAGTGAAGTCAAGGCTGCTGAGTGTGAGAGTGACGTGTGGGCTCAAAAGAAAACATTAAATAAAAACATACAGAACAAAACCGGAACACATAGAAGTCCTTTGGCTTTGTCAGGATGCCCCTCGCCCATCTGCCCGGTCAGTTTGTTACCCAAGAAGGGTGACTGAGAATTGCCTGTGTCTAGAGTGTGCACAGGGGCGAAGGGCTGGACTTCGGAAGACACCTAGTGCATGGTGTGCGAGGAGACAGGAAGTTTCTGGGAGAGGAGTTTCCCCTTAGCATCTCTTTCCTGCTGTAATTCAGACTCCCAGGGTTTCTCTGCAGCCCCAGTTTTTCTGTCTCCCCGTGTCTTTCTTCTTCATGGCCTCCCGCCCATCCCCACCCCCCACCCCCACCCCCGCTCACACTCAGGAGTCTTTCTACCCCTTTGCTTGCCGTCCTTTGCTTTCCTTGGCAGACGAGCAGTGCACAGCCAGTGTACCAGCTCCTGACCGCTCCTAAACACCAGCTTTTGACTCTGCAAGGTACTAACTAGTGATTTAGCTTCAGGGAGAGCCCGCCCTCATGTAGTTGTCACTTCGGTGCAGGATTGACCAGTGCTCTCCGAAGCACCTGCTCATGCCCAGTGGACTCTGTAGAACTGTCTTCTCTTGGCCTCCAGGACCATTCTGGCCTTCCCAACTAAGCCATTATGTGTCTCCTCCATCCACAGCACACTGGGTGACTGTCACCACAATGAGTGTGCTTTATTTATAATACATCCTTGTGTCTTTTCTGTACCAGACCCAAGCAGCACTCCCGACCACTCTCCTCCCTTGGTGTCACATATCCCCGAGTCTTTCAAGTCACCCACTGCTGTCCTGTGTCTGTTACCTGTGCCATGCCTCCCTGTACACGGTCGCTTCCACGTTCCTGCGTCGTCTTGTATCTCAGGAATAGAGTTGTTACACGGCTCCGATGAGGGCTGCAGAGGGTACCTGGCTTCCTGGACCTTGCTTAAGACTGGATTCATCAGCTGGGGGCAGTTTGCACACTGAGCACTGGGTGAGAAAGCCTGATGGCCCTCATCAAGTTCAGGTGAGCTCCAACTTCCCCCTTGGCTGTTTGGTTTTCCTGCTTGCTACTTGAAGTCCCACAGCTGGTGGGCTGTGGTGGGAGCTGGCCCAGCGCACTGAGAGTAAGCACCACGCCCTGTAGGCATTGGTTTTGTCATTCTTGTTTGGTGACACTGAGGCTGGAGCCCAAGGCTTTCAAACATGTCAGGCAAGTTCCCTAACGCCAGGCCCTGTACAGTGTCACTTAAAGCATCCCATTCAAATGACAATACCGAAATTCTATAATAATGTATATAACATGGCGTGGCACTTTCAAGGGGTTGAAACAGGGACTCACTTCATGGTTTAGGTCGACTCGAAGCTCACCCTGTGAGCAGGCTGCCTTGAGCTCTTAGCATTCTTCTTACCTCTGCCATCAATACTGGGATTACAATGTGAACTTCAATGCCGGTGAAATCGGGGTTTAACCGAACATTGACATTTGCTTAGACTTTGTACCTTGACTGGGGCTGCAGGCTGTGTGTGGGTCATGGGATCCTGAGGCGTGCCTCCGGTGCTAGAGTACTGTTTCCATTCATCATGGGGAGGTCTTGCCTTCCCTGTTGCCGTTTCCTTTCTGTGTGTGGTGGCTTCAATAAGGATGACTCCTATAGGTTCATGTAGGTGAATTCTTAGTCACCAGGGAGTAGAACTGTTTGAAAAGATTAGGAGGATTCGGCCTTGTTGGAGGAAGTGTGTCTTCACTGGAAGTGGAATTTGAGGTTTTCAAAAGCTCATGCCGGGTCCAGTCTCCCCACCCCCATCCCCAACCAGGATGTAGCTCTTAACTACTACTCCAGCATGTCTGCTGTGCTCCCTGCCTTGATGATAATGAACTAAACCTCTGAAAGCAAGCCCTCAGTTAAATGCTTTATTTATTTATGTATGTATGTATGTATGTATGTATGTATGTATGTATGTATGTATGTATTTAGTAAGGGTTGCCTTGGTCATAGCAATAGAACAGCAACTAAGATGCTGTACCTTGAAGGGATGATGCATGTCTGGTATTTGCACACAGGGATGTTTGAGGGCCAAATGTTTCTTATTAACCTTCATAGCTTTGGCTTAAGGCTCTCTCTCTCTCTCTCTCTCTCTCTCTCTCTCTCTCTCTCTCTCTCTCTCTCTCTCTGTCATCTCTCTCTCTCTCTCTCTCTCTGCCTGTCATCTCTCTCTGTCTGTCATCTCTCTCTCTCTCTCTCTCTCTCTCTCTCTCTCTCTCTCTCTCTCTCTCTGTGTGTGTGTGTGTGTGTGTGTGTGTGTGTGTGTGTGTGTGTGTGTGTGTGTGTGTAGTCCCTATGCACCCATTGCTTATTCTCTCACCAGCTCCTAGCCCTCCATGACAGAGGTGAACATCTTCTGTAGACTCTTACACAAACATCTAGGGCAGTGGTCCTCAGCTGTCCTAATGCTGCAGCCCTTTAATACAGTTCCTCATGTTCTGGTGATCCCCAACCATAAAGTTATTTTCGTTGTTACTTCATAACTGTAGTTTTGCTATTGTTATGAATCATAATGTAAACATCTGTGGGCTTTTGTTTTGTTTTTTGTTGTTGTTGTTGTTGTTTGTTTGTTTGTTTCTTGACGGCCTTAGGCTGCCCCTGTGAAAGTGTCCTTTGATCCTCCAGGGGTGGTGATTCACAGGTTACGAACCACTGACAAAGGGGAATCCTCAGGTTTCCTCTGAGCATGATCTTGGTCCTGCTGGAAGGCTGCTTTGTGCCCCCTCCCCTGACAGCTTCTCTTAGCTCTGACTAAGTGAACTCAAGGCTCCTTTTCCTAGCAAGCTCCAGTCCATAGGCCAAAACACAGGTCGTCATGCTGGGTTCCCAGATGGCAACCTTCCACTTGCTCCTGAAGCAGTTTCGTTCCTGAAAACAACTGCAATAGATCACCTGCCCGAGTCTTCCTAGAAATGAGCAAAGCAAAAGCAAATATACCTGGGCATTGCCTCCCTTGTGCTGTTCCGTAAAGTGAATTGCCCTTTTATTTCCCCAAACACCAGGTGATGCCAAACATTCCTCAGTGTGCTTTTACCTGGCATCCAATCATAACACTTGCCAGCAATCAGTGATTGGCTGACTATTGCAGGCCTATCTGAAATGTTCTAGTTATACACACCACCTCTACTCCACCCCCAACCCCACTTTGTGCTCCATCTTCTGGGTACTAAACATTTTTAAAATAACATTAAATATCATTAAAATAACACTGATACACTGGTTAGGTGGTTCCTCTTCTGTTATCAAGTCTAAAAACATCAGCTAATATTGACTCTTTAAAAAATCGTCAACCCCCAATTCTACACTCCAAAGTTCCTATGTGTGTTTTAAATTCACTGTAAAGATGATATTGCATCTTACCATCTAGCTTTGGATCAAAAGTTTTTGACCAATATGTGTGTCTTGCTTACATCCACACACAGCCAGTATTCTAAACCCTGATGAGAGCATATTCAGAAAAAAAATGTTTTTATGTTAGCCTTTTTGTTTTTTCATCCTGGTTTTGTTTTTATTTAGTTCTTATATTCATAAGAAATGTTTTATGGACATATTATAGTATTAACCCAAGAGAAAAGCTTTGGGGGATGGGTTTAGGAGAACGAAGTATATGAACAAGTAAAGACCGCTTGGCCAGTTGTGGTGGTGTACACCTTTAATCTCAGCACCGGGGAGGCAGAAGCAGATGGTTTCCTGTGAGTTCAAGGCTAACCTGGTGTACACAGCAAATTCTTGGTGGGGCTACCTAGTGACATCCTATCTGAACAGGAATAGAAAAGATAGGAAAGGAAAATCATATTCTAAAATATCTACCTAGGGCTCTTTTTGGGAAAGGGGTGTGTGTGTGTGTGTGTGTGTGTGTGTGTGTGTGTGTGTGTGTATGTTTGAGTGTGTGTGTGTTCATGTGTGTATGTGTGTGTATGTTTGAGTGTGTGTGTGTTCGTGTGTGTGTGTGTGTGTGTGTGTGTGTGTGTGTGTGTGTGTGTGTGTGTGTCTGTGTGTATATTTGCATGTGATATGAAGTGGATACTAGAAACTGAACCCTGATCCTCTGAAAGAGGCAACTCTCCAGACTGCAGATCTCTAGCTTTTTAAAAGTTTTTCTTTTATTCTCAAGATTATAATATAACTGCATCACTCCTCCTTCCCTCCTTCTGAATCATGTACTTTCATGACTTCTTTTGTCAATGACTGTTGTTACATGAATATATGCACCTCTAAGCATGTAACGTGCATGTAAAATGCACACACTTCTAGGGAAGATTGCACTTATTTCCTGCAAATGCCATGAGACTGCACCAAAACACAGCCTTCTGGAGGTTATATGTTGTAGATACAAAGGAAATGGAGAAGGCAATCCCTCAGCTACCTCATATTTTATAGCACTTGAAATAGTGGGTGTGAAGGGCAATTTGGGCTGTCTAGATTTTTTTTAAGCCCTTCTTTAAAGATATTTAAAAAGCTGGAAAGATGGCTTAGTACTTAAGATTCTTTTCCTATGATTAGAGGACCCAGGTTTGGATCCCAGCATCCACATGGTGGTGGCTCACAACCATAATTAATTCCAGTTCCCCAGGGCCTGGTGTCCTCTGCAGGAAACAGGCATATGCATGGTACACATACATACGTGTAGGCAAAACACTTACATAAAAGAGGAAAAATTAAAAGCTCTGCATAAGGCAGGTATGATGCCATACTCCTGTAATGCCAGCATCCCAGAGGCCATGGTAGGAGCAGAGGGCTAGCCTGAGCTACATAGCATGCTCCTAAAACCACCAAACATGGTGACTTCAAGGCACAGAGGCCAGCCTGGGCTACACAGCAAGCTCCTGAAACCACCAACCCAACACCTCTCCTTGTGCTCCGGAATAAATTCTTTTTTATCCTCGTATAGTTTAGCCTATGACCTGATGAATATAGTCCATGCCACCAAGCCTTAGTCCATGGCTCCATGCCTAGTAACTGCTTTTCTGTTCTGCATGGAGAGCACAGGCTCTAGAGGACCTGTGGGTCTGTCTGTTTGGCTTTGCCCCATGCTCGTATCAAGGCAGCCTTTCAGCCAAGGAACCAGAATCCCCAGATGTTGCTCACAAGCCACACAGAAAGGTACTGTCAGAACTGTGTCCCCTGTGTCTGAGCCACTCACCCCTTTCCGCCCATCCAGAATGGAGGTTTGTAGGAAGCCAGAGTGAAAAGCATGTTTGTCCCAGCAGTCTGTCTTCTGCTGAGCTGCAAGGAGTTGCAGGCCACAGACATCTTGTCCTGCCATGACTATTGAGCATGCAGGTGATGGTAGACCCACCAGGTTCTTTCTCTGCAGGAAGCAGAAGCATCGGGCACTCCAGAAAAGATGGGTAAGGGATGCCACACCCCCCTTAAGTCTCCCTCTCTCCAGTTGAGTGTAATTTTCCAGTGTTTTCCTGTCTGACTGAAATTTTCCTATTCACCATCCGAGCAGAAAGATGGGAAACCAATTTCAGGACAGCTTGCCGGAATCGTTTGGCTTGCTGTGATCAGGACCAAGCTTGGGAAGGAGGCAAGCTCCCCAGCCTCAGCAGAGTGGCTCTCCAGCCTTAATTGCACATTTTCAATGAAGGAGTGTTTGTGCTTTCAGGTGTGGGAACCTGTGCCACTCTGTGTTTTTGCCTCCCGGGTTCTCAGCGCTTTCCCAACATCGAGTTCCTTGGGCCCCAGGCTTGCATATTGTACCCACACAGCGCCTTGCAAGGTCCAGTATGCAGATGTTTCTGTTGAGAGGAAGTCAGAATTAGCTGAAGGGAAGGATCCCACAATATGGTCCCTTTCTTCTTAGTTCTTTGTTTCTTTCTTTGGTGGCTGCCATCAACTTGCAGTGAAAGGGACTATGCATTCGGAAACCCTGGTGTACCAGTGCCTGGGGCAGTGGCCAAGGACTTTATGCTTCTTGCCTGTAAGGCACTGTGCTTCAGATTTGAAGCGAGACACTTCAGGAAGGCTGTGATTTGGGCATTGAAAGTCAGATGAGCTCAAGAGAGAGCTCTGTGAACTGAACACAGTTCTTTATAGATTTTCTTTTCAGCCACCTCCATGGACCTGATCCTGTCCATGTCTGCCTATAACAGTGTCAGCCCTTACACGGGCATTGGAGGAATTACACTTGCTCATTAGAGCCATGCCTGGCACTAAGATGGTGTTCGGTGTCACTGTTGTGAGTGCTGGGGAAAGGAGTTCACAGAAACGACATACTTTACCCAAGGGCGCCTCGCTGGTCCACAGCAGGTCCACAGACCTGGGACTGGATGCTACATCCTGAGTGCTTCGTGGAAGCAGTGATTTCCCTGGCATTCTTAGTGTCTTTATAACCAAGAGCTCAGGTCCATGTGCCTCTAATAGAACATAGCATGTGGAATGATTTTGGTTTTGTTATGGGTGTGTGAGTACACTCAACGTCTCTGACTTTGTATTTCACACCATGTTCTAGTTAAAATTGTAATGAAGCTCCCCCCCACCGTGTGTGTGTGTGTGTGTGTGTGTGTGTGTGTGTGTGTGTGTGTGTGTGTGTGAAAGCCCCTCCTATGTAATTTAGTGCTTTCTCTTTGCATTAGTTTATTAGCACATTGCCACTTTTAACCTTTCACCCACTGAGCTTGGCATTTAATATGCTATTAAACTCAATATTGGTTCCTATAAACAGCCTTAGAGGGATGAGAAATAATTGGAGTGACATTTTTAATAGGTCCCGTGTTTCTCAGCCTCTGTGCTACATGAACCCCACATTGCACAGTCCCTGACCTCAGGTCAGGAGTGATGGAATGAAGATTTGGGGTGCCAAAGGGCTTTTTAACGCACACAGAGTAGTTTTTATGAGGGACAAGTAGGGTTACCCTTTGTGGCTAATGCTGCCACTGATCCCTTATCCTCTGCCTCCCCACTATTTCCCCTCTCCCCTGCCCCCTTCTTTTAATGGATGTGGTGGACTTAATTGCTGATCTTATTTTCCTCTTTCAGACGACCAGGAAGGAGTTTAGACTCCAAATTTCCGGTCAAGTTGAGATGGTGCGTAGGACTTCTTGGGATGCGTTCCTGTGGACCAGCCTCATTCTTTAGTCTTCCTTTTTAAGCTTCTGCCATGCAATTTCTTTCAGTTTGGTTTTAGTGTGCTAGTTTTTTGTTAGGATTCTGTTATGTGCTGTGTTGTGTGCCTGCTAGAGTTGGTTTTGGAACAAACTTACAAAATCTCAAGTTGATGGTTGCCTGTTTCTCTCAAGCACTCATTGGGTGGTAGAAGGCCACTTTGTCTCTCTGTGTCCAGAGTTTTAACTTCTTTCCATATGAAATAAGAAAACTGGCTCCTGGGATACTCTAACATGGGAACATGTTTGATTTAGAATTTGTTTCTATTGACACAACCTAGAAGGCAGATACAGAAAAATCCTGCAGTCTAGTATTCTTGCCTTAATTCTTTTCTCTTGGACTTATAGTCAGAAAACATGTGTGAGACATTCATCTGTGGTTACCAGGCACTACAGTTGCTTACAGCATGAGTTTATCAAGTAGGTATTCAAGAGACACCCACTGTTTGAATAGCACTGGCATGGACACAGTGAGAGAAAACAGAAATATAACTGAGCAGGTGACAGGTTGCAGATCAGACAGCTCTCCCGAGGGATGGCTGTGTCTGTGTGATGAGCATCATGTGATGAAGATGTATTACTCAGCCAGTTCTGCCCTCTCACCATTGTGTGTTGAAGGTCATCAAGTCAAGTAAGTTCTTCATTCTTCTAGAACTTAAATTTGGTGATGCCAACCTCTTCCAGAGGCTGTTTAAAAAGATACTGATGACCAGTGAGACACCAGCAGATATAAAACACTCACTGTACATGCCTGATGACCTGCGTTTGAGTTCTGCAACCCATAGTATAAAAACAGGGTTTGGTGGCTCTCCTTTGTAATCCTAGCACACTTACGGGGCCATAGAAGAGGAGACAGGAGACTTAGCTGGACACACACATATGCAGTAGCAGTGGAATAACAAGAGAGACTGTGAGCTGTAAACAAGGAGACCCAACTCCTGAATAGTTGTCCTCTGATCTCCACATGTGTGCCTGTGCATGCACACACACACACACACACACACACACACACACACACACACACACACACACACCAAACAAATAAATCCTTGGCCCTAATAGAAATGAAATTCAGGTCATCACTAATTGTAGATTTCATCTTTGGGAGCTTTACTGAAATTTGCCTGTAACCTGCAAATTCATCCTTGGCTCTCCACAGCTGTACACAGGTGCACAACCTTGATGCCAGCTGAGGTGAAACAAGGCTGTGCTTGCCTTTCTGGTTCAGCTCTCATACTGTAAACAAATCAGCCTTTTGGCCATCTATTTAGGGCCACAGTTTTGCATTGTGTGATGTTTGTGGGATTTCGGTCTTTATGATGACTCTGAAGTATTTTCCTGAAGTGCTGCCTGTGTTCCTATTCTTAGGAAGGAGACAATGTGCCTTAGGGGGAAATGTGTCTCATTTGGTCATGAGCTACAGTGTTGTTGACCATGAGTTCAGTGTTAATGAACTAACAGTATGTATTAAATATATATTAACTATGGTGTCCTTTAGAAGCATGTACAAAGCAAGGTTGTATGTAGATCTCTTGGAAAATGTGATTGGTTTGTAGTAACCCAATTCTGTATTTCTCTTGGGCACAGTGTTTCAGTGTTGAGTGTTTGCAATGGTTCCATAGAGCTGCCATGCCTGAAAATTGACTGCATGCGCAGGCCTAGAGCAAAAGTGTATGTAACTCACATACCAAATGCCTCCTTCCCGGCCTTTATTTTTTTTTGTCTTGTCTTGTTTGCTTGCTTTAAGTGTTATGGCTCCCAGACTTGGCTGCATGTTAGAATGCTCTGAGAGCTGGACAAAATGCTGATGAGCCAGCCAACTGTGAGGGTCTAGTTTAGTTGCCTGGGGGTATGGCCTGGATATAGAAAAGATTCAAGTTCTTTCAGGGAATCTGTCTCAGGCGTGGTTGAACAGTGGTGCTCCACACATAGAATTACAATACTTCTGAGAAATGGATGCTGGCCAATGTGAAGAGGCCCTCTGGGGGCTCACACCACTGAAGACCCACAGCAGCTGCAGGGACAGGACAACAGAAACCACAGCAGAAGACTTGGAGCACTGACCAGCACACTCAGGAGATACAAGCCAGGAGAGGGTGGACTCAGAGTTAGATGGGTTCCCAGGAAAAGGTCATTGGTGACAGAGGGTGGTTCCCACTGAGAGGCTGGGGACCTGTGGTTAAACGAAGCAAACTGCATCTCATCCTTCGCCTTACTCAGTGAGCACTCGCATTGTCTGTGGTAGCTATGTGGGAGGGCATGCAATGGAACTGAGACGATGGGATCCCTGCCTTCTAGGAGGTGATGGCCCGCTGTGTGGAAATATAGCACAACAGAGTATGGAAGGGCGCTGCTGCTACAAAGGCGTGGCCTTCTCTAGGAGTAGCTGAAGGCCTTGCAGAGGGCTCACGGTTGAGGGGCAGCATGATGGATGAGAGAAACACATACTGACAAGTTGTGGGGAGTAGCAGAGCAAGAGGAACCTATGAGTAGAGTCTTGGTTCGAGCCAAGCTCATTATTGTAAAGAAAAAGCAGCCAGTTGGAGGGAGTTCTGGAATGTAAAACACGGTCTTAAGGACCAAAGGAGTCAGTTTCAGAGGTGGGGGATTGGGGAAGAGCACCTTCTCGTGTGTAATCTAATATATTTGGTCTTTTCCTTCAAACTTGATAGACACACATAAGGCATGAACACAGATGTATGGAGACTTTGCACATAGCTACCTGTAAGAAATAGATGATACCTAACTGTAGCACAACATCAGCCCTTTCCTCCTTAAAGGAGAGGGTTGACCCCATAGCATAGGCTAAGGGCAGTCACCTGTGCCTGGCATGTCCAGGAAGCCATCTCTCACTTGTTGCCACACTGACTTGGCCATGGCCAGGAATATCTCCAACCTCCCCGCCCCACCCCCTGCATACAGTTTTCTGCCCCCACGTTGGAGGAGAACCCATAAGCCCCTTCAGAGCCTCTGAGGAAGTGGCTCTCTGCCCCTGACCGTGTGTGTATCTCACAGAGTGCTTCTTGGTTCTGACTGTATACATCTGTGGAATTTGACACAATGCCAGTAGAGATCGTTGCCACCCCAGTCTGTAGTATGCAGCTGAGGAACTACACACATCCTTGACTTTATGGACAAGGGATTAGGTTCAGGGTGTGGGATGACTTCCTCATGGTTGCACAGCTAGCAGAGTCAGCCTTTGAACGTAGACGGGCAGTTTCTGAATCTCGGCCTCAAACCTCCACATTTGGTCATCTCAACCTTGCTGTAAACGGTCCCGGTACTGATTTGACTACTAATAACCAAATTGGGACCACAGTCATCTAAAGATAGCTTTCACAAAATCCAAACTAGCACTGTGGGCTTTGAGGGGGGCCTTTCCCTGTTCAGTAGAAGGGTAGATGTGAAATTAGCAGCTGGAATCCACTGTTTCTGCAGCTTGCGTTTAAAATGTCAGGGCTGCTGGCCAGTGTGCAGACAACTGAAGTGTCTGGGAAGTCACTTTAAAAGCTTCCACAGAGCTGGGTGCCGAGAACTAAATCAGTACATGAAGGAGTGGACGGCAGGAGGATTTGTGCTTCCTTCTGTCTGCAGTGAACACTCGTGTAGCCATCATTTGGGGCCCAGGATTGCTCTGCTTTCTAGTGCAGGTCCTGGGAGGGGTGGCTCAAAACTGGTGCTAACTGTGGGGTAGGTGAAAACTGCATCCTGGAGTGGGAGTACCGATGTAGAGGGATGGGCTTCAGGGCTGGGAGCAGCCTCTTCCTGTTCCTTTCGATGTGGCCAAGAAAGTAAACAGGAACTTTTCTCCTTTGTTTTCCAGGTCACAGCCAAGACTGCCTTTCTATTTATTTTACCTCAGTATAACATTAGTGTGCCTACAGCAGGTAAGAAAAGTGCTGCTCTTTGTCTCTCCCGGTCCTCTTAACCCTGAAGACATGAAAAACTTCTCTTTTGCTCTATACTTGACGTCTTTTAGATACTCTTCTTCTGGCCCCTGTCTGTTTAGGTGGCTGGGTGCATCCTTCCCTCTGTTCCCCACCATAGGACCAGAGAAAGTACTACACTGAGGGGGCTGGGTGTGGTTCTGGCTCCTTCCTCTGAAGAAGGCAGTGTTGGGAATAGAACTTACACGGCCTGTGACCACTGATCAAGACCACAGCCTCCTTTTTAAGGTTTTCCACTAGGAAAATGCGGTAGACATACTTTGATGGAATATGGAAACATGGCGGGAAGGGAGCTCTGTCCTGTGACTAGGGTGAGATTAAGAGTTCACACAGGGCCATCCCATGAAGGCCACCGACCGTAACTGTCACGTCACAAGCTGACCTGCATCCAGAATTTGCAATAACAGCAGAAAGCCTAGCTGTCATTGTTCCAAGTACCGCGTGATCTTCACTAGCACTTCTAGTCTAGACATGGGCTCCAACCCAAGGAGTAACAGGGCTACACAAAAGCAGAACAGGGAGAGTGGGCCCACTCTAAAATGATAGCTGCTCTTTGCTTCCAACCAGTCCCCGGCCCAGGGGTTGCTGTAAAACCAGAGTGCCTGGACAGTTGCTTTCATCATCACTGTGACCAAATACCTAGCAGAAGCAACCTCAAGAGCGAAAGGTTTATTTGAGTTCACAGTTTCGGAGGGTCCCTATTGTGGCCGCATGGTTCTGTGTACTTGCTCCATAATGGTGGCAGAAGCACGTGGCAGGGAAGAGCTGTTCAGCCTGTTACATAAAGGGAGCAGGACAAGGGCGAATCCAGGATGAAAGGGACCAGGGCAAAATAGCTGCAACGGTGCAGATCCAAGAATCTACTTCTTCCAGGAAAGACCCTGTTTATCCTGCCATTTCCTGTTGATACCATCACATGACGATATCAAGGGTTCGTCATTCGAATGTGCCTGAGTCCTCACGTTCTCACATCGGACCGACACACCAGAGCCGTGCTCTCCTGATCTCCAGGCATTCTCAGTCTAGTCGAGTAGATATCAAGATAAGTCATCACAATAGCTGAAGCCGTATCTCTTGATAATTTTTATCCCAAGAGAATCAGAAAATATTTCTTCCTGTGCATAAACACCTCTCTTTTTAAATGTTGGCAGCTAGCTTTGTGAATGCCACAGGAAGTCAAAATGCAGGAAAATCAACAGAAGCGGGTCAGTACATCTGCTGGGCAGATTCAGCTTTGGGGCCATGTTTCTGCAGCCTTAGGGTTCTGGGGTTTCAACCTTGGAATCAGGTTTACTCCCTCTCTGTGGTAAAATGCTAAGGGACCCCTTGATGGAGGAAGAAGGGAGTTTGGCTTGCCTAGTCCACTTCTTGACTTTTATATAAGGGACCTTTATCTGGCTCCACCAGGATTAGGTGGGGGTAAATGCATGACTCTTCGGCCCATGAATGTGTAGCCATGAGTTTTGCCTGAGTTCATCGCCGTAGTCATTGTAGCCAGACACTGAGAGAATCCTTGCTTCTGGGGATGTAATACAGTTCCTTTTTTGGAGAGTCAAGCTGAGAGATTGTGGTAAGAGAGGAAGAATGGTCTTTTCTGTGGGAAGAGAAACTTGAGAGCATCTCTCGGCCTGGGGAGCCAGGAAATGCTGTGGCCGGACTATCTAGTGCACACTCTCCTTCTGGGGGATACCATGAGTTTTGTTGCTCAGTGCCATGTGGCCCAAGATCAAAGTCGGGTTCCTATACTCCTGTCACCTGTCAGTTGTGAGACACTCGTAGAACCAGTCATACTTACTAGTGAGCAAAATTGAAATACTTAATTTTTAAAACGTGGTAAAGTACCTATGCATAGTAGTGTTTCCCTAGTAGCTGGGCATGTCCCCCAAATTTATTATCCCATCTAGTTTTAAATGCGTAGTATGATTGCATTAAGTACATTCACATTGTGCTACTTTCCATATCGAGAACTGTTTACATCTTGCAAAACTGAACTTTTAATCATTAAACAATAACTCCCTATAGCAACCACTGTTTTCTTTCCTCTATAAATTTGTTGTAGTAGGTACCTCATATGCATAGGTGTGTGTGTGTGTGTGTGTGTGTGTGTTTAAATTTTTGTGACAGTGTCTTACATAATATTAAACCAGACTGGCCTTGAACTCAAGGCAGTCCTCTGGTTCAGCATTCCAAGTGCTAAGACTACAGGTGAGTCACCACACCCAGTCATAGAATCACACCTCATTTAACCTTTGGATACTGGTTTAAAATTCTAATACATGTTTTCCCCCACCACCACCACAATGCATTTACACACGCATTACTTAGAGAAATGTATACAGCATAGACAAGAAGATAATGACCACATATAACCCCACCACTCAGCAAGAACTTTAGTTAAGATATTTTTAGATACGGGTTTGTAACTTGCTGGTTTTTGCTGTTAGAACGTGATGGAACTTTCCCATGTGATAATAATGTTGTAGTCTGACATTGTGAAAACATTAAAAGTGAGCAGCTCATTCACCCTTCTTCCTTTCACCCCCTCTGCTCCCGGCTCTTTCCCTTTCTTCTCTTCCACTAGAAGAGAGCTCTCAATGAAGCTAGCTTGGTTGGGAACATTTTATTTTTCCTTTTCTCTCCTGAAAGTCATACACAATTTTAGGCATTCTGCTAATGCCGGTGAACTGTAAGGTAACATTGTTTCTCAGGATGACAAAATGCAAAATGAAAGAAATGTTGCTCCATAAAATATCACATAACTGCCGCCCACGCTGGAACCACTTCCTCTGGGTTTCTTTCTCTCCTAATGAAAACAGAAGTATTATTTCATGTGTACGGGTGTTTTGCCTGCACATCTGTCTGTGTACCATGTATGTGTATTGTTCTTAGAAGCAAGGTAGCACTAAATTCCCTGAAATGGGGGTTACAGACGGTTGTGAGCCATCATGTGGGTGCTGGGAATCCAGCCTGGGTCCTCTGGAAAAGCCACCCCTGCTTTTAATCCTTGAACCATCTCTCCAGCCCTAACTATTATGTTTTAAACTAGCTTAGAATGGGTGTCTTTAACGTTATCATACATTTGTATGTGTTGTCAAACTCTTTGTTCTTATTTATTCCTCTGTCTTTGGTCTTCACCCATGCCGTGCTTTCTCCAGCCCCTCCCTTCTCAACACAGACTCCCTTTGCTTCCCTAGAACAGTTGTTACCTCTTCTTTCTACTTTCATCTTACACACACGCACACACACACACACACACACAAGTTTAAATATAGATACCTCAAAATTCTTCTGTTTTATTTAATGTTTAAAACTTTTTTAGTTTTTATTTTTTTCAAGGCAGGTTTCTCTGTATGTAACAGCCCTGGCTGGCCTGGATCCTGCTACATAGATTAGCCAGGAACTCAGAGAGATCCACCTGCTTCTGCTTCCCAAGTGCTGGGATTAAAGGCATGCGCCACTGCACCTGGCCTGCCTTGTTTTATTTAACACAATCTTTATTGTAAATATCCTGATTCCATTTGCTTTTATGGCTAAATAGAATTCCACAGTGACTTTACCCACATATCTGTTGATGGACATCTATGCCGGTTGCGTTTCTTAGCTGTGGAAAATAGTGCAACAGTTTAGCATGCATGTGCCACTGTCTGTGTGGGGAGCTGACACAGAGTCCTTTGAGTGTGTGCTTCTACAGTGGCTGCATGGGTTTACATCCCCACCAACACATCCCCTGTATCCTTGCCAGCATCCCTAGTACTTTGTTTTCTTATTGATGGCCATGCTGACTGTTGGTGGGGGGTCTCAAATCAGTTTGAATTTGAATTTCCTTAGTGGCTCAGGATGTTGAACATTTTTCACATGGTTTTTTCCTCTCTCGATTCTACCTTTGAGAACTGTCTGTTTAGCTCATGAGCCCATTTCTGATTGGAAGGTTGGAGTGGGGTTGGATGTTTAATTTTTGCAGTTCTTTATTTATCCTAGGCATTAATTAATTCTCTGTCTGATAATGCATAGTTGGCAAAGACTCTCTCCCACTCTGATGATTAATTTGAGACAGGGTTTGGCTGTAGCCCTGACTCAACTGGAACTGACTAGACTCAGAAAGCCTTGAGTGTGGTCATCTTCCTGCCTCTGCCTCTCCTGGGTTGGGGTTGCAGGTAGGTACCAACACAATTGGCTTTTTAAGTTGTTCCTGTCCAGTGTCGCTATGGCAACACAAAAGTAGTAAAACTGAGCATTCATGTGCCTAAGGCATCCTCTTAACTCCTTCTTAGAGAAACTAGGCAGTAAGCATCCATTTCACAGTCAGGATAACAAGGGTAGACTGTCTCAGGCTATGCCCAAGTTAGAGCTGCTGGGCATAAAGAACTTCCTGTTGAATCTTGGGAGTGTGCCACACTCATGTGTTCATTAGTTTAATTAGTTAATTGCTCGCTCTAGACAAATATCTCTGTGTCTCATTATGCTGGCCCTGGTTGTAAAACAATGTAAGGGAGATACGGATAACAAATAAGCAGATAATTATAATTGGAATAGGGTGGTGAGGGGAATACATAGAGATATAAGGAGGAGGAGGAGAAAAAGGAGGAGGAGGAGGAGGAGGAGGAGGAGGAGGAGGAGGAGGAGGAGGAGGAGGAGGAGGAGGAGAAAAGCCTGGTGATGTATCCATCCAAAAAGCTGACTTTATAGAATAGTTGGATACCAGGCAGCTGTGAATGAAAAGTTTCTGTACCCTGTTAAGCCTCTCCGCCAATGCAACAATCCAAATCAGACCAAATCAAACCGAATTAGAAAAAGCCCACATTTAGTAGCTACAATGCTCCCGGATGGCCTTCCAGTTCCCCAGAGAGGAGATGGGAAAGGGAGACCGGAAAAACCAAGAGTCTGTTTTCTGGGGGACAGTTTAAATACCCCGTGGGAGTGGTCCTGAGCATCTCTGGGGGAGGGGTCATCATTTGGCAGACTTTGTGAGAGATGCAGCAGGGTTTGGAGGGAGATGGGGGAGGAGGGCTTGGGTGGAGCCTGCACCATAGCATTCCGGACTCTTTGGGTGTCTGGATGCCAGGGTCTGGGGTGAAGGTTCCACCATAACAGTGAACATAAGACAGGACAGTCCTACCTGAGAGATAAGCATGTGTAGATGTACACCCTCCCAAGTGAACAGCAAATTGCTCGGTGTGCTAGTGGCTAGGGAGTGTAGCCCAGAGCAGCTGGGCGTTGGTGGCTTCCAAGATGTAAATATTAAACTCTGCTCCTGGAAAGCCCTTCTAGGTCCCTGTGCCCCATGAGGGTCCATTAGAGTGCCTGCTGGATGGAGGGCTTCCATGATTTTAGAAAGGGAAGAGAAGGGATGGTTCTTTTGTCTGCCTGTTATTGGGCTTTGTGAAATGTGGCAGTGAAATCAGAATACCCTGCTTCCTTTCATTTTGAGCGCCCGTGGTGACCAACCCAGTATGACAATGCGTGTTTGCCTGGCTTGCAGGAAAGCAAACTTCTCGTGGGACAAAACCATTTTACAATAGCAGGTTTGTTAAGGTTATGATTTTTAAATCCCTCCTCACAAATCTCCTTAGGGTTGGAAGTGCTTAGAAATCTTTTTTTTTTCTTTCTTTTTTTTTGCGGGGGGGGGGCTGGGGTGGGTGGTAGGGTAGAACCGAAGTAAAGTCTGCCTTCTAAAATCTCTTCTTTGTAACGAATGTCTCTCGAGTCAGTGTCTTTAATTGGATTTTGGTAATGGTGACCTTGTGCTGGTGGCAATTCTGAGGCTGGCTCTTCCCCACCCCATTGAACCAACTCCTTCCTCAGCCTCTCAGGTGCTGGGAGCTGCCAGGCTCAGCTCTCCTTTGTGAATCCCTGGCTCTTCCTGGCTGGGGGTTTTAAGGAACTCAGCACATAGGTGGTGTTGAAGAGGCTCTTTCTTGACCGTCTTCCCTGCTGCACTGGATTGTTTTTTTTTTTTTTTTTCTTTCTTTCTACTCTCTTGTCTCCAGCTTCAAGAATCCTCCTCTTTTCATCCCGAGTAAACCTACCAGCATCATCACCAGTCACTTGTTTTCCTCAGTTTGGAGTCTTGATAGCTGAGATCCCTGGTCCTCTGTTGCTCTGAAGGCAGGAGGAAGCTCTGTTTCCAGAAGCTTCTTTCTGCGTCACTTTCACACGCCATTCCCTCCTGTGTGTATCAGTCTCTGTCGATGTCCCTAGTCCACCGTGGCATCATCTCAACGATGATGTAAAGACATCAGCAAAGAGCCTGTTTTCAAATGAGGTCACATCCTAGGGTGCCGGGAGCTAGTATGTCTAAATATGAATTCTAGGAGAGACACAAACTAGCCCAGACCACATGCCAGCTGCAAGGGAGACTAGCTGCAAATGGGTGCTTTTGTTGCATTGTGATGAGCAAGTGAGGCTTCTGCAGAGGTGACCACAGCAGTGACTGAGAGAGGCTGCAGTGCCTGCCATGTTGACATTCTGAAGGTTGACCTTAAGGTTGACAGTGATAAGACAGGAAGTCCTGCCCTCCCCCAATTCAAAACCAAATCCCAGTTCTTGCTGCTGCTGTTTGGCGCCCTGTCAGGGTTGCCAGAGTTTGCAAACACAAAAGCCAGGACTATTGGAATGTCACATAAACACACTTAAAAAATATAGCTCAAGTAGTGCGTGGGACACGGATATATAGTTGTGATTACAGGAAACTAACGTGTTTTTGTTTTGTGGGAAATGAGGTCTTGTTAGGTAGACTTGGCTGGCCTCATATTTGATCACCCTGTAGACCAGGCTGGCTCAAACTCTTGCCTTAACCTTCCAGGTGTTGAGATTACAGACATGTGTCACCACACCCAGCAATAATCAATCATTACTTATATGAAATTCAAATTTAACTCATGGCCTGGATTTTTTGTTGTTGTTCTCTGGTCTTCATTAGATACTTTGAGTTTGACTTTCCCTTTAAAATTCCACAAAATATCTAGTATTAAGGGGTCAGGAAATAATAGAGACATGTTTTTTTTTCTATAGGTGACTCCTGACCTGGTGGTCTCTCTTCTAATGGAGAATAGCTGAGCTTCTAATTCCTAGCACTTTTTTTTTTTTTTTTTTAAACATGGTTATTTAGGCTGTGTCTCTGATCTGCTAAATATCTTGACAAACTATTTAACATCTGGGCCACACTGTCCTTTGCAAAATGGAACTGATGGCCATTGACTCAACTTGAGGTCCCCTTCAGTATTTGCAACAACATAGATTTTCTGTAAGTCAGGACCTTTAGCATGACCTGGGGACTCATTAGAGATACAGACTTTTGGGCCTCCTTTGGTAGTGGCACCCACCTGTAACAAAGACCCCCAGTGAAAACTGGGGGTGGGGTGGGGGTCTGTGCCCAGTAAAGCTGGATCTGTCAGGTGTAAATGATGCAGGTGAATTGCTGTGGGTACCCTTGCAAGTGCCCCTGTGCTCTCAGAGTAAGGTGAGGACCGTCATTACCTCTGGTCACTCGTGTGTGCCTTCCTTTTGTCTTTTAGTTTGGGTTTTTCCGTATATCCTAGTTACTTCCCTATCGCTGTGAAGAGGCGCCATGACCAAGAAGAAGGAAGTTTTTGGAGGCTTGCTTACAGTTTCAGGGGTTTGGAGTTCATGGCCGGAATATGGCAGCAGGCAGGCATGGTGCTGAAGCCATAGCTGAGGGCTTACATCTGATCCACAAGCACGTAGTGGAGAGAGATCTGACTGGGAATGGCTTGGGCTTTTGGAACCTCAAAGCCAGCGACACACCTCCTCCAAGGCCACTCCTCCTAATCCTTTCCAAACATTTCCACCAACTGGGGTCTAGGCATTTAAATATGAGCCAGTGGGGGCCGTGCTCATGGGAACCACCACACCACAACTGTTTGGTGGGGGTGGGGTGGGAGAGGTGGGAAGTACAGCTAAGGAGATTTGGGTTTTAACCCAGGGCTACAGCTCCCCAGAAGTCATGAACACATTTGCGGTACAGTGTATGTGCAGGCTAGTTTTTATGTCAACCACACAGGCTAGAGTCATCTAAGAAGAGGGAACCTCTACTGAGAAATTGCTCCTATAAGACAGGGCTGCGGGCAAGCTTTTGGGGCACTTTCTTAATTAATGATTCATGTGGGATGGGCCAGGTCATTGAGTTGCAGCCACCCCTGGGCTGCTGATCCTGAGTGTTATAACAAAGCAGGCTGAGCAAGTCATGAGGAGCAAGCCTGAAAGCAGAACTCCTCCATGGCCTCGGCGACCGTTCCCGCCTCCAGGTTCCTGCCTTGTTTGAGTTTCTGCCCTGACTTCCTTCGACAATGAACAGTGATGTGGAAATGTAAGCAAAATAAACCCTTTCCTCCCCAAGTTGCTTTTGGTCATGGTGTTTAGTCACAGCCATAGAAACCCTAACGAAGATAGTATAAGGCAATCCTGGTAGCTTTGAGGGCCCTGGGCCTGCCTGCTGCTCTCCACAAAGAACTTCAAGGCTGGTGTGGAGGGATGTCTTCCCAAGGGGGACTTATTTCCCAGTGGCCAAGGTGGTAGATTGATCCTCTCATTCTGTCCATCTCTGTTGGTTTGACCATTAGTACCTACCATGTCATGTTCTGCAGCAGCAGAAGAGGTGGAAAGCCTGGGAACCTCCTACACCATAGCTTGACCATTTCTGGGATGAAACACCCCCCCCAAAAACAGCCTCATTCGGCCCAAGGCTTTTGTGGAGGGCTCTGAATGACTCGTGTTTTCTCTCCCGGCCAGCCGGCTTTAGTACTGTCTCCTGCCTGTGTCATACACTTGGAAGATGAGCATCGCATATCAAACCGAACCCCTGCTGTAAGATGAGCTCAGAGAGAACAAAAAGGGAGGACAGGTGGGCACAGTGCCCTGGAGATGGAAGCTGCTTACTGTGAGCACGTGAGCACACTCCAGCCCAGACCTGTGACCCTCACAGCTGTGGGAGATTGGGAGTGGCCTGATCCTCTTACAGTGGGTGGAACTGGGCCCAGGGAGTTGATTGATGTTCTCAAGGATGACCAGGAAAGGCAGAGAGAGGCTGGGCTGTTGCACTAGGACCCGGAAAGCTGTGGGAAAACTGAGCTTGTCATGTGGAGATGCCAACTTGTGAGACTTGGAGCTGGCTTTGTTCTTACCTCGTACTACATGGCTACCGAGACTACTTTTGACCCAGGGTCCCCCTGGATGATGAGAAAACTAAAGCAAGTCCCCCACTGTGTGAGCTACGGGAAGCCTCCTCCCTCCCAGGAATTACGGTCAAGTCTGGACTTGATTTTCATTTCAGCAACTAGAATTCAGCAAGCAAAACAACTATTTAAAAGATCGAACAAGTCATATGCTTCCTGATGCTTCAGAAGCTGAGTGCGCCGTGTAAGTGTGGACGTGTCACCTCGCAGCAGACACTTGATTCTATCCAGTTCCCTAATGACAGCCTAGAGAGCCTATGCCAGTGGTTCTCAACCTTGTCAATACTGTGACCCTTTAGTACAGTTCCTCATGATGTGGTGACCCAGGCCATAAAATTACTTTCGTTGCAACTTCATAAATTGTAATTTTGCTGCTGTTAGGGGTCATGATGTAAATATCTGGTATGTCACCCTAGTGAGAGGGTCGCAATCAACCTCTGGTCTGTGCCATTCGGTGTGGCATTTCTGCAGGCTTAGCAGAACCTCTGAGCCCCTGGGTTGTTGACCGGCTTGACGCTTGAGATGGATGGGAACACTGGTATCTGGCTGTTTCCTTCCTGTCCATACCCCTCTGGCCCAGACCCCCACCGCTCAGTTTGACGTAATTTTGTTATTGTGATCTTTACTTCCCCAGGTCTCTAGATCAGAACTTTCTTGTGTTTTCTGTTGTTTTTACAATAGTTTTTTTTGTCCTTCAATTAACAAGTTTGCTGAGATAAGTGTTCTGCAGCATGACAGCCTACTCAATGGTGTGTCATGTCCAGGGTGTGTCATAAGAAGCCAGGGGCTATGAATTAGAGGGATCAGGAGTACGTGTCTGACACGTAATTCTTGATAGATTTCCTTGCAGCCTTACAGAAAGGGCTGGCTCTTCACGGAGACAATCCAGAAGCCATGGCCTTCTATTCCTAAATCATCTCACCTTTGCTTCTTCCTTTTGTGCTATAGAAAACATCCTTTGTCTCCTTATGTTGCTATCAAATGAAAGAAAGCTGAATGGTAGTCAGCCAGGTCTTTCTTCCTGGGACCCTTGCATAGAAAGAGAAGGTGTTTCTTAAGGTCATGGTTACAAAACAGCACATGGCACAATTCTGAAGGCCAGCATCAGTGGTGGTTGCTTCTGCTCCTGTCAGGGAGAGAGCCCTTCTCATTGACTCGTGGATAGCCGCCACCTCCATGCCTCTTGATGTGCTCTCCTCCTGTGTGTCTGCCTCTGTGTCATTGTTTCCCAGGTTTTTAAGGATGGCACAAATCATATTGAAATGAGTCCCCACCCTAATGACCTCATTTTACGTTCTTATCTCTGTACAGATCCTATTCCAAACAAAATATTATGAGGTAATAAGAGCCCCAACATAACTTTTGGAGGTGAGGGAGCACAATGTAACCCATAACTGTGTGTGTATGTGTATGTGTACACATTCACTCTGTGAACCATCTTGGTGTTTATAATTAAGGTATCAGTGACATCATCTTCCATCTTCCATGTTGGGAGGTCAGAGCTGCTGATACATGAGTGGAGGTCAGAATCTTGCTCCTGAAGGCTATGTGTGTATATACCTGAGTATATTCTAGAGCCTTCTCTCTCCTGCCTTCTCAGGGGGTAGATTAAGCCTTCAAGACCTAAGGAATGTACTGTACCTCTGGCATTTGAAAGGCAGTGAGGAAGCCCCTAGCTTCTGTGGCTCTGACCCACTCTAGCTACAGATCATTTGAGTACAGTTCCTGTTGTCTCTGAGCCACAGCTGCCATGTCAGTAAACAGGGATCATACTCCGGATTACAGTAAGGCATAAATGATGTCATTTGCCAGACATGCTCGGTGTAGCGCCTTGCTAATAAAGGACTTATAATTGCCACTTGTGGTATTTATTCTGAATGAGTATGTAGGACTGTTCTGTTCATCTTCTGTCTGTGGGAAATGGTGGTAAGAGTTCCATCTATTTGCACAGCAACTTTACAGTTTCATACGTTACTTGTCGGCTTTATTCCTAGAGCTTTGCAGTAAAGGATAGCTTTATTTTCAGTTTTTTTTTAACATTTACTTTTAATTATGTGGCTAAGTGAGAGGTGGGGTTAGGGGTGTGTACGTGTGAGTGCAGGTGCCCCGGAAGTCCAGAAGGGGTGTCAGATCCCCTGGGGCTGGGGTTCAGGTGGTTGTGAACCATTTGATGTGGGTGTGGGAACCAAACCTGGGTGTCTCTGAAGAGCCGTACATGCTCTAACCACTAGGCTACCTCGTCAGCCCTGACGTTTTATTTCTTTATTTTATTGCCGGGAGGGTGCCGTGTTGCATGTGTGGAGGTCGGAGTTAGTACTTGTAGGAATCAGTTCTCACCTTTATCTCCCGATCCATCCCACCTAGTTTATTTATTGCTGGGCAGGATGGAGACAAGGTCTCATGGCCCACGTGCACGCACTTTGCTTTATTCTCGCTGTCCATTTGGGTGACAGGGTCAGAGAGACGTGGAAACACGGTGGCAAAGGGCAGCTCTAGAAATGAGCTTTAGACTCTGTCATGCATGGCCTTCCTAAAAGAGTGAGGCGAAATAAAGCAACAAGGTGAAAAAGATACCACCTTGTCACTTTGCAAAGACCGCTCTTTCTTTAGCAAGCCTGACCTTGCTGATTGAGCCTCACTTGCTTTAAATACTTGAGGCCAGAGTGTTTCAGATTTCCAGTGTCTTTGGACTGAGGAATGTCTGCATGCATGTATTTAAAAATTATCAGGAGGGGACTCATGTCTGAACTAGACATTTATGCTTATGTTTCACATTCTCTGAAAGTGATTTTATATAGTATTTCTAGTCTCGTGGAGCGTAGAGTTTTCCAAACATGGCTTCATGTCCACAGTTAAAGTTTTTCAGATTTTCGTATTTTGGTTTTCTATAATAGGGGTACTCACCCTGGGTACCTGTTTCCTATAGATGGAAACATTACAGTGTTGTCGTACTCTTGAAAGCAGCTTCCTGGTTTATAACTGGGACTATATGCCATGCCCATCACAGGGCAAGTGCTAACGAAGGGTAAGTCCCCAGAAGTGGAATTGTTGTATCAAAGGGTCAGTGCCTTTGTAACCTCAACAGAAATGGACAAATGACCCTGCATGAAGATGGTACTATATTGCATTCCCACCAGTACTGTGTAATAAGACAAAGATTTCCCCATAGCCTCAGTAGGGACTTTTGCCCATCTGATCAGGTATGAAGTCGTATCTCAGTGTGATTTTAGTTTACATTGCTCTTCTGTGTGAAGCTGAGCATCAGTTTCAATACATAAGAGCTGTCTGTGTTACCTTTTTCTGTGAATTGTCTGTTTGTACAATTTACACATTTTTCTGCTGCTTTTGGATCTTTCTTTTCATCTAACTTCTCGGAGCTTTTTACATTCTGGCAAGATGAACCACTTGTCTGAGAACTGAAAACATTTGCCCCAGGTGGCATTTAATGACTTTCCTTTCTTTTAATTCTCTCTCTCTCTCTCTCTCTCTCTCTCTCTCTCTCTCTCTCTCTCTCTCTCTCTCTCTCCCTCCCTCCCTCTCTCTTCCTCTCCCTCTCCCCCCCCTCTCTCCTGTGTGTGTGTGTCTGTCTGTCTTTCCTTCTCTCCCACCACACGCCACCCCCTTTCTTTCATCAATACTGGGCCTCAAGCATCTATACTCAACCTCTGACCCACATCCCTAGCCCCATTTGTCTCTTGATTTTGTCCACTGTAATTTTTCTCATGTCCATATTCTGGATTTCTATATAACGGAAGAGATCTGAAGTAGTGTGGGAATTGTCAGCATAGAAACCCATAGAATGCCGGTATTGGGCAGGGTGCAGGAGTCAGCCGGGCCGCAGGTTACAAACTGGTGGCTTGTGGTTACAGTTTTCCTGTACATACGTTTTCTTTGGCTTATTTACTGTTGACCCACGCAGTGTCTAAACTTTTTGAATTAGCCTCCAGGATTGTAAAATCCAACAAACTCTGCTTTAACAATGCCAGGAATTGGTCTACACCGGGCCATGCCTCTTCTTTCTTTCCACAGTGGGGCAAAAAAGCAGCCTCCCCTGTCGCCCCCACCCTAACACATGCTCAGTTCTCCACTCCCCATCTCCCAGACCCCTAAAACAGACAGTGTCCATCATTCACCATTCACTTAGCCCTGAACTGTGTGCTTTTCTTTACAATGATGTAAAGGAACATCTTTACATTTTGTGAACTTGTTTCTTCCTCAAAGTAGACCTGTGACAGGCAGGCAGGCCAGGATGGTGATGTGCAAAGAGCATTAGGCAGGAGCGTATTTCTTGGTTGACATTGGCCGCTTCCAGCAGGGGTATCCATGCAGGGAGTATGCGCTTACCGCACCAGGACCACTCTGCTTGCTGGGCCCTGGACACATTTTGCTGTGATTCTTGTACATTCACTTCACCGATTTTATAGCTCAAAGACGTTACTCTTTTAGAAACACACAGTAAGTCACTGGCAACACTGTCCTTCATGGGAGCAGTGGTCCACAAGGACCAGTCTAACTTGGATAATAAGAGCAGTGTGATTTTTTTTTTTTTATTTTAACAATTCTTCTTTTAAAAAAGATTCATTATTTAAATTTTATGTGTATGAGTATTTGCCTGCATGTTTATGTACCACACATGTACAGTACTCACACCGGCCAGATGGAGCAACATCTGGCCCTCTGAAACTGGAATTAGAGATGGTTATTAGCCACCATGTGGACCCTTGGAACCAAACCTGGGACTTTAAAAAGAGCATCAAGCTCTCTTAACCTCAGTGCTGTCTCCAGCCCCAGAAGCCGTTTCAGATGCGTTAGTGAGCAACTCTTTTTAAGGGTGGCTCACAACTTTAATCCCAGCACTCAGGAGACAGAGGCAGGTAGATCTCTGTGAGTTGGAGGCCAGCCTGGTCTACAAAGCGAGTTCCAGGACAGACTCCAAAGCAATACAGAGAAACCCTGCCTCAAAACAAAAAGCAAACAAAAACCAAAAATTTTAAATACTTTAAAACAATCAGGTTTGAATTTTTTTGAGCAAAGTTTCAGTTTCTGTAGCTCTATAGAAAGTAGGAACCAGACCATTTTCTTCTTCCTCTAATCAAACAGGAAGTAGGTAAGGAAGAAAGCACAGAGGTGATATGTGACTCAGTATACCTCTGGAGAGCCTGGGTGTGATGTTGTCCCTTAAGAATGCAGGAGGATGACTCAAAGGAGCACCTTATCACCGTAAGGATGGCATGGGGTGGGGTTGACCTTGAGGTAGCATTTGAAGGCTGGGCTGGGGCTCTAGAAACTTGGAGAGCTGAGAAATGTCTGCCTCCCTGCAACCACCTCCTTGACCAACTCTTGAGATGACTCCAAGGGTCTGTTACACAGCACGATGCTCCCTGAAGAATTCTGAGGTTGTGAACGAGGGCTGCAGGACACAGGTAAAATCTCAGGACTGGAGGCTTGTTCCTGCAGCCAGCTCATCATGCTTTGTCTGTCCCCTTTGTTCCGCTCTCATCCTAGAGCAGAGCCCCTGTCCATGTCCCGCTGTCTGTTCACTCACAGCTACTGACTGACGGCTGCCTCCCTGACACCATTGTGACTGTATGGCCAGAAGTGGGTGTTTGTAAGTCCTCTGGGGCATGCTGCTGCCTTAAAGAAGTCCGAAGAGCTCAATGTGGTCTATAAAGTCTGCTGGCTCCCACCATGCAGCCCCTGCCTCTGATCCTAGCCTGAGTCCACTTAAGCCACTGCTTAACTGTTGTGTTTTAGTTGTGGCAAAACTTCTCACCTTAATTATTTTTAAGTAAGACTGTTAGTCATGTTGGGTTAGGGATTAAGTATATTCACCGATTGTTGAACCAATCTACACAAATATCTCAAATTACTTGAAGTGATAGCCATTGAATAACTGCTCCCCATTTTTCTCTTTCTTCCTGAGTGACTGCCATTCTCCTTTTTGTCTGTAAGGATTTGACAGTCCTAAACTGGGTGGTGGTGGCACACGCCTTTGATCCCAACACTCTGGAGGCAGAGGCAGGCAGATCTTTGTGATTTCGAGGCCAGCCTGGGCTACAGAGTAAGTGCCAGGATAGGCGCCAAAGCTACACAGAGAAACCCTGTCCCAAAAAAGAAAAAAAGAAGAATCTGACAGTCCTAGAGAGCCTGTACCTATGGGACCTGATGCAATGTCAGTGTCAAAGCATGTGTCTGCGCTTCCTCTCTTTGAAGGCTGGTTGGGAAATATTTGCATATATATGTATTAAGAAATCTCAGAGTGGGGGTGGAACCTGTGTCTGAACTAGATTTCCTTCATGCTTTCGTATTTACTTTCTATCCACTGAAAGTGATTTTGTACGGTATTTCTAGCGTTGTCTTCTTTGTGTGTGAATGGGTATGTATTTGTGGGTGGGTGCGTCTATCTGTGTGCCAGGGTCAGAGGTCAGTTTTGGACATTATTCCTCGGGAGCTTGAGACAGCGTCTGCTGTTGGCATGGAACTTGCCAAGTGGGTTAGATCGGCTGACCTAGGGCCATTTGTACCTCACTGGTGCTGGGATTACAAGCACATGCTACAATGCCTGGCTTTTCATGTAGGTTCTGAGGGCAGCACTCAAGTCCTTATGCCAGAAATACTTTTCCAAGCGAGCCATCTCTGCAGCCCTGAAACCCTGGTTTCAATTCTCTTGAGTTTATACTCAATAGTAATGCTGAGCCCTATACTAATTATTATTTAAAGTTTTCTGAGCAACTTCCATACAATTTTCTGAAGTAGATGCACTGAGTTACGTTCCCACCAACGAAGCACATGGTTCCAATTTCTTCATGTCCCCAGTAAGACATTTTATTTTCTCTAATTGTAGCTTTCCTAGTGGGGAGGCCATTCTGATGTGCATTTCCCTGATGCTCGGTGATGTTAGACACCATTTCCTAGGATTGCAAGCATGCATATACCACCACCCTGGTCTTATTTCAATAATTTTAGACCACATTCCCTTGCTTGAATGTGGGCCCGGGTTTCCCTAATGGTGACTTTGATGGTGAAACTTTGTGCATGCCTGGTTCTAATGTAGTTCCAAAATATGCCCTGGTTTTGTCTCCCTTGCCCCTCGTTTATGAAGGAGGCAAGAAGAAGGGAAACAGAGCCCAATCCTACAGTGGCAGAACAGAGATGGGGATGTCTCTCTCTGCTTCCCTCCCTCCCTCTTCTCTCCTTCCCTCCCCTCCCCTTCTCCTCCATGCTTCTTCCCTGTAGGGAGGTTAACACTTGTCTCATCCCTTCTCCATCCTTGGCTGCCTGTCTCTGCCCTTCCTGTCTCTCCTCCTGCTGGATTGGATCCTGGGGTGGCTTCCCAACACTTTCCTTACTTGTAGGCCTGATCTTGTTCACTGCTGCTCAGGACATTTTCCGCAATACAGATGTCACCATTGGGTGTTTCTCTGCTTCCTTCTGTATAAAGAGCACACCACTTCTGTGGCCCGTAGGCTGTCCATGGTAGCCCTGTCTTTGACTCGTGTCTTAAGCGCCTTTCTGGCTTGGGTTGTTCATCCAATGTGCCTGGACCTAGATTTCCGTAACTTCCTGGTCTTCCTACCAAGAAGACCCAGGACCTGCTCTGTAGCCACAGTCTACCCCTGGCTGCTCTAGCCCTGCCTGCCTCTTGCCAATGGGCCTGTTTATAGTGTAACTGTTCCGTTTTCCAACCCCCAGCTGGATCAGACTCCCAAGGACAGAGACTTAACGCTAGCCCAATGCCTCTCATAAAGCAGGTATTTGTAGAATGGTGGAGGGAGATGTAAAAGGAAAGTGTGAGATTTCTAGATCTTGTCTCTTCCTAGACTCTGCCCTCTGTCATGTTCTCCCAGCCCAGGGTGGCTGAAGTTAGCAGGAACTCCCACAGTGACCCAGTTCAAAATTCCTTCTTTCTCTGGCCACTGTGAAACAAACTGACCCTGGCCTGCCTTCTGGTAAATGCAACCCAGCAGGGATGACTCAGCCCTGTGTGACTCAGGCTCAGCCACACAGCTGGAAGGGCAGCCAGCATGTCTGCAGGGGAGGGCAGTCATTAAAGCTGGAGCCCCAGGCAGGCATGTGCCAGCAGGCCTCACTGAAGCCAGGCTGCAAGCTGTCCTCTCTCAACTGGCATGGCAGCACTGGGGTCAGGAGGCTGAGACAGGAGGATTGCCACAAGTTAGAGGTCTACTTAATAAGACCCTATCTGTAAAAGCAAACAACTCTTTTGCCTAATTTAATTATTTTATATAATAGTTCACCCGTGATTTTAGGTATGGTGCTGTAGTCCTTGTTTTGCTTAACCCTCACAGTAGCCCAGCAGCAGAAGTAATAGCAAATATGCTTCAAACATATACCCCCCCACACATGTGCACACATGCACATACACACACACACACACACACACACACACACACACACGAGTACATGCACTACACACATGTGCACACATGCACACACACAATGTGCCACATTTATTGCATTAAGTACTTCTCTCATGGTGGTGACAAAACATCTGATGAGAGCAGGTGAAAGCAGGGAGTGTCTATTTGAGCTCACAGTTTGAGGGTACAGCCTGTCATGGTAGGGAGGGCATGGTGTAGGTGTCTGCAGCCGCTGCTGACATTGTATCCATAGTTAGGAAACAGACCATTTGCATGGAGGTGGTATCATCTACATGCAGGGAAGGCCTTTAGTCTCCAGTTAAACATTTCTAGGAACACCTTCAGGGATAGATCTAGAAGTATGTTTCCAAGGTGATTCTAAATTCAGGCAGGTTGTAGAATCATCACACAGTGCTTAGCATGATCCATCTATTTTTTTTTTTTTCAATACCCCATGGTACAGGAGCTCTTATCCTTACTTCAGACGTAGAAACGTGGCTACTGAATTGTCTAAGAGAGCTTAGACAATTGCCTCACAGTGATGTAGGAAATAAAGGACAGGATTATGACATAGGGGAGGAAATTGAGCCCAGAGAGGTTAGTCATTTACCCAAAGACACATGGCCAGGCAGTGATGGGCTGCAGTGCCCTTCTGCCAGTACAGACATCACACTCTGGGCTTGGTTCTCTGCAGCCCTCCACAGGGGTGCTTCCCAAGGACCAAGTGCAGAGATAAGGCAGGCTGCTGAGGCAGAAGCTTTCCTCTGAACCCGGGCTGTAGCAGATGGGGGCCACTGAGAGAATGCTGTGTTTTCCATCTCTTTCCCCTTTGGGGGTCTCAGAGCATCTCCTCACCTGGGAGATACTGACAAGATCCCTTTTTCCCCACAGACAGCGAGGCAGTCCACTACCACTACGGCCCAAAGGACCTGGTCACCATCTTGTTCTACGTCTTCATCACCATCATCTTGCATGCTGTAGTACAAGAGTACATCTTAGACGTAAGTGATGCGGATGGATTGGGCGGTCCACTGGGATGCTGAACCTTACCTTGAAAACCACAGCTCTGATTCCTTCTGTCTGCTAACTTAGATCCTCTGGGTGGCCCCAGAGGCTAGATCCCTTCACCACTCTTTCTGTCCTCTCTTAGAATCTTTAATTCACATTTGGGACAGCAGTTCATAAGGGAGAAAGCTGTCCGGAAGACAGCATGGGCATATACTCGTGGTCCCTCAAACCCAGCATGACTGGGAGATGTTTTCTTTCCACAGAAGCTAACAGCCTTAACACCTACTGCTTTCTAAAAGTGTTGACCAGAAACTCAGCACCATAGACAGGCAGTAGTAGGCTTATGCTCAATAGCTGGGGTTGTGAGGAGTTGGAACTCTGTAAGTGGTTTGTAAAGGGGAAACGGTAGCGTGTAATCTGCTGGGTGTCTGCATGCTGCTGTATTGACATTCGGGTTTCCTCTCGTCTGTAGAAAATCAGCAAACGGCTTCATCTCTCCAAGGTCAAACACAGCAAGTTCAATGAATCTGGACAGCTGCTCGTCTTTCATCTCAGCTCAGTGGTATGGTGCCTCTACGTGGTGGCCACGGTGAGTAGTCCTCGTGACAGCTGAAGAGTAAAGCCAAGCCACCAAGCATGCCCTTCAGTGCCGATGAAATGACAGTGAAGGGCTTAAAGGGAAGAAAAGGAATAGGGACAGGCGCCTTGGAATTGAAACTCAGTTTACATTCACCTGCTATTATAGAGAGTGGTAGGTTAAGTAGTATAGATGCCCACCGAATGGATTCCTCCTCTTTAAAAAAACTTGTTACAGTTTCTACCCATGTTTCAATATCAGGTGTCCACATAGCTCTGTGTTGTTTTATCAGCCCTGTCTTCAAACACTGTCCCACAGGGTAACTTCCCCCCCAGTACTGGGCCTTCTACATGCTAGGTAAATGCTCTTCCCCGTGAGCTACATTCTCCACTCACAAGATAAATTTATATTCACTCCATACCCCTGATGCTGACTTCAGAGTCTCCAGGTCAGCCAGTTTTCCAGTGTGTCCCCAGCCACGGACTTCCAAAGTGGCAAGCATGGAAGCGTGGCTTGGACTTGGGTGTTGGGATCTGTTCGTGTTGCTGTGACACAATACCTGCTACAAACCACTGGAAGGAGGGAAGACTTAGGCCAGCTCATAACCTCAGTGTTCCCATCTGTGGTGACTGAATTCCACTGCTTGGCGCCTGAGGAGGAGATCCACTTCATGTTACGTGGAATAAAGTGGCTCATTTCACGGTGAACAGGAAGCAGAGGCGGAAAGAAAGAAACCAGAGTCAGTGTGCCCCGCTTCGGGGCCTGTCCCAGTGCCCCACCTCCAGCTAGGCCCCACCTCCTAGCTTCTACCGCCACCCAGCAGTGCCACAATTGATGCCACACGATCTAATCACTTCTCCAAAGACCCAGCCCTGAGCATTGCACCGGGAGACCAAGTCATGAATACTTGGTTAGCGTGTTCTCCACATCTAACCAGTTAACAAAGGCCAGCACTGCCCTTCTGTACATCAAATCATTTGATAGAAAAGCAAAAATCCCTTCAGACAAGGACTGTGGATTGTCTTTCCGGGTTCACTGTGCTATTGGCAGCCACTCTCTTCCGGTGCACCTTTGTCTATAACCAGGTCCCAGCAGAAACCCAGGCCTGCGATTTGGGGATTACATCAGCTCTCTGATCTCAGAGATCCTTCCCTGCTGTGCTGCCTCCCCTGTCTCTCACTGACAGAGGGAACCCTGACTCCAGAGCTGTGTGCAGACTGAGTGCACAGACGTAAAGCAGGAGGCAGCATGTCCCTTTTGTGTGTTGCTTTTATTCCTATTATCAGTTCATCTCAGAACTCTTTCTGAGCAGCTCGCTAGGAATTTTAAATGAGAGAGCAAAGACTTCCGTCCTCTCAGAGGGGGCTCCCATATCCATCTCTACTCCCAGGGGACAGAGCTACATTGCAGCAATGGGGCCACCCGCTGCCCTTGTGTACTGAGCCTGTGAACTTTACCATCTCGGGCCTCTCCCAGCTTCCTGACATTGAGCCCATGCCCACCTCTTGGAGGCCTTTGCCGCTCAAGGCAAAAGGGCGGGCGTCAGCATACCAAAGACACTGGACTGTTTTGTGGGGAGTACTACCTCATCTCTGAGGCCTTCTGCCCGTGTGCCCTCGCTGTGACACCCCACCCCAGCCATGATCAGACCAGGGTCTCCTTAGGGAAATTCCCAGGGCTTTCATCTCTTAGGAAGCCCATTCCCCACTCAGCGTGCTCAGCAAGACACAGACTAGGACACCATGCAGGCTCCTGGTTTTAGTCCCTGCACTCACCTCCCCTATCCTAACCATCTGCGTGGGAGGAAAAAATGGAGAATTTGAAAATCCATCTTGTATACGTTGGTGTTTTGCCTGCATGTGCGTGGGGGAGGGTGTTGGATCCCCTGGAAGTGGAGTTACAGACAGTTGTGAGTAGGTGCTGGGAATTGAACCCAGGTCCTCCGGTAGAGCAGTCAGTGTTCCTTACCTCGGCACCAATCTCTCCAGCCCCGAGGAGTTGTTTTGTACAGGGAGCAGAATCACCTGGTTCTCAAATCATGGTTTTCCACTGGAGTGGAAAGCTGTCATGGTCCTTTCCTCTCCTTCACTTAAAGTCAGCGGGCCCAGCCTGCTCCGCCTTCAAAGTTCTGAAATTCGCAGCTCTGCTTTCTACATGTACCCTCTCCCTGAAGTCCTGCAGGCCCCTCAGAGGTCAGACGGTGGTCATGTGCCCCTGGCATCCCTAGCAGGGGTCAGAGATGCTCTTTTCTTTCCGTTCAGAGGACAGCCCCACAGGGAAGCTCATCTGGCCCCAGCCCTCATTAAAGTAAAGGATACATAACCCCGGCCCTCTCCGCCTTTTGGCTGCACTGCTGATTTCCTCCTTTCCTGGGGAGTGTACTTCCATTCTGGGCCCTCCACTCAGCCCGTTATCCGCTCCGCCAGATGGATCTCTTTAAAGCCTGAGCTAAATCATGTGTTCTCCCGCTTAAAATAAGTTCCCCTCACAGCTGCAGTGAAATTGTTTTCTCTTCCTTGCTTGTGTGACCTGGGTCTGGAACCTTGCTGGTGACATCAGCATGGACGATGCTCATCACTGCTCCTCTGACTCTGCTGGCCGCTTCCTTTGCTGGAGTGCTCTGTCCACAGATATCAGATGGCCAGCCCATCCATGCCATCTGTCCTCCTCCTAAGTGTCACTTCCTCAGAACACCCTCCCCCTTGGCATTTGCCACACCATGCCTGTTACTGGTGTTTCACTGACTCAAGCTGCCCGCTAGCAGGCACCATGCTCCAACTGCTGCACACATCCTTAGTACAGTCCCTAGCACGTGCTAAGACAAATGGCCCTGGGGGTGCCTGGGTCTAGGTAGCAGCTCGCTGCGTTATGTCTGAACTCTGCTAGTTTTGTGGTTCTTGTTTGAACACCAGAAAGGAAGGTGGCTAGGGAAACAGTGATTGCCCAGCGTGCTGAGGCCTCCAATGGGTAGACGTCAAGAATCAGAAGAGAACTAAGTGTTTCACCTGCCTCCCCCTCCCCACGACACCTGTTGAGGCCCTGGTTTCGGGCTGGAAGGGGTTACAGTACTCGCTGAGTCGCATGCGACCCCGATCTCAGATGCCTTGGCATGCCTGAACTCGGAGGCAGCCAGCCCCAGCCCTCCTTTATCCTCCCTCAGACAGCTGCCTAGACAGGGCTGGAAAGGGCTCCTCACCGAGTATGAGTCATTTTTCCTTTGACTCGCAGCCCCCGCCTCCTCCAGTCCCAGTGGACTGGACATTTGCAAGCAGGCAGCATTTTTTTTCTGAATGTTTTTTTTTTTAGCTTGTTGGCTTCAAAGTTCTGACCTCTCTGTCTCCTAAGTGAAGAGATCAGTCAAGAAGTTCCTGTTTAAACACACACGCCCATCCAGGCCTTGGGTCTCTGGGGTGCCACGGATCCTGGCCTATCTTTTTGGCAGAATGCCCCCCCCCCACTACGCACACTGCCAGCGAGTCCAGGAAGTACCACTCTCCTTGTTAAATACATAGCTGCTTCCTCTAGGAAGGGGCCATCTCCCCCTTCAGGGTTTCCTGGAATGAGGCAGTGTGGCTCATTGGGTGTCACTGTGCCTAAGGGCAGATGTGTGAGTGGCGTAAATGAGGAGTGGTGTGGGTGTGTTAACGCTCACTGCTACCACCACTCCGGTGCCCAGAGCCCCGTACTCCTGTGCCTCACTGCGTGTGACCATGGCAGATATTATAGTTGAGCCAGTAAGGGTTGGGGTGAGACCTCTTCCTTCCAATCTAGGTTGCCATGTCTGTCTGATACGGGTATCTGATTGGCCCTGTCACTTAGCTCACCTAGCTCTCTGTGACCTGGAGGCCCAGGGTGGTAGCTTCAGGACAGTGGACAGTACTCAGAATGCATGGTATAGGTGAGTCGGGCCTTAGTGACTTGAGGGCAAGTGGCTCAGCTCTCCTGGGCATCACAGCTTGCAGTCCTAGCAAACAGTAGCTTTGAGGGACATCCCCAGCTCTGTAGACTTTCTCATTCTCCAGCTCACATCACAGTGGGCTACTGGGCAAACCTCATCTCAGGAGATCTGTCCTGTTTCCTCATTTCCCTTCTTCTCCTTCAGAAAAGTTGTTGAAAACATTCATCAATTCACTCATTCATTCAGTCAACTAACATTCTGGGAATGGATTGTCTTCTCCTGTGTCTCATACTCTTGTATTAAAGATTCATCTTGCCTGTCTGTAGGAATGCTGCAGGTCTTGGGCTGAGGGGACTCTCTTAGTTGGGATTCCTGTCGCTGTGATAAAACACCATAACCAGAAGCAACTTTGGGAGGGAAGGGTTTGTGGTCCTACAGCTTGTGTACATCATCCAGGGGTGTCAGGATCACAGTGTACCCAGTTAGGAAGCAGAGCAAGATGAATGCTGGCTGGTACTCAGCTCTCATTGTCCTTTGTATCCTGCCTGGGACCTCAGCCCATATGGCAGTGACACCCACAGTATGAGTCTCCCTCCTTAGCCTAACTTAGAAACTTCCTCATCGGCAGAAGCAGAGGTTTGTCTTGTAGGTGATTCTAGAACCTGTCGATATTAACCATCACAATGATGTGAAAAGCTTCAGTCTCCAGTGGGTATTGTAATTCTACTGTATTTAACCCTTTAATGTGGAAGCAATTCTCGAGTGTATGGACATCTGGCAGGTACCACACTACTGTTACATAGATTCACATTTATTTCCAACAGTAACTCCATAAAGTTAGTATTTCATTTTACATATGAGCCTGGGGAAACTGGCAAACTAGCAAGCTGTTTCAGTACATATAGATTCTGTAAGGCCCAATCTTCAGACACAAGTCACCAGGCCTCAGAGCACAGCATGTCCCTTCACTGTTGCCCAAGTGCCAGTGGGTCCTACACACTCCTTTGTTTCCAAAAGCTTGGTAGCTGATGGAGGCCAGGTGCATCTCTGATCCATGGACCAGTCACAGCCCCCAACAGGTCACATGGCCACGTCTCTAAATGCTTTCTTTTCTTGCCCACCATAGGAAGGATACTTAACGAACCTGAGGAGCCTCTGGGAAGATTACCCACATGTGTACCTCTCGTGAGTATTCGTGTGACTCTCTGAGGCCGTTGAGGACCAGGTCACGACCTGAACCCTGAACCCGTAGAGCGTAGGGTTGCAAGCAGTAGGTCTGCCTCTGAGAATCTCCACTCGAGGTCGGAGGCGCCTGGTCTCCACGCAGCACACGCGAACAGAACTCTCCGCCTGGCTTTGTGTCTTTCTGGAGAGCCTGCAAGTTCATAGCACACCTTGCACTCCTGTTCCTGTTAATGATGTTGCCAAGACCTGGGCCTGTCTCCCTCTGGAGGCCACCCTGTGTCCCGCAGGCCTCTCAGAGCAGCCATAGCAAAGGGTGTGTCCACACACCGTGTGCTGTGATCAGCTTCCTCCACGGCTTTTCCTTCTCTGGGTTGGAAAAAATGTGTTTGCCCACTATCGCTTCCTCCTGTGGACTTACCATGGCCCTTTAAGTGGTATTAAACTTGGTGCTGTGGGTGTGGTGGTCTCTGGCTCCCTCCGTCCTTCCCTTCCTTTCTCTTTCTCTCCCCCTCCCTCCCTCCTTCCCTTCCTTTCTCCTTCTCTCCCCCTCCCTCCCTTCCTCCCTCCTCCCTGTCCTCTTTCCCTCCCTCCCTCCCTTCTTCCCTCCCTCCCTCTCTTCTTTCCTCCCTCTCTCCCTCTTTCTCTCCCTTCCTGTCACTCCCTCCTTTGCTCCTGGCCCTGCTGGTCACCCACAGCCTTGGCTTAGTGCCTTCCCGTGTGTTCTCAGCAAGTGCCCTGGAGATGCTCTTCCCACTGTGTTACTAATTCCCTGTCTCCAGCTTCCAGGTGAAGTTTTTCTACCTGTGTCAGCTGGCCTACTGGCTGCACTCACTACCTGAGCTTTACTTCCAGAAGGTACGGAAGGTGAGTATGCCCTTCTGCTGTCCTCTTTGGAGGCCCCTATTCCCCACAGCTCTCCCTCCCGTTGGTTCCAGAGACCTCTCCTTTCCCTTTCTCTGGAGCTATGATGTGTTGGCTAATGATGGAGTTAGCTCTTGTGAAGCCCCACACAGACCCCCTGAGACAGCAGTCCGTCTCTTGATTCCTCCACCAGATGTGTGGCCATTGGCAAAAGTCTAATCTAATCTACATACTGGATGGAGAAGATCTTGCCAGCCACCGTCCTTTCTTCAGTTTTCCTCGGGTAGTGCTGAAAATCCTCTTCCAGATCCACACCTGCCTTCTGGCACGAGGCCTGAAGCTGCTGCCTTACCCTTCTTGTCCATAGCCCAGTGTGTGGCGTTCTGGTGTGACATGGGACTGTGGGAGACCGGGCCCTTTCCTGTTCCCTTACGTCCCCTCAGTCCTCTGCGTATTCAGAGAATGAGCATGCTCACTGCCCGCCCCTCTCTCTTCCAGGAAGAAATACCCCGCCAGCTGCAGTACATTTGCCTGTATCTGCTTCATATCGCTGGGGCATACCTCTTAAAGTGAGTGAGGGTAGAGCCAGCCCCTTCCCTGGCCTTTTATGTCTCCGTGTCTGTCCACGTGGTCTCTCAGTCAGCAGGCATTTAGTAGACACCAGCTGTTTGAGGAGTGCCATGCTGAGACTTTGGAGTACAGAACACGGTGGAACAGTCTCTTGTCTTAGTGGTTCATTCTCCACCTGGTGGGAAAGACAGTTACAAGAAAGACAGGTGTGATGAGCTACGAGATGGCACGCACCCCCAGCCATGAGAACCCAGAGCCTTAGCCAACTGGGCCTGAGGCAGAATCAAGGAAGGCTTCCGGTGAAGCTGTCCTTTGAACCATGGCTTTGCCACTACAAACTGGGCTCCTGCCACGTGGTGTCAGAATCCTGCTGGGGTGTACAGCCCTGGGGTGTTTCAATTTGGCTTGGAATGAAATGGAGAGCATTTGGCTCTATGATTGTTCTAGAAGTGGGAAGGGTTCCTATGTTAGGCCGTGAGGATCTTTTTTTCATGGACAGTACATTGGTAAATGAGCTATGCTGTTGGTAATTGGGCTTTCCATGTGCAGAATAGAACCTGAATTTGGGGTAGGCTAGCCTTTGAGACCTTCACTTTGGTGTCCTAGATGTCCTAGAGGGCTGTGGTTCTGAGGAATTCACAACAGGCTTCCTGTAAGAATGGCTGGCATGGGGGAATAGTGTGTGTGTGTGTGAGTGTGTGTGAGTGTGTGTGTGAGTGTGTGAGTGTATGTGAGTATGAGTGTGTGAGTGTGTGTGTATGAGTGTGTGTGCGTGAGTCAGTGTGTGTGAGTGTGAGTGTGAGTGTATGTGAGTATGAGTGTGTGTGTGTGTGAGAGTGTGTGAGTGTGAGTGTATGTGAGTATGAGTGTGTGTGAGTGTGTGTGTGAGTGTGTGTGAGTGTGTGTGAGTGTGTGTGAGTGTATGTGAGTGTATGTGAGTATGAGTGTGTGTGTGAGTGTGTGTGTGTGTGTGTGTGTGTGTGTGTGTGTGTGTGTGTGTGTGTGTGTGTACAGGAGCACATGCACGTGTGTTAGGGTCCACCAGATCTCAAGCTCTGGCTTCCCGTCTCCAGAGGGGCCATGGCAGCTGTTCCAGCTGTGCCCCGAGGTTGGATGCTCATGGCTCACATGCAGAGGGTGATGGTGACTGCTTGCTCCCCAGCACTGTGTACTGAGCACCACACAAAGGGGAACGCTTTCTGCTATCTCAGACAGTAGGAAGTCAGATGGCAAGAAATCTTGATACAGGTACCCACAAAGCTTGGCCGCCTTGTTCGGGCCCCCTGCATAATTCTGGCAGAGTGAGAACGGAAGGGGCCAGATACCGTGACAGGTATGACTCAAGTTCATTATGGGGACAAGTGAGGGCAGCTGACCTAGACGAAACAGGTCATAGCAGGGAGTCAGTCCAAGAAACTACCTGAAGGCTTAGCAGCTCAGCTGTCATAAATGATAAGGCATTGTTGTTCCCACCCCACCCTAAAGAAACAGAAAACAGAGCAGCAGCCTGAGCTCCCACGGGCCAGTGGCTTGTGCTCTGAGGCATCTTGCAGGGAAGGTAAGGCTCATCTCTTCCCCTAGCCTCAGCCGCCTGGGCCTGATCTTGCTGCTGCTGCAGTACTCGACCGAGTTCCTTTTCCACATGGCTCGGCTCTTCTACTTCGCAGATGAGAACAACGAGAGGCTGTAAGTGGGGTTGCTGGCACTGGAGACCTCTGGGGTGGGACCTGGGCGTCTCCTGAGGTGTGAGCAGTCTGGGACGTCTACTCTGGGTGTCAGCCGCCTGTGGCAGCACCCTTTGCTTCCGTGATCTAGAACTCCTGCAATTCTCACCTTGCTGGGTCCTGCTCTCTGTCCCACTCTGGGTGGCTTCTGGAGAAGGGGGGCCAAGGTTCCTTGAAGGGCTCTCAAAGCTGACACTCCTCTTCTGCCCCTGCGAGCAGGTTTAACGCGTGGGCTGCTGCCTTTGGGGTCACACGCCTCTTCATCCTCACTCTCGCTGTGTTGGCCATCGGCTTTGGATTGGCTCGCATGGAAAACCAGGCGTTTGACCCCGAGAAAGGGAACTTCAACACTTTGCCTTGCAGGTGAGTTGGCAGAAGCCTGAAGTGGCCAATCGGGGCTCTCTGGGCACAGCCAGGCACCTCTTGAACATGGCACATCTTCCCAGATGGCCAGGGAAGAGAAGACCCTTGAGGCTCCCACTCAGTGACATTTAGGAGCAAGTGTACTGACATCAGTCTCCTGCCTCCACCTGACATTCACGTCTCAGCTCCGCTAGGCTCAGACCGCAGGGAGGACCCCAGTCCAGATGCACCGCAGACCCCTCCTGCTTGCTCAGCACACCATGGTGCAGAGGATGGTGCTCATTCAGGCTATGCTGATCCTGACAGCCTCATGAGACTTTGGAACTTTATCCCCCTTGTCTTGCTCTGTGACCTTCAGGAAGCTATGTGATCCATGAAGCTGCCATAGGCATTAGTGTGCATGTGGTCTGTCTAGGGCTGGCATGTGGCATGCTAGAAGAGACTTGGTTGTGTTACCAATATCTGTATAGCTTATACCGTTCCCACTGTGGGCCATGCATACGGGAGAGAGGCAGCTGTGGATCTGTAGGTATAGGACGAGGGTGATCGTGGGGGGTGAGTGTGCAGCTGGCATCATTTCCCTCCCATCCCCTTGGGGCCTTCACCTCATGTGTCTGAAGTCTGCGGGAGCAGAGACTGGCTGATGTGCACAGCCTTCCTGTGGCTGTGGGGAGGGCCAGCCACCGGAGCTACAAGGATCTCCCCCACAGCTCCTTCTGCAGGCTGCAGAGCCTTGCCTCACCCTCAGACCCATCTCTCCTGTGTGCAGGCTCGGCGTGCTGCTGCTGGTGTGTGCGGCCCAGGCCTGGCTCATGTGGCGCTTCATCCACTCCCAGCTGCGGCACTGGCGGGAATACTGGAAGGAGCAGAGTGCCAAGCGCAGAGCCCCAGCTGCCCCCAGGCTTCCAGCCAGGCCCATCAAGAGGGAACCTGGTGAGTGCCAGGGCTGTGGCAGACAGCCAGAGGGTGGGGTCCATCTGGGATGGGAGAGAAGAGTTGGGACCTGGCTCTTAGGTAATCTACAGACCAGTCCTCTGGCTCCTCCTCCTAGGAGCATCTCTCTGGGCCCGGGGCTCGGTGACCAGTGTACAATTGGGCCTGAGCCAGAGACCCAATGTGAGCAGGCTGACTATAACAGGGCCTTGAGCCCTGGCCACTATGGTTTAGGGTAGCAGTGGGTGGGGACTTCTGGAAAGAAGTATGTTTTCTGGGTGGCTTCTGGCATCCAGCCAAGTTCTGCTGCTACTGCTGCTGCTGTCACCCATGCCCTGTGCTATGCGGTGGCTGTGTCCTCACCTGCCCTTGTGCTGTCTATCTCAGCCTACCCATGACTCACAGTGACGCAGTGAGGGATGAAGGGTGAGCAGCAGGGATGGGACACCCCCATCTCCTTTGGCTCCTAAGCATCCCAAAGTGATCCCCTCCACCCACAGGTCCTCAGACATCCCAGCCCTAATCTGCTGCGCGGCCTGGGGCCTGTCTGCATGCCTGTTTTCTGACTCACCTGCATTTTTCTAGGCAGCTGCCTGCCTGGCAAGAGCTTGAGTGTTTGTGTGTAGCTGGGTGTGAGGAGGCCTGGGGGGGTCAGAGGTTAGGAGGAGGGGTTTCCGTGTGGTTGCACCTCACTGAGTTTGTGGAGATAACTTTTCTCAATGAAAGACTGCACCGTTCTACAGAAGGAGTGTTCAGCTTTGTCCCCAAAGCATCTTGTTCCCTATCTCTCCCCTTGTCACCATTCCCGCTGCTGAGACCTGTCGGCCCTTTGTAAGGCTAAGAGAGACTAAGAGGTTCAAGCTGGCATTGCTCCAACGTCAGTGTAGGCTGCTGCCTGTCCCTTGGTTTCTGTAACGCCCCAGATGCTCTCCACTAACAGATAGTCAAAGACCAAGCCCCAGAAACAAAGCCACTCATCAAAGATGCTAGGACAGGCAGCAACCCACCCTGCACTGCCTGCTGGCCTCCATTGGCTGCAGATGATTCCTCACTAAATGGTCTGCATGCAACAAAGCCATGTCCCCAGCCGTCAGACACCCCCAGCGCTCATGCCTCCATTTTTCTCCCTCGGTGTTAGCTGTAACCTCGTGTGTGTCTCTCTCCATTCCCAGGTTACCATGAAAACGGAGTAGTGAAAGCAGAGAACGGAACCTCCCCACGGACTAAGAAACTCAAGTCTCCCTAAGGCTAAAGGGCTGAGAACGGGATCCACTGGGAGAGGGCAAAAGGCCCTGGCCCGCAGCTCAGCCTCTCCTTCCTCCTAGCCGTGCGCCTTCTCCATCGGCAGAAACCTTGGCATCAAAGGGGGAATTTGCTTTCTACCTTCTCGGCTTTTCTCTTCTTCCATAACCCATTTTCAATAAAGCCAAAAATCTTCCTCTCGTGCTCCCTCGAGCCACCTCCTGGCCTCGCTCGCCTCTGTCCTGTATTGGGTCTTCTCAGAGGCCTCCATTCTCCCAGCCATCTCTCTCGCTCACTCCTTTCTCTTCCTTTGCAGCTGCTTCTTTTCCTCCTCACTTCCTGTCTTTAATGTGCAATTTCTCTGATTTTTCTTTTTTACAATGAGAGGGAACTAAGATTGCAGCCCTGTCCATCACTCCCAGGACCTGTCAATCTGGAAGCCTGTTGCCAAGGAGCTTTCCCTTGGAGCTGGTGGCAGCTCCTCGGCGGCCTTTGTGTGGATGGGCACGAGGAGGAAAGGCCACCCATCCCTCTCGGGTCACTATACTCTTGGTGCTGACTGACTGACAAGATGTAGGATTCTGGTTCTACACGTCCCATCCCAAAGTGCTTTGCTTTGGGCCCTAGTGACTTTAATCCAGAAAGACAGTGTTAATTAACTGTGGAGTCCCAGGACTCCAAAGAGCGTCCAGTGCTGCGTTTGGATTGGAAGCCAGCCTGCCTTCCCTCTTGGGGGTGGGGATGTGCTAAGAAGGATGTGCCTTCCCACTTGTATCGCAAGAGCAAAGCACACTGAGCAGCTGACTCTTCTGGCAAAGTGTCTTGATGAGAGTGACAGAAGAGTTGATCTGGACCTTCCTCTGGCGGTGCCCGCTGCTGTACTCCCTTAACTCATCCACCAGCATCCCCAAACCAAACCAAACAGCGGTTACGAACCTGCCCAAGACATGCTGTTCCCAAGTCCAGAAGCAACCTGCCCCGTCTGGGGCCAGGTATGCAACCTTGACTTCATCTCTCCAGATGCAGAAACATGAAGCTTCAAGGACTCCAGCCCCGTGTGGTCCCCTGGTGTCCCGGGAGGGTCGCCTGGCCACCCTTCCTCTGGCCTCGCCTGAGTGTTTTGTGTCATAGGCTGATATTGTTGAGCACACCTAGAACCTGCTATTGGGATGCCTCAGGGTCTCCTGGCTGTGTGAGTAGCTGTGTTCTTTCCCCTCTGTTCTACCCGAAGATGAGGTCACCAGGTCCTGATGGTACCTTGTGGGGACTTCCAGAGAGAAGTGGCCTTTAAAGGGCCCCTGAACTCTGGTATAGGGGAGTGGTTCTTGGTGGCAGAGGAATGTTAATGTTACCTGATACGCTGGTCTTCTTCTGACATCACGGTAGAGACCAGAGCTTGAATTTTTACCCATACACAGGGAGATGGGTCTTCATCAAGGCAGCTTCCCCTCTCCAAGTCACTAACAATGTATGTAAAGCCCAACTTACCAGTCATTGAGGATGTGGTTCCAAACATCACTGTAGCATTGTTTTCCCTCTGTGTCCAGGATAGGATGAAATTCCCCTTGGCTTCTTCTGGGTGCACCTAGGAAGCAAGATAGAATTTTGAAAGTGTGTTTCTCCATTCTCTCGCTCTCCTTCCCGGGCTCTCCTCTCAGCAGAGCAGCCCCACAGAGTTGATCTGGCACTTTTTAGCCAGCGTTAGCCTATCTGTCCTGGTGGTTGAGTTTAATTGAGCTCATGTTCGTGACACTGTCTAAAGCTGTGTGGAGGCTTGGCCAGTGGCCTCCAAATTCACCACCTCACCCCATTAGTCTAAGTGTCCTCCTGGACCAGCTACATCACTGGGAGACCCTTGCCAGCTCTCAGCAAGAGCTTTGTCCCCAGGCTGAGCTGTTGATACTTGTGACAGGTATATGATACGTGGAGGTCTTGGAGAAAGAAAGGTGCAAAGAGCAGCGATGTCTTGGATGTCCCATCCCTGGGGTGGGGGTGGGGGTGGGGAGTTGTTGTTCTTTCCTAGGACTCTTAGAAGCCTGACATGATGTGGCTTCATTCCTTAAATGTCTTGCAAGCTTCCCATGTTGCTCATATTTGGATGTGTTACACCAGGAATCCAATGACTGGGATTGATGTAGGCTATCCTAGAATATAAGCATTTGGTCTGTGGTAGGAGTTAGAACAGTGTTCATTTTCAGAGAAAAGGCCTGAGACCAAGGGCCATACCTCACTAGCCTCCACTACAGAAATGTTTGGGGGCATACGAGAACTCTAGGCTACGTTTTCATCCACCCAGTCTCTCTGGCATTGATGTCGTAGGAAAGCCAAGGCTTTGGTAACTTTGCACAAGGCATGTTGCCAGAATTACAGTAACTAAGTTCCCCATCATCCTGTGGGCATGCAGCTAGCTTGTTCTAAGTTGGGCATCATGGACTCATTCTTTGTTTTTACAAAGTCTCTCCTGTCCTCAAAGTGCCACAACCCTAGTGAAGGACCTGCCGTGCTCCTCCAAGGTCAAGATGCTCAGCAGCATCCACCAACACCAGAAGATGCTCATCTCTACCTCAGCAGCCATTGCCTGTCTCTCAGCATCCCTGGGACGCCGGCAGGCGTAAGTGGCAGGAGAGTGATGGATGGAGACTTCCCTGTTGCCAGTTGCCCTTCTCAGAGATGAGACAGTTATTTTTACAAGTTATCCAGGCTTGGGTGCCTACACTATGACTAAGCTCTGTGTGCTCCTCCTACATTCCCAGGTCCTGGGGGAAAGAGAAGCCAACTAAAGCCAGGAAGGGTTTCTGCCAGTCTAGTCAGTCTTAACTCTATGTGCCTGAATGGTTGTGGACAGCACCATCTTACCTGTCTAAGGGTGACCTTAAATCACTAACACTTAGATGTCTGTGCCCTGGCTATGGAGATCATGCTTTTGTGGGATACCTGGGACTGTAAGAACCCATGAAGGTGAAGGTGGGTGCCTCCTTCTTAGAACCCATTGGCATTTTTTTTCCTAAATGGTTAAAAAAAAAAAAAAAAAAAAAAAAGGAGCAGAAAGAATGCATTCTTCAATAAAATCTACCATACTCAACGTAGATTCCATGCATCCTTAAAGAAATCCACTGACTTCTTCAGCCAGGGAAGGCCTTCATTTGTATTTGTTTTTATTGGATTTCAGCCTTCTCAGTTGGGTTTGCAGAAGTCTGGAGTGGGAGAAGGTAGAGGGTCGAGACATGGCTGACTTTCCCTGCTTAAGGGCCTCTGTGTCCCCAGCAGACAACATTCTTGGTGTCTGGCCTCTATTCTGCGCTGGTGTAAAATGGACTTGAGTCGGGACAGTGAAGCGAACCTCTCCCTCCCACAGCCTCCTAGGCTTGCAGCTTCTTTCCTCAAAAGAGGGAGACTGTCAATGTCAGACTTCGGGCAACATCCACAGGGTCCCTCTCCAGCCCGTAGTTAGCACTAGGAGGGTGCTGTTGCCAGCTTCTCACCCTTCACCCTGCTTCTTATGCAAGTGTCGTTTCCCTCGCGCACTGAGCAGACTCCGCAAACTCTCTGTGCTTGTCCTCAGCGGGTCCTCATTCTTTTGTGGAAAAAGTGCCTTATATTGCCTTGTGGCCTTCACTGGTACTGTATGGCCAGCCCCCAACTGCCAGGGCTCTAGGGCTGACCGGCATACGCAGCCAATGACACCGTACCTCAGCACAGCTCCAGGTAAAAGGGACGTGGTTGACAGTTTTGGCTCACTTGTTCTGGTCCTTTCTCCCTCACACAAAGATCTCGTGTGTCCTCAGCTTTGTCTCTAGTTTCCCCTTGTCTGTTGCCTTGGAAGCTTGTGAGGTGGCCCAGCGGCAGGCACCCGTGCCTCCTATGTCATTGGGGAGGCTTGGGGGTCGGGAAGAAGGTCACCTCCTTGTACCTCTGGCTCTACTCCAGTCTCCTCACACCCCCCCCACTCCCATTCCAGACTAGAAACGGCACCTTCCTCCCTACCTGCCTTACCTCCACGTCGCCCAAAGTTTGTGTGAGGGACATGTTCACGTGTACTCCTGGTTCCAAGTCTCAGCTCATTGGTAACCTGTTTGGTTACCGGTGGTCAGGTGGCTGCGAAGCTCCTGGATTCCTGTCAGGGTTACCTTGTGTTCCTAGCACCCACTCCCTCCCTGACCCTTGCCTGCCTGCCTGTTCCGCCCTCCCGCTCCTGCCCCTCCGGGTTGTGCAATAGCCCTCCCAGCCACTGGTCTTTCCCACAGGCCTTTGTCCCTTACTGTACCCTGCATGGTGGGAGAGAGGGGACCCATGGGAGGGGTCGTCATCATCCCTTACGCCAGTGCCAGCCCCTCCCCTTTGTTGCTGTCATTCTCATGATCCTGGGTGGCTTTCTGTGGCAATCTTACAGAATGTGTAGTATTGTCTTAGACATTCTTATATTGTTTAAAAAAAGAAATTAAAAATGTGTTGAAAAGAAAAGAAAAAAATCCTCAGACTGTGACATTATCAATGTCTGGGAATAAGGTCTGCTCTGGAGTTGCCGGCATCGGTGTCACCATCAAAGGCATTCCGGAGTTTCTTGTTCCTGTGGGGAGGAGGATAGAGATTTTTCCAAGAATCAGCCACGGTGGTGAGCCCTGTCCCCCCACAGGACCTGACTGAGACAGTGAGTACTGTCGTTCTCTTGGGTACAGATTTGCATGCGACGAAACCTCACTTTTCAGTTACTCTGTTTAACAAACACCCAAAGGAAAGCTGAGGAGCTGTTCCCCTGCGCAACTCATAATTGCAAATGTGGACACATTGACTGTTTTTCTACATTAGTTAGCCTGTTCATGTTATGGACCAAATTCAACACGGAACTCAAGGAAAATGTGTGACTGCATATTTATGCTTTCATGTAGAAGGGTTGGGAGGGAGGGGCGTCTTTTTACTTCGGTGACATTTTTTTCAAAGTCCTTTTTTTCCACTGTTTCTGTCTGATTTTGGAAACAAGCTACAGTTTTGTATGGATTTTTTTAAAAAAAAATGTACATTTTGAAACAAATGATCAAATATTTTTCTGAAATACCTGAATAAAGGGCATAGAATCATTGGTCGTAACGGTCTCTGGGAGAACTCACTGACGTGTTTTTATGTAGTGATATGTCTTAGTCTTCACTCTTCCATTTGAAAACAAAAAAAAAAAAAGTGAATCCGTGTCAACTTTAGCTTTTGTGTCTAAAATTTTTCACTGTGTAATAATTGGGTTAGTATGTATTGTTTTTATGTCGCCTATAACAGTGGATTAGAAAAGGGGATTTCCTAACAGGTTTTGTAAGCTGGATGCCCCCACCCGCCCACCCGCCTACCCAAGGAAGTGCTCCATACTTTGACCCCTCTCATGGGAAGTCATTCAGCGTGGAGGGGTGTAGGTCTTGGTCTCTGTGAATGCAGTCCCAGTTTAGTAAAAACGGTGGCAACAGGGTGGCTGGTGTCACGGAAATAGCCTGCTATTGCATGCAGCTGTTGGCTGCATTTTCCAGAACCATCCTGGGGGAGTGCTCAGGGGATGAGTGCAATTTCAGGTGGCGGTTAGCCAAGGGAAACCCAGAGACTTAAGTTGAGGTAAAGCTGAGTGGTGCTGATGGCACCAAGATTTGGTGCAGATGGTTTCGTCCTGCTCTGCATGGCATGCTGGGTGATTATCCAGCAGTGAGCTGAGTTAGATTAGCCCATTTCTCATCTGTGTGCTGCAGGGTTTGTTTCTCAGGATATGGTGACTGGAAACAGTGTTAAGTTCATGGTGCAAATAAAACTATATAATTTGTTTTTGAGGCAGGGTGTTTCTACATAGTTCTGGCTGTTCTGTTGCTGGTTTTCTAGCCCAGGCTGTCCTCGAACTTATGGCAATTCAGCCTCTGCCACCCAAGAGCTTGGATCACAGATATGTGCCACCATGCCCACTTTTAAATTGGTTGCTTTATTTTTGTTTTTGACACAGGGTCTTGCAGCATAGGCCTGGCTTGCCTCAACTGCTTTGCAGACTTAGATTGGCTTTGGATGTAAGCAGTCCTCTGAAGGCGGGGTTTAAATGAGTCCACCACACCCAAGATAGATGGTAAATAGGAATTTATAATGAAGGCACTTACACAGATAAGAGTAAATAACCACTGCGGCCCTCCTGCTACAGAAGATGCAGTCTCTGCCTTCTGATGTTCTCTCTGAAATCCAAGAGCACAAACCAGGCCCTTCTCTACCTTATAATGGGTCAGGTCTGCACCTGAAACCACGCCCAAAGGGTGTGGCCACCACACCTGGCAAGTTCCCTGGCAAGGCAAGATGCCTCTACAGTCCTGCCCAAGTGCTATGATTACAAGCCTGCACAACCATACCTGGCTAGATTGATCTTAATAAACATGCTTGTGCTTGTTTATTATTAAGGATATTAAAAAATCATACCCAGGAGCTCTTGGAAACAATGTTTAGACAAATCTTCACGTTTGTCCTGAATGTACTGAAACTTTGTAGACACAAAATGAATCTTCTTAATTACAACAATATGTTCAAGGCCCCCTTGTGGTGTATTTGGAGCATGTACCCTGGACTGAACAGTGACTCATCAACGAGCCAGTCTTCACACACAAGGCAGCTTTTTTTTTTTTTTCTGTTCTGAAGCAATGATCTACCCTTACCAGTCTTGAGTTAAATCCGATGGCTGTGGCTACCAGTGTGCTGTCCCTGCTGGTGGTTAAGTGGTAGTGCTCTGGCTTATTTGAACGGATGTTGTGCAATGTATCACTTAGCTGTCTGTCATCCATCACCTGAGCCCAGGCCTCAAGATGCATGCCAGCTATGACAGTGTCACACAGTACTTAGTGACGTCTCATGGCCGCACTCCCTTTCAGGGTCTCAGACAGAAGTTATCCGTTCTGATTTTTATAGTGAACAGTGATTATGATGCTTCCACAGGCATTGCCTTCAGCCCTGGTCTGCTATTAAATACCGCTCATACCTTGTCGGGATATTTGTTACGAGATGCATGACGAGGCATGGAAAGCAATCTTATGGAATATGAGTGTGCCAGCCTTACGTAAGACCACCACCTCTTTGACACCACGTGAACAATAGAACTATCTGAATGGTATCTAGTGGAAATAATTAGTGTTTGGAACTGAGAGTGGAGGATATAGTGGTGGAAATAGGAATGACTCCCCACAGACTCCTGCATTTGAATGCTTGGTCATTAGGGAGTGGTGTTACTTGAGAGAGATGAGGAGGTGTGGCCTTGTTGGAGTGGGTGTGGCCTTGTTGGAGTGGGTGTGTCATTGGCTGTGGGCTTTGAGGTTTCGGAAGCTCAGTCAAGCCCAGAGGCTCACTTCTCCTTTCCTATTGCCTGTGGATCCAGAGCTAGAACTCTCAGCTCCTTCTCTCACCAGGTCTGCCTGTGTGTCGACATTTCCCCACCGTGATGACAATGAACTAAACTTCAGAAAGCGTAAGCCAGCCCCAATTAAATGCTTTTTTTTTTTTTTTTTTTTTTTTGCCTCTTCACAGCAATAGAGGACTGGCTGAGGCAGGGGGGTGTGAGGGCTTCAGCTTCAAAGGGGTGGAAGAAGATCTAAAAGAGAAGACCTGTATTTCTGTAAAAGCCTAAATCCAATGGGGGAAAGTTGAGGAAGCATTTTCACATGCTACCAGCTGTGTACACCTGTGAAAGATTGCCAAGGAGCAGGCCATAGCTTCTGACTTTCCTCTTTGTGGAAGGTAGGGTTGGCCGAGAATGGCTACAAAGTATGGATTTCTCAGGGTCCTTTCAGAATGCTGTGGGTACTGTCATTCAACTTGCTTAAGTTTAAACTTTTAAAAGCTACCTAGTATATATGTACACATTTGGGTGTGTGGGTGCATGCTATGATGGAGAGCCGAGGACAATTGTGATAAAGTCGGTCCTTCTACTTTGAGGTGGGGTATCCTAATTGCCACTGCACGGGGCACTCTGGGATAGCCTATGAGCTTCCCGGGGACTCTCCTTTCTCTGCTCCTCATCCCACTGAAGCAGTGCTGGGGTTACAGATGCACACATGGGTTCTGGGGATTTGAACTCAGGCCAACAGAATTTCATACCTAGCACTTTTACCCACTGAGCCATCTCCCTGGCTCAGTCCTCTGGAATCCGGAAAGCATATTTGGGATGTCTGATTCATAAAGTAAGTCTAAAGGAAAGGAATTGACCTCCCTAATGACAGCCTACCATTGAGGGGCATATCAACCTGAGATGGCCCCTGCCAAGAGACCCTTCCGAGGAAGGCATGGAGCCTAGGGAACATGCCTTTACAGTTGAGCAGTTGGGGACTGAGACCATGCACAGGATTTCTTTGGAAAATGACCTAAGAGCTCCCACGAAAACTGCCCTGTGTGTGAGAATAAGCCAGTCTTTGGCACATGCCAGCCTTGGCTATGAATATTACTAACCAATGAGGTAATATGTTGCGTCTCCAGCTTTCTGGGCCTACTTTTTAACCCATCTTCCATATTCCAAAGGTGAGAAATGGGATACAGCAGCCAGAGGAAGGACTGTGCTCGTCTAACACATACTGTACCAAAGGCTTCCAGGCCCGGGACAGGACTGGCTGGAGTGAGCAGGATAAAGCTTGGCTAATTTAGACTAAAGTAGATTTTCTAGAGTACTTAAAAATAAAACTTCCAACAGTCAAACGATAGGAAGAAACAAAACATGGTTTCTTCCTGAGATAGCCTAGAACTGAACAAGGTAGTTAGATGTGTCTGAACACTCTGCAAAAGGTAAAACTAGGGCGTCCCCCTGGCAGTTTTGAGAAGGTCTGGGTATTCTGGTCCTGTATAACTTCATCTTCACCACTGCATGTTTTGGGTGGCTATCAAAAATCTAGCATGGCTGTCTTCAAGAAGAGCAGCCCTGGCTGTCAATCAAAGCTCAGTGGAGAGCCAAAAAGTGCTGCTAATTTTACTCGGCCCCTCTTCTAGGGGAGGCTCTCTAAAAGGAAGTCCTTACATTATAGCCCAGCAAATGCATAGATTTTATGAAAATGGGCACCATACTATGTACATCACACTATTCCATTTAAAAAAAAAATTCATTTGGGATGGTATTGGGTCTTGTAGCGACTAGGAAAGAACTCTACTGCTATACCAGAACTCAGACTCCCAGTTTTTATACTACTAATGGGTTTAGAATTACACACTGAGAAGCATATAGTATATCTCCCTACAATATCGAGGAAGGCAGATGGGTGGGTAGAGTGGCCCTTGGCTAACAGCAACTGTGCTGCTGTGAATTTTATTTCCAACAGCCCAAACATTTCCAGAGAAGTCTGTCTGTCATCCTGTCTGTTCTTCACCCTTCTATATCTGTAGTGTGCCTTGGTGTGGCATGGGTGAGTGTGTGTGCTTTGTGTGGGCTGGGTCTGCATGCTGAAAACAGCTGAGGGTCCAGCTCCAGTCTGTTAGCTGCATGCTCAGGACACAGCAAGTTTGCATCCGAGGGCCAGAGATGGATGAGTGATAGGTTAATGGCAGCCAGGCAGGGGGAATTCTCTTACCCAGGAGTGGGGCAGTTTGTGTTTCTATTCAGGCTTTCAAATTACTGCTGGGGACCTCCTTTAAGGTCTGTTTTACTTGTCTACTAATTCAACTGTTTACCTCATCCCACCCACCATTACAGACATATTCAGGATACTGTTTGACAAATTCTAGAATTCCTGGGCCCCATAAGGGAAAACTGTCATGGTACCTCTGCAAATCAAAATAAGGCACTGGTCTTCCATTCTTTGAAAATCCATTTACTTTAGACTTTAGTAATAGTAAAATAGAAGGACCAAGAAAAGAAATACAGCTTCAAGAAATACTTGTACGCTAAACACAAAGTACATTTCTCGATGTCAAAACTTTATATCACATCCTGTCATTCAGGTCAGTTTGTGAAAGCTCGAACGAAGTTATAGTAGTTAATCTTGCCTTCTCCGTGGGTGCACATCCTGATTAACTGCAAGGGAACAAAGAGGAGAGGTGAGGCTTTGATTGACAGTCAGGAATTCTCTTCCATTGCTCTTCTTACAGCTTAACTGCAGAGGGCACTTACAAATAACGAGCCCCAGCTTTTGCCAACCCAAACAAAGTTCAGCCTTTATATCCTCAGTTGACTGCAGTAATCCTGTGATCCTGGAAGGTAGGTCAGACACTAAGCTCATATTATACACAGTGAAACCACAGCAGCAATATCCATATTTATAAGGGCATTGCTATCACAGCGCTTTCCTTTTTCCTTTATCTTGTAGCTTCCACTGGCTTTGAACTCATGATCCTCCTGCTTCTGCATCCCAAGTGTTGAGAATTCAGGCATGTACCAGCAGACCCAGCTTCAAAATACTTTTATTGCTATATTTAAATATAAATATTTTGGTCCCCTCCCAAGAACTAAATACACCTAAATGTCAGACTCCTGCTGTTGTAGCTAAGTAGAACAATCTAGTTTATATCACTGCCTGGACTCAACAGTGATGGGTAACAGTGATGGGCCACGGTTTGTACAGCGTGCAGATCTGCCTCACCCATACTGGCCCCACTTCTCAGTTCCGCCCTCATGTCACACAGTGTGAATGACTATAAAATAAAAAGTGAATTAGCCATCCTGTCAATCAAAGACTTCTAGAGCTAAAGCGTGGGTATTTAGCCCACATGAACCCTCCTATCTGAACTTTCATACCCCTTGTCCACATTCTGTCTTTAAAAAGACCAAACAAAACCCTTCATCCTAACCTGGTTACTTAAACAGAGCCATTTCCTAAATGAACCTTAATTTCCAAATATTCCCTCTTGCTTGAAAGTCTTCAAGAAGTTCAATAAAGAAAGCCTCCTTGTTCTTAATCAACGAGCATGCCTTGATATTAAGCTAGAGTCCTGGCCTGAGTGGAGGAAATTTTGTTCTGAATTCCAAGGGGGTCCTGGCTATCGGGATTTGCAATGAGTAAAAGAAGTGAAAGCCTTATAGAACAATCATGAAAATTCTAGGAGGAACGCTTCATGTCATCTCCCCATTTGCAGTGAGCGAGCCCTGTTACCTTACAGACACTGCTGCCTTAGGCAGTGGTCTTAATCAGCTTCCATTCTAGTCTTGCTGATGGGCTGGCTTTGAAAGATCTCAATGCCTGCAAACTTCCTGTACATTAACTCAGCTTCGGGTCCCTTCTTGGCAGCTGGTACTTCAGGATCACCTCTATTACCCTCCCTTCCTAACGTGCTAGTCTAGCAACTTCTCTGCTGTCTGTTCCCAGCTCCATCTTAAGAGACATCTGCAGCAACAATATGAAAAGGAAGTTGATACTATGGTGTGGGAAATCCTGTCCTTAGGACAGAATGGGAGATCTGATTCTTGTAACTCCTTTGGAAGAAATGACCAGGGCTTAGTCCCAGCAGTCAACCCAAGTCACAGTTCATACTGACCTCCTTAATCAAAGAGTCATCTACTGGGACGTTAAGAGTGCCACAGATTTTAAAGAATGTCTCTTTGTCCACATATCCTGAATCCTCCTTATCATACATTTGAAATGTTTCACGGAGGTTGTCTTTGCAGGAATGGTCTTTCAGGTGCATCTGGATTGCATCTACCAGAGTCTCCAGGTCCTGTGCCTTGGGTTCCTCCATGTTCTGTGCCTTGGGTTCCTCCAGGTCCTGTGCCTCGGGTTCCTCCAGGTTCTGTGCCCTGGGTTCCTCTGTAGCTTGCTTGCTGTAAAGAAGGAAATGATCCGGGATATATATATATATATATATATATATATATATTATATATTTATTTATTTATTTCATATATTCATTCTTGACCAATCTTATCTCAGTGGCCAAAGCTCTTATTTGGTGAAATCTGGAAAGTGTATAATAATAATAATAATAATAATAATAATAATAATAATAATAAAAATGAAAATCAGTTTTGACAGTTGACTGGCAGCTGCTGGTGGCTGATCTCCCACATCAGAAGGGCTGATCTGGGACAGTGTTTGAACTGTGTCCCTTCTTCCCAGCAGTTAAATCATTTTACCACAAAGAACCAGGTCTCATATACTGCCATTCCCAATTTGCTATTTGGGGGAATCATGTTGGCCTCTGCTATTGCAGACTAACATTACTTCATCCAAACCCAAGTGCCTGAGTGCTTAGAAGTTTTCCTGTCACTGTGCAGACAGGAATCTCTCAGTTTTGATATTCCCTCTTCAATTTTCAGTGAGTTTTGTAAAAGGTCATCTATGTGTCATGTTGTGAAGGGATAGACATCCCTCTTTCCAATGCTCTGCTACCAGTCTCTCTGAGGAAAGGGGGTCCACCTGAAAGGCACAAATTAATACAGTAAAGGAAGGGAGATGCGGTCTCTATACAGATGCGTGTTCATGATGGCCATAGAGACAGATCTTGTGTTCAGAGAGGGCTTATGAGCCACACGCATGTATTTTAATTCTCAAGTCTGAGTTCACAGGATTACAAAGAAAGGCCCGGAGAGAGGGCTCAGTGGTTAAGACGCTGATTGTTCTTTCAGTGGCCCTGGGTTCAGTTCTCAGCCCCCAGATAATGACTTACAGCCATTTATGACTCTATTTCTAGGATATTCCATGCCTTATTCTAGGCTCTGTGGGTACATATATGGTGTGTGCGTGCACACACACACACACACACACACACACACACACACACACACATATGCAGGCAAAACATACATACACATAAAATAATTTTTTTAATTGCAAAGGAGAGCCCAAACTTCCCAAAGAACTTCGGCCAGTGTTCAGTTAATATCCTGTATGCTATGCTAACTTTCTGGCCCAGGGAAAACAATGGCTAGCTGCTCTAAAACTCATCTGCTTGTAATTGTTATCGGCCACAAAAAAAAATACGCAGACCTAGGCTGCGTGGTGGTGGTGCACATTTTTAAATCCCAGATCTGGGGGCAGAGGCAAGTGGCTCTCTGTGAGTTCAAGGCCAGCCTGGTCTACGGAGTGAATTCCCGGACAGTCAGGGCTACACAGAGAAACCCTGTCTGGAACAAAACAAAAGAAAATATGCAGGCCTGCTGATTCTCGGGAACGCCTTAAGATTATTAGTTGAATGAAGGATATGTAGGGTTGGTTATAGGTTAGGATAGATAATGAGCCAAAACTGGAAGGGCTTGAAGACACAGGAGTGTGACCCCAGGATTTATGTCATCATCAAGCATTTCACCTCACAGAGAACAACTGGAAGAAATAAGGATGAAAGCAAGGATAGCAATGGCCTTCTTGATACACAGCCTGCCTTCTCCTTGCTTTTATTGGTATAGAGGTCTCAGAGCCCCTAATGCACTTTCCCTCCTCACCTAATATAAAATAAGAATTTGCTAGTAGCATGTTTAAGCAAAACCCTCCTGGGATCTGCTGGTATTTGCACAGACATGGGAGAATAGAAGGGGACCCTTTTGAGACACAGTTGAATTGAACAATGATGGCCATGAATACCAAGTGGGCCCTTAGTGCTCACCATGCGGCCTTCCACTTTCCTGCACACGACTTTAGTTCTCACAAACCAGGGTGGAAAGATGGGGAAGTTAAAAAGAAGGGAGAGGGCTAAATCCTCACCTTCAAGCACCTGAGAAGCCTCTCACCGAATGGCATCAAGTCACCTGCTAACAACTTCGAGTCCCATTTGTGAGAAAAATCTCACAAACAAGATAATGAACAGGTTTCAAATCAAGACACGTGTCTTGGCTCCATGTGACCTACAGTATAGTAAGAATCCCTTTGACCTTCCTGGGCCTGTGGTTTAGTCAGAACTGCTTTCTTTAAACATTTAGATTGCAGTGCATAAGCCACTTGATAACCTCCGTTAATTAGGACGAGATCTGTTTATTTATCTGTTTGTTTTTGCAATGCTGGAAATTAAACGTCAGACATCACACAGGCTAGATGAGGACTCTACCTCTCAGCTACATCCTCTCTCTCATCTTACTTTGTTTTTGAGACCAGGTTTCACTAAGTCTGCTAGGCGTGCCTTGAAGCTCTGAGCAGCTTGACCACAGACCTGTGCCCTCAAGCCTGGCAAAGAGTTCTTTAGAGAAAATATGTCAAAATATTTCTAGTTAGTCTTCAAGTAATGTTTTCATTAGCCACCAGGATCATAGGCATGCACTATTATTAATATACTTATATGACTCTCCCCTCAGAACCCTGAGCCCTCCCCAGGGTATGTATAACAGTCTTTTTTTTTTTTTTTTCAAACCTTTCCTCTACCCCCATTCTCCTCCTCCCTCCCTTTCCTCCCTCTCCACCTCTCCTTCTCTTTACTCTCTCCTCCCTCCTCCTTCCTCCTCCCAGTACTCACTCTCTCTTCTCCTTCCTTCCTTTCTGTCCCTCCTCTATACCTTTGCTTAAATCTCTATCTCTTTTCATAAACAAAGCTCAACTTTGCTTCATACTGACCCACCTAGAAATTCTTTCCATCAGCAGGAGGTTCTGGTCCCCCTGAACAGAGGACCCAGAAGAGAGCTCCCCAGGCTGCACAGCAGGCCATGCCTAATCACACCACTGCTCACTAATCCTTTCCCACACTGCACATCTCTGGAATTAAGATATACTTTTCAATGATGGTGACTATAGATTACAATTGGTCATATTTTTTTTCTTCTGCAGTAGTAACATAATACTATATTTTAATTTGGTGCTCATTTTCCTTATGTTCAATATGTAGCCTATATATTCAATAAAATAAGATATCTCAAAAATTCCAGTTCCTACTGTATTCCACACAAACCATTAGAAAGGCTTGCCAAGCACATATTTCTGTCTATCTGTACCTGTCCCCTTGGGTTCTGACTTCATGTCACCAAGACCAAGAATTATTCCAAGAATAATGTTGGATTGCTGGGGTCTCCCAAGGCCCCTGAAGAGTCTACAAGGTG